>VXAX01000826.1:422554-874211 GCA_013399835.1 Leptocoma aspasia
ACAATTATTTGAAAAAAAAAAAAAAAAAAAAAAAAAAAAAAAAAAAAGGAGAAGAAAGGTAGGGGAAAGAAAACGCCCTGGAAACCTGGAAACAAAGGAAATGTGGAAATGCTGGGTCTGGTATTCTCTTGCTCCTCCTCTTCTTTCCCTAGATGAAGCTTTAAAAGACTGATTCCTTCTTACAGTACAGCATCACCTGCTGAGATTTCAATCTTTCTGCTTCATTTTTGTTTTGTACAGCTTTTATACTTCTAGCTCAAGTAATCCACACCTGGCAGCCTGGGATATGAAAGTCTTGACATCATCATGGAAACTCAGTCATTATTTTTGAGTGCTCTTTCACAGTTTCCTCTTCTGTAGGGCACCTAGTGTGATGCTGATACTGCTAATGCCAGTTGATGTTGTGCCAGATTCTGATTTTTTTTTTCCTTAAGGCTGGGAGGTCTGTTTTAATTAAGGACCCATGCATATAACCCTGTTTTGCTCTCAGTGGAACTCTAATCTTCACATGCAGGTATAAGGATGCTAAATTAGGAAAAGGGCAACAAGCAGGCAGTCCTTTAAACAACTCCCTAAATTGCTCCTGAATCTGAAAAGTGAGAAAGACAGTAACCACAATACTGAACTGCAGGTTATTCTCCCTCCTTGTTTTCTGTATGAACATTTTAAAAAAGCAATTTGCAAGTGCAGTACCCCCATCTCCATGAGGGTACTGACAACAGACACCTGCCCCTGCCAGAAGGGACTCTACAGGCTGGGCCATTTTACAAGGTGATGGTGAAACACAGAAGGTTTGGTGCTCAAGGGCAGTTAGGCTGCTTATGGAAATCAAGAGCCGCTGATTTTGCCAAATTTCACAGTACATCATGTGAGCACATTTTCCCTTGAGCTGTCTGTACTTTGGCTTTTAGGCCTGGTTTGAGATGTCTATCCAGGTACTCAAATGGTTCTCACCACAATCATATCAGTCTTCCTCACACTATTTCAAGCACATTTGACTCCAGGCCCAGCTGGAAATACTAAAAAGTCAGTTTTTTTCTGTCCTATTTTGAACTTCTGTTCTAGAGAAAGAGGGACCAAGTGGGAATAGTTTGGGGAATAAATAAAGAAGAGAACAAGCCCGATCATTTCAGAAACCTTTGCCACATTTGGTCTGAATTTGGGTTGCCCTTTGAGAGAGAGCTTTATCTTTATCTCCCCGATTCATTCCTTTCTCTTACTGCTTCCTTATTAAGAAGAAATCTTTCCAGTGCAGAATGCCTTATAATCTGAAGCTCTCAGATGGTTGAAAGCATAAAGTGTAATGGGATTTCAAAAGCACTTGGGCACTGGTCAATGCATATGACCATTTAACTTGATGGTAAAATCTCCCTTGACTTCACAACTTTTAGGAAATCTTGCTAATGTATTTCTGCTGTCCATAGGGCCAAACAGGGAACACTGTTTTCTTTCCTTACAACATGAGCAATGCTAAAAGCACAAAAGGGTCTTGAAACACAGTTCTTAAGGAATCTTACATTGACCATCTGAAAACACCCTCTGTTCCAAAGCACTTGAAATGTGATCACAGGAAGGTAGCTGGGGAAAAAAATCAGTGAACGATTTTAAACAAAGAGTAGCTGTTGGACTGAAGCCTTCTTCTTCTTCCTTCTACAATGCAGCTTCCAAGCACAATAAGACTTTAATTCATACTTGCAACATAACTGTGACATGGCTGTGGAGATCTAGAAAGACACATTGTGAACAGTTATTTTCTTCCTAGATTCCCTTTTTTGCAGTTGGAACATTTTTAAACCTGAATTTCACTCCAGTAGATGAAACTCTCATATCCCCTATTTGCCCAGGGGATTGAAAAAAAATTTTTTTTTCTTCCTTCCCACTCTCATAAATTGTTACAAACTAATACAGGAAACAACAATTACTCAGCCTTCAGGGTTCAACTTCTGGAGCTGCACTATCAAGAGGGAAGTTACTTTACGTTCAGTACATTACATTTTCTGCTGTCATAGCTCAGGGCAAGGCTAAATCTGGCCTTGAGTTTCATTTTAAATGATGTTTTAAGTTGGTGTATTACAGGAGGAAAAAACCAAACCATTCTTGCATACACATGCAGAGAACTACAAATGTCATCTCTTTTGGTCAAACAAATGCCATGAAACCTTGGCAGTTATAATTTTGGGTGCATTAAAAAAAAATCATTTTACGCCAAGTCTTTAGTTAATATATCCAGCCTGATAACTAAGGATGGACTGGCTGGAATAACTGATATGTGAGGTTCAGTTAGGTAAGTGTCTGGTGCGAGGCACATGCTCTCAAGCAGGATGCCTGGCCTGCAGCCACTGCTACACAATAACCCCTCCAGGTCCTATGTCAGCCTCATCCCCCTGTAGAGGTGCCCCCAGTTCTCTGAGACATCTCAGGTGCCACCAAAGTCCTGTGCTCAGGCAGCTGCATTGAGCTCTTGGTCGTCTTCTGTCAGGGCCAGGCAAAAAGCAGTACTTATGGCTCTATTCCCGCCCCTTGCATACTTGCTGCACAAATCTGGTCAAATCTTGCTCCTTCTCAGAGCCTCTGGCAAGCTGTCTAGAAATCAGTATAAAATAATCTATGGAACTTTTTCTGAGACTGCTGTGCACTCAGCAAAAGAAAGCAGTCACACATCTAATATACAGACCAACTGTTATCATTTAAAAAGTCAACATACGCCAGGAGCGACTGCACAGACCACGTCCTTCTCATCTGCACGGCCCCCGTGCAAAATGAAGATTGGTCCAGTGACCCCTGAGGTGCTGATGTTATTGGCTTCTGTTCTTTTGTGGTCTTGCACAGCAAGTATGTACATGTGAATGCAGCCTTTGGAAAAGTGAGGCTTTAAAGTGTCTGTTGTCCTAGTAGAGAAAGCGTTCTCCTTTTGTTTGCCAAAGCGGACAAGTAACTCCCACAACCTTATTTCTGTGCTTTAGCAGGGGAGCATTCATGGAAAGAAAAGCATGCACAAAGCTGCTCTAGCAGCTCGGTAATATGACACAGGAATAAAACAAGCTGTGCTTACATTAGCCCGCAGTCCGGGCTGCGTGGAAAGAGCTATATACAAACGTGTAAAAACGAAAACCATATGCACCGTTTTACACATTTCTACAGAACCCCTCAGACAGCACTTACATGCCATGTTATTAAGGCAGAATTCTGCTCTTCTGAAAAAAGTGAGCAGAAAAACACAGGGACAGAAATAAAGAAAGAAAAGAAAGGAAGAAAGAGAGCGAAAGAGAGCGAAAGAGAGCGAAAGAGAGCGAAAGAGAGCGAAAGAGAGCGAAAGAGAGCGAAAGAGAGCGAAAGAGAGCGAAAGAGAGCGAAAGAGAGCGAAAGAGAGCGAAAGAGAGCGAAAGAGAGCGAAAGAGAGCGAAAGAGAGCGAAAGAGAGCGAAAGAGAGCGAAAGAGAGCGAAAGAGAGCGAAAGAGAGCGAAAGAGAGCGAAAGAGAGCGAAAGAGAGCGAAAGAGAGCGAAAGAGAGCGAAAGAGAGCGAAAGAGAGCGAAAGAGAGCGAAAGAGAGCGAAAGAGAGCGAAAGAGAGCGAAAGAGAGCGAAAGAGAGCGAAAGAGAGCGAAAGAGAGCGAAAGAGAGCGAAAGAGAGCGAAAGAGAGCGAAAGAGAGCGAAAGAGAGCGAAAGAGAGCGAAAGAGAGCGAAAGAGAGCGAAAGAGAGCGAAAGAGAGCGAAAGAGAGCGAAAGAGAGCGAAAGAGAGCGAAAGAGAGCGAAAGAGAGCGAAAGAGAGCGAAAGAGAGCGAAAGAGAGCGAAAGAGAGCGAAAGAGAGCGAAAGAGAGCGAAAGAGAGCGAAAGAGAGCGAAAGAGAGCGAAAGAGAGCGAAAGAGAGCGAAAGAGAGCGAAAGAGAGCGAAAGAGAGCGAAAGAGAGCGAAAGAGAGCGAAAGAGAGCGAAAGAGAGCGAAAGAGAGCGAAAGAGAGCGAAAGAGAGCGAAAGAGAGCGAAAGAGAGCGAAAGAGAGCGAAAGAGAGCGAAAGAGAGCGANAAGAGAGAGAGAAAGAGAGAGAGAAAGAGAGAGAGAAAGAGAGAGAGAAAGAGAGAGAGAAAGAGAGAGAGAAAGAGAGAGAGAAAGAGAAAGAGAGAGAGAAAGAAAAGAAAGAAAAGAAAAAAAAGAAAGAAACCTTTTCTTGACCCTAAAACTAAAGTAATTCCCCCAATCAATAAACCTTTTGTACAAGTTCTGTTAGATCAAGAGAACTTGGCTGCCTGAACACAGCACACGGACACGGAAGTTCAATGCTACCAGTCCATGTAAGTACAGATGTAGGCAAAGCTTTTCAAAAAGACAAATCTATCTTCATTTTTCTACCACTTTAAAGCATGATTAAAGCCAGACAAAATCTGGAACATTAAAGACATTCAGACATCTAACTTCTGCTGAGACGGACACTTACTGGCATCCAAGCAGTCTTTAGAAGCATGGCCTAATTTCTCTTATGCAACAATATAAATTACCTGTCCATTTTTCTATTTTCCCCACCGAAGTTATCACTTGTAATTGTAAGATCTATTGAAAGACATGTGTACATATAGAAACCAAAATAAAAAAAATAAAGAAAAAGTTCAAATCTAATGTTAAATAAACTATTGCCTCTCTGCTTTAAAACTAATCTAGTTTACACATTTTAATTTTCTACTGCTAGCTTTTATTCACAGATTATCAGTAAAGAGATACACTCTACACAGAAAGAGCAGCTGTGGAAGTTTTCACAGCCAAGCATTTGACCTTTACAGTCTTCTTATTATTTAATTATCTTTGAGACATGTCCTAATTTTCTCTTTATTAGAGATGCCTTACATCTTCAATAGCAAAATCCTGAAATAATAATTTTGCCTGCCATTATGGCTTGGGAAGTGGGGTTATTATGCAAGAATTGTTTCAGACACTTTCAGAGAGAAAAAAGGTCATTACAAGTAACATCTAGATTTGAAACAATTGGTCTGACTTCCTGTTCCTTGGAAGGGCTGTAGATCTAAGCAGCAGCAGGCAGAAAGCTGAAGTTAACATTTAGGGAGCAGTGTACCATAGGATCACGTACAAACATTACTGACTGAAGCTGAAAGGGATTTAAGAACCAGGAGGAATGTTTGATCTGTTAGGAGTTGTCTGAAAAGGCAGACACGGAGATAAACTCCAACACTGGAACATGCTCACCCTCTTGCCTCACTTCGCTGGGAAATGAGGCTGTTCATCAGTTTTGAGGAAAAAACATGAAAAGATTAAGGGAGCACTGATAAAACTGCTGTTGACTTCCAGCTGCTGAAGTTTTAAGGGCTGTGTCACTATCTATTTGAAATTATCACCACTGTTTTACTGAGAATAGCAAACAAACTCTGGATGTGAGGAGTGCAAACTAATGTGAAAAGTTTCACCTCTGCACAGCCCTCTTTCCATTTCCAAATCCAGGCTCAGCCCATGTTTGCTTTTTATGAAGCCTTATAAAAAGAACAGACTAGATTTACACATGGGCTGGATGGAAGTAAAATTCACCAAGCACACTAGGACACCTGCTTGGAGTGGGGAATACTTGCAGCTCACAAAGCTCAGGCAGCAGGAGTTCATCCCACATTTCTGTCTTGCCTTGTGATACTAAACCTATCAGACTCGGCTGGATTTGGCTAGGATGGAGAGAGCAATCTTGTCTTCTTGCCAACCTTCTGTATGGACTAGTTAAATTCTCACAGATGACCTCACACTCTGTGGCCAGCTGGATGTTTAGAGAAAGATGCTTTGCAGTGCTGCAGCATAACCTGAACCTGCTCTGAGGATAAGCATTTTCAGTCAAGCAGACCTGTCAGCAGAATGTCATTCATGAGATCAAATACACAAGGAAAGAAAAACCTAACACAGCCTGGCAGGGATTCATAAAGGCATTTTTTGCTTTCTACATGAATGGAGTGACTGCATCTTTTCTAAACACTACCTGAGACCTATGAGCTTGGCCACACTCAGAGAAGCTAGGTAAGAGCGGAAAGCAGGAAACAAAGCATCAAAAAAAGGGTTGGCAGCAACAAGAGAGTAATCAAAAAAAGCATTGCTCATCTGACAAAGCATCAGATGTCTGCTTGTAGGGGGGCATACAGAGCCAAAGTCAAAAAAACTATTTGCAGAGCCTGCAAAGCTCTGCTGTTATTTTGTAGCAGAAAGATCAATAACATCAAAAATTGGGTGATTTTCCTTCCTGGCACAGTTCTCATATGTTGCTCTATTTCTTTTTCTCTGCAGGGCAAAAAAAGAGTTATGAGTGTGGGTAGGAATGGGTTACTAACTATCTGCAGAGGGTTACCACAAGGTGGAAGTGGCTCCATGTCCCTCTCTGAAACAAAAGGGCTAAGATGACCATACTCATGCAATAGGGGAGAACTGAGCTCTTCCACAGAGCAGCTGGAGTCTCACAGCAGTTAAGGACTTCTGATTCAGCTAAGTACTTGTTGAACTTTCAGCCTCTTTAACCTAAGGAGAAGTTCAGAAAAAGATAGCTGGGACATTAAAACCACTTTTCCTCCTTCAGAGTCCTGAAGATCTAATAGTACATTGGGGACTTTTAAGTCGAGTAACTGCAGCATAAAGGAGCTAAAAGGAAAGTGCAAGCCAGAACAGATCATATCCCATGTTACTCTGCACAGTATCCTGATTCCTCAATATTTACACGAAACAAATTTAGATTTTTCCAGACATTAGCAAAGCAAGTGTAAATAACACAAATAGCTTTGAGACTCTAAGTGGATCACACTTCTGTATCCTCTCTGAAGTGGAAATTGCTAGAGTTTAAGTTAGCTTACACATAAGCAGCAAAAGCAAAGGAAGCAAAATCTGAGCTACTCAGATGCTTCCTTTTTTCTTTGCTAAGAACAAACTAAACACAAAGGCACTTTCACACAATGCTAAGGAAGCCATTCTTGTCACCTCTCACACAAGGAGGGTCCCCAGTCCCGTGCTTGTCTCTGGGTCCTGCAATGTCTCCTCTGAGCTCAGTCCTATTGTGAAGTGTTTCTCTGCTGGTACCATTCCTGAGTGTGAAGTGCTGTCCGAGGGACTGCATGGGGTAGGTGACATTCTGGCTGTTGCAGGAAGGGCACATGCCTTTTGGTGTGTATTGACAGGTGCTGGATGTGCTGGCAGCTCCTTAAAAATCACACTGGAGCTCGTCTTGCACTTCAATGGAGGAAACTACTTACAGCAGGGTTTTTTTAAGGATGGTAGAGGGGGCAAAAAGGATGGTCTTAACTCAAGCATTGTCTCATGTAGAAGATAGGAATGAGATAAAACCTTGCATCCTATCCCGGGTGTTCTACATGTGTTTCCTGTTGCTTGCTGGGTTACAAGCTGGTAAACAGCGATGCTCTCCTCTCACAGACAATTGATTTTGCTTTTCCTTTTGATTTCTCAATGGCCCTGCACAGTTGAGACTGCCTGAGCTCAGCAGTAACAGCTGCTGGAAGACACTTTGACTCCACAGACGCTCTTTTCAGGTTCTCAGATGTTTCTTGCTTCTACTGAGCAGACTTTTGGCCAAAATCTCTGTCTCAGATGTGCTGATTCCAGCTGATTCCTCAGCCTACTATTTTGCTTCACTAGACAAGATTGCTCTAAATAAATTACCACTATCAGGCAGATCATGGCAGATTGTGAATCCACAAGGTGCTTCTCAAAGATGTGTTTCTATTAGGAATTTCAGAAAGTGCCACCAATGTAATTTACAAAAAGGTTAATTTATTATTGAGAGACTTTGACTATCCATTCTTTTATAATGTAATGAATTGTAATTTGGAAGAATGGGATATGTAAATTGGAAGAATGGGATATAAAAATGCTATTAAAAGCTGAAAACTTTTCCAGAATAATCTTTTTCCCTCCACCTGAATTTCCTGTATTATTCAGCAGTATAAGCTCTGACAGGCATTATAAGGCTGTATTCTCCTCAGGTTTACATTCAGTGCATGTAACAGGCACACATTTTGACACCACCTAGCCCTTCAGTGATGATGATTCTGCAGCCGTTTAGAAAACAGGCCAAGTTGCCATCTCCTGCCCTCAAAATCTGTGCTAATGCTCCTGAGTGGATTTAGTTATAGCTTTATCACATTCCAAAGCTGTATAATGGACAGACTCACGATTTATGAAATTAACTGTGTGTTATCAAACTGGGAATACAGATGCTTTTTTCCATTTTCTCCAGTTTTCACTAGAATAATGGAAGCCAAATCATTCCAGGCAAGCACTGCACAGTAATTGCAGTTGATACTGTCATACAGAGCCTGCAATGATTTGCTGGCTCTGAACAGCTCAGTCTGTTGAAACATAGCAGATAAGACTTGGAAAATCAACACTCCTTCCATCCAACATGTTTAGTGCTGAAGTAAAAGCTATTGCCATTTATTTCGGTGAGTCCTGACTCGCAGGCGCTGTTTCCCTGAAGCAATGACTGCGCAGTTTGGCTTTATGAACTTATCATTATGATCACCATTATCAATTTTGTGCTTTCTACTACTATCTGTGATTATTAATTAATGCTTCATTCATTTTCCCAGCAGTTCCATCACCCTCACAGCATCTCTGGGGAAATGTCACTCTCCTCAGTTGTACACACTGAGCAGCTGAAGCATAAGCCTAGGCTGAGGCAGAATTAACACATCAATCAGAATTCAGGAGTTCTAGGCTGCTGGTCCTCTTCTCAGATCATTGGATCCTACTTCTTCCTGCATCACAGCTATACTCTTCAAACTCACTCTTACTGTAAGCCCTATGTTAGTGGAATAATAAAGGGAGATTTTTTTTAGGTGGTCTTGTCACAAGAATCAAATGAAATGACAGCTTGCCTCTGACAGTCAACACAACTCCTCTGAAGGTTCCTCACCCTGCAAAGACAGATCTAAGGCTCACATCATGTGTGACTTGATTTATTTGTTTGGTGTTGCAACTTTACACACTGGTTCATAAGCACTGTCAGGTTGCTTTATCCTCTTTACTTGGGCAGTGAAAAAAATTAGCAACACTACAGTACCACAGTATTTATGTACTTACAATCTAGCTTACATCTAACCATGTCTTGCCAGACTTCATGAATACACTAGGAAGGTTCTGAAGCATTAGAGTTACACAAAACACCTGTTTACTTTTTTTTTTGTAAACAAGCTGTTGAAAACTAGATTGAGGAGAAAGGTACCAACTTGTTAAGGCTATTACGTTGGTTTTATGGTACTTATACAAACGCTGCACTTTTCTGGACAAATTCTAGCCAAGAAGCCACATTTTCCTACCTAAAAATTTTACTTAAGTCTGTTTCCAAATGCACAGCTTGTACTTAAATAGGTTTTTTTACACTGCAGCTTTGTGTTGATATACAGCTGCCAGTGGATAAAGTGATTCCCACCTGTGTAGCAAAAGAAAACTTCCTTGTTTCTGAATCACAGAAACCCTGAATGATTCAAGGTCAGCAGGGGATATATCGAATATATCATGGGCTCCATATCATGGAGTCATGAAGGTACAACACAGCAAAACCAAAAAAAATAAGATTGCCTTGATGACAATCTGACATGCTTCTCACCCACACCATTCCCTTGATGCTCAAAGGCAAATCAAGAATGGTCCTTTTTTTTTTTCCTTCTTGTTTTTCCCTATATTAGAGCAATAAGGCCAAGAGAAAAGTCTGGCTAGAACACTTAAGCATCACTCTGAAAACAAGGACAAATAGCGACAGTGCTTTAAACGTGTTTTCTGCTGTTAGAGCCTTACTGATTTCTTTCCTGTGATGGGAAATTTTGAACTGAAGACATTCTTAGACAAGGAGAAAAAGCTGCCTTCAGAAGAATATCTTAAGCTTCTGTGGTTGTTGTAAGCAAAAAATCAAATTACTAAAGTAAACTAAACGGAAGTAAATCTGCATTCTATTGAGTAAGACTTCAATTTCACAAGTTAATATACTTCTAGAAGTAGCTACCTCTAGTGTTGCTCAGCTGCAAACAAGACAGAACATCACATTTCCATGTTTTAAATTTAAAACCTAGTATTACAGCAGTTTCCATTTCTGCATTAGATAAACTTCAGTGTTAAAATGGAATATTGGGATGTTAATGACTTTGCTTTAGTAAGACCTAAACTTTTTAATTAACCTGCCAAGACAAATTACAGCCCATAGCTCTTAGGTAACTATTGCAGACAGCTGAGACTCAACACCAATGCCTCTGTTGGGAGAGGGATTAATGGCAGCTTTGGAATGAGTCTGCTTTTTTCTGCAAAGTAAAAAAAGTCCATTAAATACTGTGGTCAGAAGAAAGCCGAGTGCTAGTTTTATGGACTAATCTTTAAATTACAACCAAATGAATTTCAGTATATGAGCAGTTTCAGCAGGTCAATCAAATTTAAAATTAAATATTACCGAATCGGAAACAGATATTTACAGGGTGGAAGAAGAATACTCGGTGTGCTGTCAAGCATCCCCTGGCAGTATCTTTTCCTCCTTGGACAGCAACAAATCCATGCCTGGGAGCTGAACTGACAGGGCATTTTACCGCCAGAGAAGTCAAATGACCTATTTAGTTAATTTGTTCTTCTAAAGCAATCTCAGCTTATTTCTGTTAGCAAGGAGATTCCTGTTACTGTGGTTGCTACTACCAAGGCTTACATTGCACTTTATTGGAGTTGTAACTCCAGTACTCTGCCTGAACTACAGCTTGAATGACTTTGATGGTGTTCAATGGCAGAACTGTCTGTCACAGAGAACTGTGGAATGGTGCTACAGTCTGTTGCTCAATGACTCCTACACCTCTGCTCCAGAAAGAGAAAAAGCCAATCAAACAAAACCAACAAAAGCCAACAAAATAAAAGGAAAATCAAAGTAAGAAAACAAAGCAAGGATTTTCCAGCTTGTAATCTGTGTTTGGCACTGGGCAGAATCTCATTATGGTTATAGTTACTTAAAAGGCCTACAAAACACTTACTCAACATTTAGGGTCTAACAATATTCAGCACAATGCTAAATACAATCCCCTCCAAGCATTTTCTCCAAAACCACACAAAGCCATCGTGCAATCCGAGTACGTGCGTTAATACCTGGCCCCAAGGCACACTTTGCAGTTTAGGAATAATAGAGGAAATCCTTACCAATAGCAGTAGTAAGGAAAGAAACCACTTCCGATTCCTTGCCATCATTGTAGAAGGCTAAATGCCATATTCCTGAATCTAAATACTGGATAAATCCTGTCTCGTGGCTGGCCAAGGGCACAAAAGCTCTGTGCTGCCGCTGAGGTCCTTCCAAGCTTCTCGCCTCCTGCGTCAGTAGGCGTCTTCCATCAAGGAGCTCGACAAAGTCAAACTGAAAAATAAGAGGGAGTGATGTTTGTGTGTTTATTAGGTTTCCTCAAGCTTAGTGTCTTATTCTGGGTCTGCAGAAGCATCATAAACAGGTTTTGCTGTGGAAACTGAAATACCTTCTTGGACTACCTGCAAGTAACCATTTTGGAAACAGCTAGCATATCAATGTATTTTCCTCTAATTATATGAATCTTGAAATCATCTTTTTTTAGAAGGTGACTTGCAGCATATTTGCCTTACTGAGGTGTTCTCATTCTGTAGAAGTATAGGCAGAAAACATGAGACCATGCCTCAACTGCACTATAAATATGACACTAAGCAGCTTATTTGTTATCTTTTTTTATGTCTTGGCTAATACAGAAAATAAGACAGAAAAATGTATCTAGCCCAACTGGGTTGTTTGCCAGAGTTTCTAGGGGTCACCAAGGGAAAAGTAAAAAATATTTTAAAGTGAACTGTGGTAGAGGGTTTTGCAGAAGTATTTTGCTTAGCCAACAAGGGTTTTATCTTAAAACAATACGAAAAGTGGTTAAAAGATCATAGAAAATGAAGATGGAAAAGAGGTAAAATAACATAGAAAAGCTCAATTTAAGGAACGGCTCTAGGTATTTTCCTCAAAAGGATGCATTTACTTTTTGCAAGGGTAACTTCAACTGAACAACTGCTTTGCTTTAATACTAGTATTGCAACTCCCTTTAGTTCCCTATTTAAATAACCTTCCTTCCACTGATTTTCCACAATAATTGTATTTTGTTTGGTATTATATTAATGGGATGAGGCAGATATAAGCCTAGCAGACATCACAAATGTTAAAGGAACCTTGTCTGACTTTTATCATGTGTTTAGATGACCAGGACACCTCACAAGCAAAATCCAAGAGCTGAGGCACTATTCAGCTTTTCTATTCCCTGACTTCACTTCATTTTGACTCTCTCATCCAGCTGATCAGGTAACTTTGTGATTTTTTTTTTGGCAGGAAGAAGAAAAACAGGCAGAAAGAAATTACACCACTTATTTCTGAACCCGTAAATGTTGCTACACTGAATAGCTGCTGAGTGTTAGTTGACTGTGGCACCAATATTTAGGCTGTTTATCCCTTTTTACTTTACTGTAGCAAAATTTGGGTGCTTGTTATTAAGCTGTCTGGTATGGTCTTCAAAGTCAACCACGATAAGGACTTGATGACATGTTCTTTCCTATGTAGGAAAAGTTAAAAAAAGTTAAGCTACTAAGTTAAAAAAAGAAGTGTTTATTTCCAAGAACATTTTGAGCAATAAGCTATACATGACATAGCTCGCATACAAAATGACAGTATTCATCCCTAGATTATTTTAATTATGTATTTTTATTTATTTATACAAAATTATTTTTGAACCTTGCTTTAATTTTTATTTTCTTTTGGTTATATTTCAGTGCACAGATCTCAAATTTGGTGCTGAAGTTACAGCACCAAATTTGACAACATAAAAGCTGCCACACTGCAAAGATCATTCCTTTTGGGTGTCTATTCAAGTTAGCTTTGCTAGAGACAGAGTTTCAGTTTTGGAAAAATATGACATATATATAAACTATAAAAATATACAATCTAAAATCTAAAACTACAAGGCAAGTATAAATTCTAAACACATGTAATTAAAACTGTACATTTCTGTTTCAACCATGCCCTGGGGGGCATCAGGCACAGCACTGCCAGCCAGGCAAGGGCGGGGATTGTCCTACTCTGCTCTCCAGTGGGGCAACCTCACCTCGAGTCCTGGGGGCAATTTTTGGGGCTCTTAGAGAGTATCTAAGGAGGGCCATGAGGATGGTGAAGGCTCTGGAGGGGAAGCTGTATGAGGAGTGGCTGAGGTCACTGGTCTGTTCAGCCTGGAGAACAAGAGACTGAGGGGGGAGACCTCCCTGTGGTCTGCAACTGCCTCATTGAGGGGAAGTGCAGGGGCAGGCACTGAACTCTTACTTCTCTGTGGTGACCAGTGACAGCACTTGAGGAAACAGCCTGAAGCTGAGTCCGGAGAGGTTTAGGCTGGATATCAGGAAGAGGTTTTTCACTCATAGTGTGGCTGAACACTGGAAAAGGGAACAGTTCCTCAGGGAAGTGGTCACAGAAGCATTTGGACAATGCTCTGAGGCACATGATGTGATTCTTGGGGGTCTCATGTGCAAGGCCAGGAGCTGGATTTGATGATCCTGATAGGTCACTTCCTACTCAGCATATTCTATGATTCTATGAAAACAACAGAAGGATTTAAGAGGATACTGGTGAGTGGTTGGTTTGAAAAACACTTTGGGACCCAGGTGTCTGCAGCCACTCTGAGCATGAGCTACTGCCTAGGCTGATGCCTCATCAGGTCTGTGTGACCATGCCTGACACCACTGAGCAGAACAGTGACAGAGGACATCATTGTGGTGTCTGGGTGCTGGGAATGTCTCAACAGAGCTTGAGTTTGAGCAAGGAACAAGTGAACTTAAGAAGGTAAAACTAGTAAGAGAAAACCCAAAGTATTTCCATATTCATTTTGGAGGCATGATGAACAGCTTGACTCGACTTCTAAAACAGAACTTAAGAAACCATAGGAAAAGTTCACTTCACTAAGTGCTGCCATCTCCATGGCAGCTTGAATTAGTTTCTTAGAATCACTGGATTGCAAGCGAAGAGACACTTCTAGGATGCAACCTGCCTCATTTTAAAGCGGACATTTAAAAAATGTCCTGTGGATTGTGCTTACAAGCATCCACTTCCTGCTATATATTAGCTGTAGTTACTTAGAGCTTAGTGAGATGAAAACAATTTCAAGGCACACAGGTACAGCGAGCTGCTGTTGCTCCACTTCAATCTGGGTTATGCTTACTTGGGGCTTTCTGCCAAAAACAAAAGGTTTTTTTAATAAATACTTGCAAGATGCTGCTGCAGATTTTGATGACTTTGCCAAGCTACTAGTTACTAGTTGTAAATATTAATTGAGCCACAAATGGATTGGGCTTTATTGCATTTTAATACATTCAAAGATTTTTAATAGGCAATTTGCTACTGCCAGCAAGGAAATAATTGCTAAAATACCATGTTAATCAATTTAAACTGTACAAATGGAAAAACGCCCTCTGCGAGCAGTGATGACCCTATCCTGAAAATTTATGATTTTTAAAAATTTGGCCTAGGTTAAAATGAGTTTTAAAAAGGATTTGATCTAGGAAGATTAAATCAAATAGACCATAACAAAATTGTGTAACTTACTATGATTTGTTGAGAAGAATGAGAAGAAATGCCTTTTGTTAATAGTAAACTATTCTGGGCTTCTGCACGATCTATTTCTAATACTATAGAAATTTGGAGCTTACATTTTCTTCCTACTTATTAGTGACCACAGCTGTTGGCAACCTAAGATAGAAAACCATCACCACAGCCAGGGAAAGTTTCCCAAAGAGAGTTTGGAAGAGTTTGTTATTTTAGCACGGATAGATATGACTTTGAGCATTGCACTGGGTTTGCACAGCCAGTTTTGGTAGTGGGAGGGGCTGCTGGGGTGGCTGCTTTGAGAAGCTGCTGGAAGCTTTCCCTGTGTCTGACAGAGCCAATGCCAGCCAGCTCCAAGACAGACAGACCACTGGCCAAGGCTGAGCCCCTCAGTGATGGTAGCAATTGTCATCTCCTTGATAAAATATTTAAGAAGGCAAAAAAATTATTGCACAGAACTGCAGCTAAAGAAGAGAGGAGTGAGACTATGTGAGTGGACCAATTATGCAGACACCAAGGTCAGCACAGGAGAAGCAGGAGGTGCTCCAGGTGCTGGAGCTGAGATTCCCTGGCAGCCCGTGGTGCAGATCACGGTGAGGCAGCTGTGCCCCTGCAGCCTGTGGAACTCCAAAGGGGAGCAGAGATCCCCTGCAAGCAGCCTGGGGAGAAGACCCATGCAGAAGCAAGTGGATGCCTGAAAGAAGGCTGTGACCCCGCACAAAGCCTGTGCTGGAGCAGGCTCCTGGCAGGACCTCTGGCCCTGTGGAGAATGGAGCCCACACATGAGCAAATCTGCTTGCAGGACTTGTGACCTCATGGGAAAGCAGTAACTGCACTCCGTGGAAAAAGTAAGGTTTATGTGTTAAATTTTAGGTTTTTACCTTAAACAATTGAACCTATCCATGTAATAACTTCTGTTTCATAACAAAATTTAAGAATTATAATAAATAAAATGAATACAGAATTCTGATCTAAAGTTAGTGTTATGCAATCACGACTTGAGTTTTTATTCAACAGGATTTTTAAGTTAAATGTTTGAATCTCCCTGTGAAGAGAGACTGATTAGAAAAGGGCAGTAACAGCATTACAGTGGCACTTAAATTATGATGTGCTGATCCTACTGAAATATTTTAATTCTGCAGAAAAGTAGGTAGAGAAGCACAGATTTATGACAACTCTTTGACAGAAATAAGTCAGAGGTGTGTTAATATGTACAAAATACCATATTATCCACAGAGATAATAATAAACATATTTGTTTGTTCGAAAACAAAAAAAAAGGCAGGGTATTTCTATAAATCTCTAGTATTTTCACTTAATAGTAGAGAGCAAGGGCAAGATACACTAACATAAACCTGCTAATTCTTTGATAACCTGCTGACCCAAGTGGGAGTAAGATACTTTGCACTGCCAGTGTATTATGCCCTAATGTATTAGTCAATCTGGGTAAGAGCAGCTTAGAAGCTGAAACAGAAAGGACAGAAAATAATGTATAAATTCATTACTTAAGGGCATGGTTCTTCAGAGCTTTTCCCATAAAGTGATTTTTTGATATTTTTTGTCAAGGTGTGTTAAAAAAGGCATCTGCTTTCATTTTAGTCCTACAGAAGTGTATCTTGTTTTCTGCCTAAGTGGGCGGCTTTCTGTAAAAAAATATTTTTTTTTTTTTACGCTAATTACTTGGCCCTGACAAACCTCAGTCTATGCTGACAGCATACCTCATGTGAAGGGTTGGCTCAAGGCATTCCAGAATAGAAGACAGAAGTGAATCTTGCTGCTGTAAGGGTGACCAACTGGGTCTTGCTGCTCTTACCATGGGATGGGAAAGGCAAGGGCTGAGAGAGAGACACACCTGAGGTATATGAATCTGCTTGAGAGAAGATTCCTTTGGATGCAGTTTGAGTGTGGCTGCCTTTGTGCAAAGCACTGGATGGAGAAGGTGGTATCTTCTACTGCTTGGAGCAATCAGCTGATACCTTCAGTGACCACCAGCCTCACGAAACCCTTCTCCTCTGGCAGCCTGCTGCCTTAGGCAACTGCCTGCTCTGCCCCTGCCTACAGCCCACCAGATTAATTTGTGTAAGTTTTTTCAATTGTCTCTTGATTCTCATTCTCTGGATAAATGATCTGGGGCATCTTGCAAGCATGCAACAAATTCTTGAAAGAAATAAATGAAATAAAACAATACATCATACAAACATCAATTTGAGACAACATAACTTCATAGAAATAAAAGTCCCGTTACCTGCGTGTGTGATGGTGGGAGTCCTTTTCTGCCATAGATGCCAACCAGAGCAGCCTTTCCTAAAGACACATTGAATTTCAGATGCACTGGGTGGTCGATGAACACCTGAGATCTCCAAAAGATACCAGGAGGGATCTTCTGTGTGGCTCGTCTGCCTACATCAATTTCTCCGGAGTCTATAAAACTGTCGTCTGGAAAGAAACTACTGGGCTTTCCTGCCAAAACACAGGAACAAAATTCTTAAATTAATCTTTAGATCCTGAAAGTAATCTAATCATACTGGTATCTCTGACACTGATCTTGAGAAACAGTCTATTAGTGTCCTGAAGTCTTCAGAGTACTTTGTCTAGCCAATCCATACGATTATGGGAGGGAAACTGGCAGGATTATTTCTGGCTTCAGTAACTGTTTTGTTTGAAAACACGAGCATGGGAAGAGCAACCTGGAGAAAAATGGCCTTTTGTTTAAATTGTAACATCAGAGAGTGTGTAATTACATTACAAAGGTAAGAATATATAATCTGACATTATATCCTAAATTAATGTAAGTTTAGAAATGGAGAAGTCATATTAACTTAGTAAAGAGAAGTGTAGCAAGAATGAGACAGATGTGCCACAGAGTGGAATGGTGGTGTGGAGAACAGCAGCATGAATGGTGCCCAAGTAGGGAAAGGAAAATGTTTCTCTATTAAATTAATTATTGATAGTGGTAATAGTATTTGAAACAGTAAAAAAAAGCTAATGAAAAAAAAGGACTGAGGTAAACAAAGGAGACCATGCCCGGCACTTGAGTAGTATCCATTAAGAAACGTGGGAGGTTTTAATTTGGCTTCAGCATAATCTGTGAAGTATGCTATTGTTATCCATTTTCTTTCAGAAGACAAATGGAGGCATCTGTTTCTAAAACTACCAGGCTGGAGAGCCTGGGTATTTCAAATAGGATTAGGACATGCCATAATGTCCAAGGGAGTCAGCAGGGAGCTTGGCACCCCTAAAAACACACCTGAGGAATTTCAGGTTGGAAATTTATGCAGTCATAACTCCCAAAGGAGATGGCTGCTTCAAAAAATCTGGACCTAAAGGAAGACCAGGGAATGAGGGGCAGAACGAAAAATCAAATGCCAGAATGCTCTCTTCTCAGCCTGTGCTATAACCAGTGGCCACAGCTTTGGCTGCAGGGCACAGGGATGATGAAGAAGGCAACTGCTTAGCAAACAGCCTTTATTAAGGACCCTTGTAGAGGAAAAGCATGCAGTAGCGTCACCTGAAAGATTCTGGCTTTACTAAGGAGAGCAACATGTCACCAAGAACGAATTTTTAATTTTGGAAATTCAAATAAATGTGTTTCTTATCTCTGTGCCATTACAGCACACACTACTCTGTGTTTCACAGAGCAAACAATTCTAACAAAATGAGAAGAAAACTTCTGGCTACATACATTCTTTTGTATGAAAATCACATTATGAATTTTTTTTCTTCAAGTATCTACATTTGAGGATGGGGAAAAAAAATTCTTTCCCATTTATCATGACTTTATGTGAAATTGTTTCAGAATTTACTTGGCATGTTGAAAAGGTGACTGGTAGAACATTGCGTTTTATTGTTTTGATTACATTTCCTTTAAGATTACATAATGTTAAATACAGCATTGCCTTAAATTTCTCCACATACTATCCCAACACAAACTCTACAGGAGAAACAGATGTAAACTGTTAGCTGTCTCTGAAAATCAATATAGAAATGATATGCATATTAACTATTAAGGATGAAGAATTTTTCCTTGCAGAACTTTTGCCTCCAGTAACACTAAACCCTGATTTAAAGTCAGCAACTGCTTAAGGACACTGCTGGAGCAGGACTTGATGGCATGAGCTATCTTGAGGCAGAGGTTCTATGCATACCAGCACAAAAGATACATATGCAAAGGCTCTATGTTCACAGAAAAGCTACTCTTAATTTTATAAGATCTCCCTTTATCTTTGCTCATCACTCTCAAATAAATACAGGAGGGAAATCTGCTGACTTTTTATCCTTTTCAGACCATGTACATATTAAAGGAGGTAATCGGAAACAGCTTAGGTAAATGGGCATTCTTTCTGAATCCTTCTGGGCTAATGGAGTGTAATTGTACAAGGAAAATCAACCAACTAGATTCTGAAGGGAATTACTTTATCAACTGGATTGATAGTATTTATTTGGTATACTAAAATTTTCTTTTCACACTCTCAGGACTATAGGAAACAGTTCCAATGTCTTCATGCAAAGTTTCTTATTGTACTGTTGTAAAATGAAAAAATTGAGGATTCTATTAAAGAGCTAAAGACATCATATATTTTGGTTCAATTGAAGGATGTATTTTTTCTGATTACCACTGACATGTTTTATAGATTCTTAGATATTCAGATGAAAACCATAAGTATTTGATATGCCCCATGACTGTTCATTAATGAAGATTGTACATCAGAGTGAACTGGAGAAGGTGAGAATTTAATGTGACAGATGTTGCTATGCAAGACAGAGCCTGGAGAAAATGAGCACAGGGTGTATTCTGTAGAGAGATCAGCACTTGCTCATGCAAACGAAAATGGTTCTGTGATTGCAAAAGACAGTCTCACAGAAATAATATTTTGTACACACAATTACAAAGTTTATGTCTCCTCTTGGTGGACAGTTGTACATCTGAGAAGCAGATATCCTAAGAGCTGTTGTGTCATGTTGCCAGAAGTTGAAGCTTGTCCTGATACAGAAGTCCAAGGAGAAGCTCTCTTCATCAGCCTGAATTCAGTCCCCGAAATCTCTCTGTTTCACCAGTTGGAGCCTACAATAAGACTAGGCCCTGTGGATTGGATACTTCACAAAGGAAGTAAAATAAAAAAGCCATTTCAGCTTCTAATCAGAAATTGGCTTTTAATCAGAACACCTGACTCCTTAAAATTAACTCAGGTCTGAATTCTTAATTGGGCTGTCAATTACTTTGCTCTTTCTGCACACTACCCTGAACTTTTTAGTTGCTGTAGCAACTGTTCCTAATTTCTTTATATCAAAATGAACTATTTCATTTCAGACCTTGCTGAATCTCTCTGTATTTCTCACAGAATGGTTCCCTGACCCACCAAAACACAGAAGAACACACATAGCTCTGACTTCAACCACAGTCAATTACATGCTTAAATGTAAGCATGTGGTTAAGTGCTTTGGTAAACAGAGTTGGGCTTGAACAGAGGTAAATGTTGTTCTGGAGCACAGCCACAGATGAGAAGGAATGACTGTTACTGAGAGTTGGCAAGACACTGGTAATGATTCATTCAGATCAGCTCTAAGGATGTTCCTAACACATTCTAGCCTATTTCGTTCTGATCCGGAAGACATTCAAATATATTTCAATCCTTCTTAAAGTAAATTTCAATCACATACATTCTGGTTGAGAACAGAAGCCCTGCAGCACTGCTAGTCCAGAATTAGTTACATAGTTACCTGATGGGGAGAGAGCTGCATTTGAAGGCTGGACAGCATTACTCCTGCACCAAAGATGTGCTGACATGTTTTTTAGTCAGGACACAGTATTTTCCTCTAAATTCTACAGATTCCATGAGATCTATACAAAGCACTAACTTGAGGGGTCTTCTCATGACATAACTAGGCTATTTCCCAGATTTCTCTTTTAACAGAGCAGCAATCAAAACTTCTACTCATGTCACTGTAAACGCGGCTAAAATAAAATCAAGTAGAGGTCTTTCACTTGGATGGCAGTTTTGAATACTTATATTTATTTTCGTTTTGACTTTTAAAAGGAAATGGACAGATCAAAGCTAGATGATTTAAAAATGAAACATATGGCAAGTTAGAGGGAAAAAAAAAAGGATCTGTCATGAAGTATTTTTGAGTACAACACCAGGGCTGTCTGCAGCTTCCTGTACTGTCTGGTAAGGTTTGCTGAGAATAACCTGCTTAGCTGATTCTTCCTTGTAGCAACTTGATGGCAGCCATCAGTTACCAGTAAATACACTGTTTTAAGGAACACACATAATTATGGCCTTTATTTGGACTAATAAAGACAGAAAAACTCTTGTAGAAAAAAGCCACTACAATTAATTTAAATTAAACATGTAAACACAGGCTGTCAGCCAATGCCTAAGGAACTCTGTGCAAACTTTTGAGTTCAGTGAGTTGCAAGAATGGTAACATACACCTTATCTGTCCAAAAAACTTCCACCAAAGTAACTAACAAAAATAATCTATTACTTTTCTGCAATCTCATAATTATATATAGAGAAGCTTGACACACAAACAAAAGCTTTCTGAAAATTTGCATTTCTCCAGCTACGTCTGGGGAGGGATAAGACTTTGCAGAGCTTACAAGTACTTTTTGCAGTGGTGCCTCTAAAAAAACAACACAGTGATGTAAAGCTGCCGAATAAGGTGCTGCTGAATTGAGGACCCATAAGCTGCTTCTAATTTCTGTCAACACTGTAATACTTTATAGAGACTAGGCTGTTTTTCTGGCTACTTTTGCAAAGCTATATCCAACTCTGGAGTACCAAAACCTACAGTGTAGTAGCTCTCAGTAAGCCAATGTTTTGAGGACCAAAATACTAAGTGGCAACAAATAGTCAAACTCAAACATTTTTGTAGTTCTGTAAAGGAAGCTTGATCCAGTGCTCCAGGAATAATTTAATTTTCAAGAGACAATGTTTTCCCATGAAAACAACCACTCGAGGCAGGGTTTTCATGCTGGCCTTCTGCAGTCTGTGAGAATGCCTTGCATGTGTGGAGAAGGTTTCACACAGTTTTATTGCATTAGTGGACATCAGAGGGGTATGAAACTTAGAAACATATGGAAACAGGACTGACAACTACCAGCTCTAGACATGAAAGACTGGAAAAAGCACCTGCTGATGGCAGCACTGAGGGTAATGGAACATGAGATTGGACGGCTGGAGTTTAGAGGCAGACAGAGGACTCACAACATGGACACACACCAACCATACCTTCACTGGCTCCTTTGCCTTTCCTGTCAGGTAACTCTAACCCTGTGCCCCCCGAAGGATATAAGGAGACGTCCGTTGGCACTGGCCAACTGCTGGCTGTGTCTTCCGTGATCTCATACATCTGCCCTTCCATCGGCTGCAGGTGCCAGTTTAGGCCAAACAGGTGCATGGCTGTGGTGAGCAATGAGAAAAGTCATCTTCTTCTGTTTGGGAGAGTTTCAAAACTACAGGGGCACTTTTCTCTTTCTAAACCCTTGCTCCAGTGCCTTATTAGTGGTCATTGCTTTAGGACAAGAATGGGATTAATGTAATTAGACAGCCCCTGCTGCTTCTACCATACCAGCTCCCTAGGTCTTTCCACCCACTTAAACTCGATTTAGATCACCTGTAACAATCCACTCTGCTTCTAACAGCAGAACCACTCCTGACTCATGGTCTGCATAACAGGATAACCAGGCAGAGTGTTTCACAAAGCTCCCAAGCCTGGGGTGACAATGTGATGAACACAGAAATACAAGGAGTATTATTTCTTAACATACCAATAAATCCTAGGGAACAGCACTCCGGTTTGTTTTGCCATATTCACAAGTGTATTATATAGGTTCTCTTTTTCTTTACCCACCAATTACACACAGAAGCCCTTACAGACATAAGATAGCTTTTCCTGGTTAAGACCAAGTAAAAACTGAGGCAATTCAAGACCCATCTTGCACACATGTCTTTGTGCTCTGCATCACAAATGTGACTACGTCCGAGCATTCCTTCATACAACTCAGCCTCTTCTATTCAAATCAAATCCTTGAGAACTGAAAACAAGCAGCACCATTTAGATTTGTGTGATAGCAGGGCAAAGCTCTCTGTAGGTTTCTGGGCCATGCAAAGTCATCCAGTGCACACATGAGTCTATTCCAAGGCATTACATAAAGACAAGTGAAGTTAAGGAACTAGACAGACTACTTAAAAAGCAAACACATGTATGAGGAGTATGGAAATCATATGCTTATACAACTAATACTTGCCCCTTCCAAATATAAAGCAAAAGAATGTGGCTTGTGGCTTACCATATCAGTTCTTCCATCCCCAACATAAACATTTCATACTCAATCAGTATCCAGCTTAGCTTCAGGCTCTACACAGCTAAATGATATGATATTTGCTACATTTGGAATGACATTTCTTTTTTAAGGGAAAGCCTTGATATTTTACACTATTATTTTTTCCAAGAAACTATACAATGGCACAGCCATTTAGTATAAACAATATCACAGCCATTTAGTATAAACAAAACCAGTAAAGAAACAGAGCATTTCCATGGCCTATAATTCTGCTTTTATTCACAAACATATACCTGAGATCAGCAACCATTGTTAGGGAAGAGTGGTTAGTTTATTTAAACCTGTGCATCAGAAACAATCTTTACAAGACTATTGAAAAGTAATCTGAGTAGCTCTCTGAAGACAGCATGTTTAGGCAATTTAGCAAAATATGTGTTTTCTTCCACTTCAGTCTCAATTAGGTCACCTATCATTTACTAACATAAACAAGGCTGTCTTTGCACAACTACAACATCACTAAACATGAGTGCAAAATTCTTTTTTACCATGTAAATGGGGACTGTGTTTAACAATCTTATCCATTAGGAAAGAAAATACGCTCCTTAAACTCCCACACAGCAAGGAAACACAGCAAGGAAGGTCTCCTGAGGACTTGTTCAACACTCGTTTTTATACAGGTATGTATACCAGGAAGAAATGTTACCAACACTACTGCTAATTTAACCAGGGTACTTTAGGCAGAGGGACAAGTATTTTCATCTAAAAGGGATACATTTACTCAGCAGAGAAACTGTGCGAGGGAAGAGAGCAAATCAGACCATGAACAAGGAATCTGCATCAAGCATTTGGCATTGCTATGCTTGCATAATATCTTTGTGTTTATACAGCCCTCATCATCAGAGTGCCTGGGCACTTCATAGCTATTAACCTCATAAAACCTCATCAGACAGGAATCTGATTTTTTCTACTACACAGAAAAGCAAAGGAGAACTACAGCAGATTAAAGGACTAACTCAATTCACTTGTTTGGGCATTAAAATACAATTGTGTGTTAATTCACGTAACTTACTCTATGCTTACAAGGTCACAAGCTCTAAGAGGCATTTCATGCAGCTCTCTGCCAGCAGTTTGTAAGCTCAGGACTGGATGCTATCTTATAATTCCATCCAGGCTGGATGTCTCCAAGGACCAGAGTGTTACCCAGGTGCCGCAGAGATGTTACAGAGCTCAAGGCCTGAGATGCTCAGAGCATGCAAGTTCCTATGTTTAACATGGGATATTTGTAGTTACATGGATGTTTGTATTTCCAAGCAGAATGGAAACTGTACTCTTCACTCCTCCAAACTCAGGCAGTCCTAGACTGCAGTCAGGCCTAAGTTCTGCTGGCCTTAAGTGCTTAACACCAGCTCCATCTCTCAGATGCTTTCATGTTAGAATGACCTGCATGAGCTGATACTGGGCATCCCTGGTTTAGGCAGGAACTGAGCCAGTGGTTTGCTTTCTTTGTAACACCATTTGACTTACTCTGTCCTTTGGAAATTACAGCCTAAGTGCCACACAGATTTTTAAGAACACATTGCAAGGCCATTGTTTCCCCAAAAGGCCATTGCTGCTTCTCCTCAGGATGAATTTTTTCCAGTAGATCATTATTTACTGCAAGCAAATGAAGGTGAAAAACTCAACATTGCTTTGGGTGCAGTGGGAAAACTATGAACATTTCTTCCAGGCATTAAAATTAATTTAAGATACCTGAGAGGAGACGTCTTAACAAGTGATCATCTTGTTTCAATGTAACGACAGAACTGGCACTTTGGAAGATGCTACAGCTTTTCTGCACATTATCCGTCCACTTGAGCAAGTGGCTCAACCATTCCATGTCATCATTCAATTCTCAATTTATTCAATGTTTGAAAAGTGTCTTACAATGCCCCAAAATAGCAAATATGACAGAATTATCTGTAACATAGATACTGTGTTATCACACAAAGTTAAAAGAATTGTATTAATGTTAACTTGTCCTTTGCTAGTAGATTTTGTCTAAAGCAAAAAGCTTCTTGCGTACATTGATCTCATCATCACATAGATCACAGAATCACAGAATTATTTGGGTTGGAAGGGACCTTAAAGACCATCTACTTTCAACCTCACTAACATGGGCAGGAACACCTTCCACTAGACCAGGTTGCTCAAAGTCCCATGCAACCTGGCCTTGAACACTTGCAGGGATGGGGCATCCACAAGTTCTCTGGGTAACCTGTGCCAATGTCTCATCAGTCTGATAATAAAAAGCTCATTATATCCAATTTAAATCTATTCTCTTTTCATTTAACACCATTATGGCCTTGTCCTGTCACTACAAACCTTAGTAAAACATCTCTCTACATCTTTCTTAAAAGCCTCCTTTTGAAGTATTGAAAGGCTGTAAGAGATCTCCAATGATAAGCCATGAGAATGAGAACTATGCACACCATGCATACAAAAGTGCAGAACACTTAAAACCAGAATTATTTGAATAGCATTTTGATTATCAAGTGGCTTAAAAAAATTTCCAAAAACAGTGTAAAAGCTCAGAGCTACTGCTCTATTCAGGATTTCTGATCTGATGTTTCTAAGCACAAAATAAAAACCTATAAATATCCCCATTCATGTGGCAAACAGATATCATGCAATTTCTGCTACAGGTAGGCAATAATCACAAAAGTCAACCTGAAACAAGAACAAAGAATCTGATTTACCTTGGAAACACACTCTCATAGCAGGTATGTGATGAGGATGTCACCTGAATAAGTGATTTCATTACTATATTCCAAATACCAGCAGTGTCTGATTGGCAGCCTGCTGGAAGATTTGTTTCTCCTTTTGCTCTGCCTCGCTGGTACTAAAAAGTCAAGTAGTAACAGCAGTGGATATTTTGGGTCTTTACATCTCAATAGGATGTGTAAAGCTGTTGTTGCACACAGTTGTGTTTAAAGGTTTTAGGAATCAACCTTGTTCTGTGCTAAATTGATTCAAAGTTCTTTCTCACAGGAAAAAAAACCCAACAAAGGACCATAATAATGGAAAAGCCCTGTAACCATGGATGAGAGGCATAATCATATTTTGAAGTGTTAATGCTTCTAAAAGTGAAGTAAAGCTGTAAACTTAGTTTGAGATTCCTGATATTCTTAGTCTCTGGGTCAATGGAACCCACTGTGGACATTTTCTCTCCCTTTTTTTTTGCCCCCTGCTCAGCTAGATACAGGATGTCCCTGACAGAGAGTAAATGTCCTCCTAAAAGCCCCCATGTACTTCTCCCTCTCCAACATGATGCTCAATAGATTTTCAGATATTGAAGGCTCCCCATGTATTAAAAGAGCACTCTGCAATTAACAATCATTAAAGTGTACACTTTTGTAAAATACCATGTAGCTTTCACTGCCTAGGAAGCTCCACAACAGGCTCTTTGCAGAAACTGTGGTTATATTCCCCATGGAGAAGAAAACTCTCTTGTCTGCCTTCACCTGGAATGAAAACAGTATTTAGGGGAAACCCTGCATGCTCTCTGGGCTGTTTCACTGCCACCAACTTAGATGATATAAAGGCATCTGGGGCCTCTGGCCCATTATGCTCGTGTTTTGACTTTAAAGCTTTGACTTGCACGACCTTTCCCCTGTAGCTAAGTGCTAGCAAAAGGTGCCCTGAAGCTTGCTGAATGGGTAACAGAATTTTCTGTGGCAGAGTAAATCCTCTTATCCTCAGTCCTAAGTCACCTGTGGCTGCCTTCTTGGTGGAAAAAAAATGGACATCGAACTCCAGTCCCTTCAGGGTCTGATTACTTTGCAGAGTTCAGCACTTCAACCATGCCAGTGTGATATGGCTGTCCTTTTGCTGGACTCAGATTCACTTCAGCAAAGAAAATTTGCAAACAGTTTAGCATCATCTGAGTTATTTAATCATGCAAATAAATCAAAGTTCATATTAGTGGAACCAAGTATTCAGGATCATGATTCTTCTGATTTTAACATATTAGCTCTTCCTATATTGCTTTATTCCTAGTCCATAGCCACTTGTGGACACCATAATCAGCATCATCAGATGCAGATGCTGTTAAGCCAAACAAAGAGGAACATTCTTTCCAAGTTTCTTTTGAAGACATGCAGGCTTTTGTGTATCTTTGTATTATTGCCACTTGCTTATGAGACAGCAAAACACTAAAGTCAAAACAACTTACTCAGCAGAGCAGAGAACAAAGGAAGTGGTAGAGCATTTAGAATGAAAAAGGACAAACAAAGATAATAATTCACATGGTCAACAAAATGGACATCTCTTAGGACAGGTTGATGGAGCGAAGGAGTTAGCAGAGAGAGGCAGATGATTGTGATAGATCACAGGGAGAAGAAAAGACAAGACATGCTTACTGAAGCATATGAGACCCCCCAGAAACTACACTAGTCGGCAAAAAATTGAAAAACAAACTGCTGGCCCTTTATTAGCTTGTTGCTTTGCCCAAAGCAGCAAGCTAAGTGTAATAAATAACCAAACCAATTAATTACGATGTTTGGAATTAAGGCTACAGCTAAAGCCACCAGGTGCTTCCACAGAGTTTGTAAAAAGCATTCTCACAGCAGCTCCCAGGCTCTGCTGCTTCCTTCTCCCCCGCCCTCTAAGACCTGCTCAGACCTGCAGGTACCACAGCTGGCCTGCTGATTCCTTGCCCAGGCAAAGCTTCTACAGAAACAAAGGAAAGAATAAAAAACAACTTTTTTCCAGCTAACAACTGATCTTGCCCTGAACAATGAATAAAGAGTTTCTCAAAAAGGAGGTTAGAATAGAGCAAAGATAAGTTAAACAAAACAGTACAAGGGATTTGGAATAGGAAAAACAACTGAAGCTCGGTCAATGGTTGAGAAGACATTTCTACAGCTTCTTTGCTCTCCCCTCTTTGTGTGGAAACAAGTATAAGATACGTGGTGGTTACATATTCCTCTTTAACCTTCATGTTTAGTCAGACTTACAATAACATGCTCTCCAAAATGATACCTAAGCTTTGCTTTTTTTCCTCCTAATTGAGAAAAAGCTGAATCCCATCACTGAATTATTCAAGGTTAATTTTGACTCAAGTAAATGTACTGCTTTCACTCCTATCTCTGGAAGAAACTTGATGTAATTATCTGCATAACAGTCTCTACACTGAAATCATATGATTTTTGTGTAAGTGGTAAAATTGACTGTTGCAGAAGTAACCATATTTTTGTGACATCCCATGTTATGGAAAGGAGCCTTTCAGCATGAAACAATCATTGGTCTGTCAATCTTCAATAAATCAAGGAAGATTAAGAAGAATGGGAACAGTAAAACAAACATTAAAGAAATAAATCAAATGTTTTTCTTTCAGACTGCTGTTCCATTTCTGTCCTGGCCAAGGCTTCTGTGTCCCAGCATGGCAGAACACACGAGAGTCAAGGGCTGAAGTGGCTCTATGGCCCTACTGGTGTAGGAAGAGGGCAAAAAGCTGGATGCAGCATATACTATCTGCTCTACTTGTTTGTATGGTCAAGTCCTGGACCAGACAGATCCTAGCTGCTGTCTACAGCAGGCTCAGAGATCTGGAATTGAGATCTAGTATCCTGACTGAAGATCCCAGCGGTTTGTACTGTCATGAATTCACATCATTACACATACATACCCAGGTCACGCAGCCAGGCACCATGGGGCAAGGAGAGAGGGATTCCTGCAAGGCCACTTCTGCTGTGGACTTTGGCAGTTACCTTGTGAACAAAAACTCTGTACAGCACTCTGTGTCGTTCCTAGTGTCTGAAATTATTTCCTATACATAAATGCTTTCCATCTGTGGCTTAAAACTCTCACTCAGGAAATGGAAAACCTGACTTCATAAATCATCTTTTGCCCAAATGAATGTGAATTTGCACACCAGGACAGGACTGCAGTCATGTGGGGACAGAGAATCCTGCATACCAGGCTCTCCACAACCCAGATGGATTAGAGCTGCTGTGCAGCTAGAAATGTAAAATTAACAGGTCACAAAGGAACAGAGCCCAAAAGGCAGCTTGATTACATGTTGTTTAAGTGAAGACTCTAAGCTTGTGGCTGGGAGGTCCCATGGCTCTGCTTCCTGCCTGTTGATTTATTTCACACAAGACAATAGTTAATAAAAATAAAAAAGGCACCAGGAGGGACATTTATGGTAATGCTCACTATTGTAAATTCCCCATTTGCCTCCCCTCCTAATTGCTCAATGATCCACCTCCAATGAGAAAAAAGGGTATTCAAGCCTCCTACACTTTGTTGGACTGGGATAAGATTGCTTCATCTAAGAACTGGACAATCTTTATCCACCCATCTCAGGTTTAAGGGAGGAAGGATTTTGCTGATAAAACAGATATCTGTGTTGTGTTTGTTTACAGGACTTTTTTAGGACCTCAAATGTCCTAAAATATGATGTAGGTGTTTTCACAGCCAGCTCAGTACTGGCACATGCTATGGGATACATCCAGCAATTCCTGGGACCCTACCTTGCTGCCTGACTTGCTTCACATTTAAACTATACAAGTACCAAAAGTGAGTCTTTTCTCACTTCAAAAAAATCACCATGTGCAAAGGAGGAATACAAATGATAGAGAGCTTCCTACCTCTTAAAAATTTGCCACTAAGGTGGGAACTACCTTTTGAGAAAACAAAGCATTGTGCTACTCACCTGAAATCCTGCCACAAACACATTTACTTGCTTTGATTTGACACTAACTAGTTTTTCTTTGACCCCTCCTGATTGAAGAAGAGCTATATCCATGATTTCCAGAACAGAAGCAGTTGGTCTAGCAAATAGTATTAGCTTCTCTTTTAGGAGAACACTTTATATTTTAATTTAGTTCCAAATTGTTCTTAATAAGGAAGAAGAGAGGTTTCCAGGTGAAGCACCACATTTCTTTGAAACCTTCAAGGAAGTGACTAGAAAGGCATGTTATAAAATGAAGCAGTTAAACTCAATGTTTGCTCAATGCAAAGAGTCAGCACTTCCTATTCAATGTCTTCCTAATTGCCCCTGTGGATCAAAGTCTTTTGCATGATTGCTTGTCCATTCAGATCATCAATAGATGATCATTGGCCCCTCCACTGCTACAGTACCTTGCAATTTCTTGCAGGAAAGGGAAAATGCAGTTTTAAATTGATATATTTAAATATTTTTATGCTTTCTTAAAGGAGGATTTTTTTAAAGTGCTAACCTATAGAAAAACCAGACATAAAAGTGGCATGGCTTATCTGAGGAGCTGACTACTTAAATGCCTTTGCTAATTTCCTTTACCATTTACACCAATTTCAAATAGAATAGGAAGTGGAAAGATGGACTTCATCACCATTTGGCTGCTATTAGGCAGCTTACTGCAACAAAGAAACTTATTTCAGCCCTCAAAGCTCTGGTAAATTTGGTGTTACTCATGCTCAGGCCTTTCTCAGTAAAATAATATTTTGCCTTCTAGGTATCCTTTCCGGCAGAGACCATATAGAAATAAATATTATGGATATACTTCTTCAAGATCAAAGTCAATTATAAGATGGTCCCACTATACCTCTAAATGGAGTTTTAATTTGTGTATATAATATTAGAAATAATGGTTTTCCCATTGGGGTACTCACCTCAATTAGAGAAATGAGGACAGGCAGCTCTACCAGGGGGCCTCTTATCCTGCTTTGCATTTACTAAAATTCTGGGCTAGCCTGTTGTGGACAGTATCATTTTACAAATGCCCTTTCATTACACACATATAAACTGTGAGGTACTAATTAAAAATGGAGTAATTTACATAGATAAATCCACAAGCTCTCACGTGCTTCCTTCCTTGTTATCTTGAGAACTTTCAGAAAACCTGCCTTCCAGAAATAATACAATAAGTTTCCTAAAGTCTAAAAAACACAGTTTTTTTTGTGCTGAAGTCACAAAATATATCTCTCTTCTTCTAAAACCCCAGCACAAGAGAGGTGGGATCAGCATTAAAATCAAATATACCAGTTTAAGCATGAAGATCTAAATATTGCTGTAGAATGTAATGTGTGAGCTGATCTCTCAGATGGCTGCCTGCTCATCTGTCCTTCTGAACACAAACATGACTTTATTATAGTAAGACAAGTTAATGCCTTTGAGACCACTGCTTGTGTTTTAATCCTAAAATCAGCTGAAAACTGCATTAGTGTTATTAGTCACTATGCACATTCTAAAAGCACCAGAGTCTCAGCTGGGCTGTGCTAGTTGATACAAGAAAAATTAACAAAATGACAATCTCAGAATCCCTTGATGTCCAAAGTACAGGTTTAACTTGAGCTTTACTTAGCCTAAGTAAATCTAGTGACTTCAAGAGGATGATGGAGGTGTTTCAAGTTCAGAACAAATTTACACATTTTGTCCATCTGGGCCAGAGTGCGCATCAGAATTGTCAAAACTGAGCTCTAAAGCGGAATCCTATCAGCCTTGAGCCTGCTGGAAGAGATACGAAGAAATTTTAACTGTCCACGTGTTCAGGAATATTTTGTTGTTTTAGCTGCTTTGGATGATAAAAGCACAGGTATGTTTAAAGCAGGCTACAAATGTTTTAATTTCTTTTCTAGTTTTTCTTTACATACACTAGAAAAACAAACACTGTTCTAATTTGGAGAGGGAAAAAAAAATCCTTTTTTCCTGTACAAAAGCTTGGCAAATGGATACAAATGCATAGTCTGAGAAAGCCGAGAAAGTGGGTAATACAGCACAATTAACAGCAAAATAATTTTTGCTTCTGTCCAGAGACCATGAGCAAAATCCAGCACAATACTTTCAGGCGCTATAAATCAAAATGAATGGTTCAGATCAGTGTGAAAAGCTCTTTCAATAACAAAACTTAACACAACCTGATGATTTGTTCACTTGGACTTAGAACTAAATCCAGCACATAGAATACGGCAAGTGCTAAGAAGTGCAACCCACAGTGTTCTAGAAAGACCCACAGACATCTTTATATTTAATTTTACCTAAAAAAAGCATTTGCTAAAAAAACTTGAAGTTTGCCAAGTCAAGCACTCAAAAATGAGCAAAGAACAGAATTAAGATTGCTTTTGTGATTTTACATCAGCCCCTGTATGCATATGTATTCTGTAATAGCCTTTAATTCCCTCATCACAGGCTATTTTTTTCCACTGGCCCAATGCTGAGCAGAACAATTGCACAGAAATTACCACTCAACCCTGGCAACTCCAGCATTGTAGCACGTTCAATTGCTTTCTAGGGATGCCATATGTGCAGTCTGCTTGGTAGCAGGAGGGAGCTGGAAAGGGAAGGAACACTTGACACAGACCATTTTGCTACTTCACTCTAACTAGGCTCCTACTGAGCATGTGTGAACTCAGAATTTCTAGTTTTGTGGTAGCCAGCTCAGGTGGATCAGAGATGTAATAAAGTACACACCCATTGCTTGTTCCCCCTAATTAAAAAAAAAGAGGTGTCACAATTCTCCATTCAGTACTCACTTCAGTACTTCTGCAATATAAATAGAAAACAACAGTAGATCCAATAGCAGAATTTTGCCTAAATGAGTGACTACATCACCTGGTGGATCCAGACCCCTACCCTCACACCTATTTAGGGTACAGAATCACAGAGTCATTAAAGTTGGAAAAGACCTCTAAGATCATCATATCCAACCACTACCCCAGCACTGACATGTTCACCATTAAGCCACATCTCTGTCTGCCACATCCACGCGCCTTTTGAACAATTCCAAGCACGGTGATTTCACCATGGGCAGCCACTCCTTGACAGCCCTTTCAATGAAGAAACCTTTCCTAATATCCAATCTAAACCTCCCCTGGTGTAACTTATAGACATTTCCTCTGGTTCTGTCACTGGCTGCCTAGGCAAAGAGGCCGGCCCCCACCTGGCTACCATCTCCGTTCAGGCAGTTGCAGAGAGCAGTAAGGTCCCCCCCTGAGCCTAATTTTCTCCAGGCTGAACACCCCCAGCTCCCTCACCTGCTTCTCATCAGACTTGTGCTCCACCCTTTCCCCACCTCTGCTGCCTATCTCTGGACATGCTTCATCCAGCACCTCAATGTCCTTCTTGTAGCGAGACACTCAAACAGTCCCTTACGATGACTTAGGCCTTGATAATTTTGGTTTATCATTAAATACAAATGTAACAAACCACTTGCTCAGGGACACAGCACACGGCTTTGCCTCTGCATTCCCAAGGACTAAGTTGATAGTAGCGAATTAAACAGTACTAAGCAGTGTAACTTGATAGTCTGTAACATTTATTTGTTAGAAAGAACTCTACCGTGGTACTGGTTCTGGTCAGCCAATACCTTCTAAATTCCCGTGCACTATTCAGCTAGCAAAGATCATTCTTAATATATAGTTTGGGTCTGAATACCCATAAGAGTTTAACAGTAGAGAAATGTATCCCTTGTGGACCAGTTGGGCACCCAGAATGGTCCCATGTACATGTTCCACAACCTGGAGCAGCCCATGATACAGTCTGACTGGGGAAGGTATACTAAAATAAATGGTTACTAACCACCAAGATCAATACTGTTTGGAATAGCATTATGCTTAGATTGAAGGATTTTTTTTTTTTTTAACCAAAAGCCTCAGGAAACTCTTCTGATGCTTGATTTCATTATAATTTCTGCCATAATTAAAAGGGATTCTCTCCATAGATACTCCAGTTAGATTTTCTTTTAAAATACTTAGGGTAAGCATAGCCATAATTTCTGCCAACTGCCTGCTTCTGCTGTGCTTTTTAAAGAGTCTCTTTCCATATTGAAGCGATGCTGCAGTTGTACTGGGCAAGCAAGGTGAGATGCTGCTGCTGTGTCACGTGCTACCATATTTGAGAACAGCCAACATATCCTGGTCTCATCTGCCTAGGCAAGAGCTTCTGACTGCAATAGGGACAGGCTTGGAAGTTATGATAAAATCAAACAGAGAGGGAGATAGGAAAAGCTGGAGATGATGGGAGAGTTTATAGGTTAGCATTGAAACACAAAGATTCAACAACCTCTATAGAGCACCAGAGCCTACTATCTCAAAGGGAAGTACTTAAGTGGTCCTTTCAGAGCTTTTAAGTTTCAGCATAAACAGTGGTTTGAAACCTTGACAAAGAGGAAAAGAGTGGATTGGACTTTCTGTTCATTATTTTACAGGTCATCTACTAAGTATATAGGTCATCTATGTATACTGAGCAGCATACTTAGCAACAACACCTCACCCTATAAAGATGTCTATCTACTACATAGCGCAACTTTAACTACAGGTAAAAACCTCAGAGAACACATCACTGCACACATTCAATAGAAATGTATGACCTGGCTGCAAAGCAGGCTTTGAAAGCCATTTTTTAATTTATGCTAGAAAAGGATGGGAGAGAAACACGAAACTATAACCAAGGAGCATTTTTCACTGCCAGTGACATCCCTAATTGAGATTACTCTATGACTAGTTACCCACAAAAACGTTTGGTATTTAAAAACATTGCAAATATGCCCATTACAGGAAACAATTCTTTCTGTCTCCACTTAACAGCAATTAAATTACATTATTTCACACTAATTAGTATGAAATAAAAACATGGACTCAAGGAGAACTCCTTCCACAAGACACAAAGATCTGTAAAACTGATTTTTTCAGAATCTGTGTGCAAAGGTCAATCTAAGTAGTGAAATAAAGATTATGGCAGAACATCTGTGCCACTGTCATAAAGACAAGGCCAGCAATTCTGGAGTCAGCCTGCTGTTATTTTCTTTTCTGGGGGCTTAGAGCAACTATAAAATCTCACTAAAAGCAACCGATAAAAGCTTATGGGTTGAGAGCCCATATCTGACCATTTAATAAAACCAGATGGAATTACATTAATCTCTCCTTGTGTTAAAGATTCTTAATTTTAGGGAAGGATCAGAGATCTAAAGGGCCAACTAACGTGTTGTTTCATGGCACACTGATGCAGACTCCCAGATCAGATGGAGCCCCCTGCATACACAGCCACAACCCACTTTCGACTGGTTAAATAATCAGTTATACTGGTGGTCTGCTTCTGAATGGAAGTCGCTCTTCCAGTGATCCCACAATGATGAAAGAGGATCAGACTTTGACAAAAGGACCTCTTCAATCAATGTCAAAATAAAACAATAAGCAGAAATTAAAAAAAGTAATATATAAAAGCCAGAACAATAGGGAAACTGAGAGTAATCTATATAAATCTAAAGCCATAGAGAGAGGCAAAAAAGCTGAGGACATCAAGAAAAAAGCACGTCTTCAAAAAAACCCAGAGAACAATAGAACTTTTTTTTAAGTGTACTGAAACCTAGCAAAATGAGCAGCAATATTGAGGGAGATGGGGAAATTGCTAATAATGTTTTAGTAAAGACTAAAGTGTTCAGTAAAAATTTTTGTTCTAGTTTTTGAAAATAACTACAATAATGCAATCATTTCACAGGAAATAAGTTTTTTTCCAGTCCATTAATAACCGGGAATTATACCGAACTACATCTATTTAAGGACAAACATTTTTAAATCTTCAGGCTCATTTAACTTGTACCCAGTAAAGAAGAAGGAAGAACCTGACTCACTGATTAATACTGAACCAGCTACCAAGAAATTAGAATAGGATTAATGCTCTACAAATATATAAGAATGCAAAAGGATAGGATGCCAGTCACTTGATTTGGGTAGTCTGATACCTGTTACAGACAAAATAATGGAAAACATAGAATTGAACTGATAGAGAATAAAGAAAGTGAATGTATGGTATCTCAGGCCAACCATATTGCTTTTCTGAAAAACGGAGGTTAAAAAACAATTACTCATTCTTTGACAGGATTACAGTTTAGTAAGACATTTAATTTGATATGATTAAACAAACAAGCATTTTTAAAGGGTATAAAGACATGCATACATATATTTAAAAACTAACTGAAAGACATTAAAATTATCATTGCTGGTGAATAACCATCACATGTCACAATTTCTTGTGAAGTTCAACAACTGATAGCTGTTCTGAAATTATTCAACATTTGCATCAGTGTTATGTAAGTAAATATAAAATCATGGATCACTAAACATGTAGCTAACTCAAATACTTCAAGTGAGGAATACAACAATGAGGGCAGAGCAGCAAAAGAGTAGGGCAGTAAATTTGAATGATTCAAACAAAAAGCATCAATGGTCAGCCTATACACTTTGGATAATGGAGCGCAAACTGTGTCCATGAGATGGGACACTAGCAACTGGAAAGCAGAGAAAGCAAATTACTTAAGGAGTAAGCACAAGAAGATGCTGTACAACAGTATCCTAATGTAACTTTTATAGCCCAGAAGGACCTAATGAGAGATGCTTATACATGCTCTCATTTGTTGGGAAAAAGCCAGCTGAAGGAGGTGTGTGACTTACCTGCGTAAAACAGGTGGAGTAAGTAGCTGGAGTTTGCTGGGCTTCAACGTGCAAAGAGGTCAGGCTGCACAATGCAATAGTTTATGGATTTTAACATTGAAAATTGAGAAAAGAATTTTAAATGAAAATTATGGGGATCCTTAGGCTTCTTCCTTACAGCAGAGGGACACTGAGGCCACAACCAATACTGAAGAATGTTTCAGGCATCTGCTCTTTATTGCTCCTCAATACAACCTTTTAAACTCTTGATCTTACATGCATTTCACCTGTGTGTCATCTCTACCCTTTTGTGATTGGTCAGTGCACCTCAGCACTCCATGTCTCATCACCTTCAATACCAGTCATCTGTCTTACAAAGTTGTAGCCCATTAGGGATGAGGCTCAGCCACAGCCCCACTCCCAATTACCACAAGCTGTGTGCCTACAACACCTGCCTCCAACAAACACTGAATTAGCTGAGAAAAGAAGCAAACTTGCCCAGTATATATATCACTGTAGACTCTGAAGTACTACTAACCACTCTGCAAAGCAGAAATTTTACTGCCAAGTTCAGAACATATTGTCATCACATGACATTTTAGTACTTCGCAGTTTCCACAGACTAGGCAAGTCTGGCAAAATTAGCAGGTCTCCAATATCTTCTGCTCTACTTTTCCAATAATATTTTCTTGCAGCAGTATCTCTACTTTGAGTCCAGAAAGGAAAACGAAGCTGGTGAAGGGTCTAGAGAGGAAGTCCTATGAAGAGTGGCTGAGGGAGCTGGGGGTGTTTATCCTGGAGAAAAAGAGACTCAGATGGGGACCTTATTGTTCTTTAGAGCCACCTGAAAGGAGCCTGTAGCCAGGTGGGGGTCAGCTTCCTCACCCAGGCAACAAGTGACAGTACAAGGGGACACAGTCTCAAGCTGTGTCACAGGAGGTGCAGGTTAGACAACAGAAGAATTTCTTCATGGAAAGGGTTATTAAGCATTGGAATGGACTGCCCAGGGAGGTGGTGGAGTCACCACACCTGGAGGTGCTCAAGAAATGACCTGACATGGCAGTTTTTGCTGTAGTTTATTTGACATTGTCATGTTCCATTGAAGGTTGGACATATTAATCTTAGAGGTCTTTTCCAACCTAAGTGATTCGGTGATTCTTTCAAAAGCATATCCACCATTTCTCTAATCACAACACTTTTAATGTCAGGTTACAAATCCTATTAGCTTGAAACAGTGAATGTTCTTTAATGGAGTTTCTGTGGCAAGGTTTTTAACACCCATCTGAATGAATTGATCTTCACAAGAATAACTTTAAAGTGGCATCTTGTACCTTTATCACCTTTATTTTCAAGCACAGTGGTGGATAAATCACTTGTACTTCCTTCGCTCTAAATTATAAAGCTAAGAGTAGCTGCTATCCAAACACACACTGGAAAATTCAAATTAAAAAAAAAACAATCACCTAATAATACAAAGAGCTCTTGCTAACTTTGCAGGTAATAGAAAATAAAACATCTATATTATAATTCATACCACCATGTACTTAAAGCTGCAGCAAATGACAACAAAACAGGCAGGAATGTATATATATTCTGATATATATATATCTGAATATAACCCACTGTGGTTTCAATTTACACAGAATCCTAGAATGCTTTGGATTGGAAGAGACCCTAAAAAAAAAGAAAACTATCTAGTTCCAACAACCCTGCCATGGGCAGGGACATCTTCCACTAGACCAGGCTGCTCAAAGCCCCATCCAACCCGGCCTTGACCTCTTCCAAGGATGGGGCAGCCACATCTCTGGCAACTCATGCCAGTGCCTCACCACTCTCACAGTGAAAAATTTCTTTCCAGTATCTAACTAAATCTACTCTCTTTCAGTTTAAGGCCATTGATTTAATTTTGTGTCTTTCTCATTTCTCTGATAATTACTCTCCATGCGTGCATGCATGTTGAGAGGGAGGTGGGGCAATGCTAGTAAAGAGGTGGGGCTGAAGCATTTGAGTCACTATTTCATTGTGGATCTGGCCAGGGAAGGTTTATTTTTCCAGATTCCCTGAGGCAGCTTTCCTGAACTCACTGCTACTCACCAGCCTCTTGTAAACTTTACCCACAGCAGCTGCCCTCGCTGGTTCTCTAACATAGTGAAGTGTGACTGAGGTGAACACAAAGTCCTGTGACCTTCCCATCTCTCTGCTACAGAACAAAAAATGCAAAAACATTTCTGCAACTCCATGCATTTTTGAGTAGTCAGACAGAAACTCAAGTTGATGGCATCTCTCCATGGGGTTGACACTATTTTCATGCCTTAGCCTTTCGGAGAAGATTTACAGGGGCAAAATTTGGGGTGCAACAACAAAAAAGATCACTCAAAACTGGACTGAAGGGTTAACATATGTCATGATTTATATTTTATCTTCAGTCACGTCAACAGGAATTTATAAAAATATATGCAGATTTTTCCAGCTCCTGTTGCAGACACTGGGCCCAATGCCACTGACTCTGACTGCATTTGAACCAGTGCGGAAGGAAATGGAGTTGCTGCAGTTTAAGAGGAGCTTGTGCACGAGAAGAGTAAGGCCTGTTTCCTAAATGTCAGGGGTATGAAAGGAAGAGCTAGATGTCATCTAAACTGTCCTGCTTAGTGAGGGAGTGGCACTAACCCTCTTGCCCCACCAATGTTTTTCTGCATTTGGTACAATAAGAGCCATCTTTAATAGAAAAAACCAAGACCCCCTATATTCAAGTTCTACTATACAGGAAAAAAATAGTAGTGCTGGCTCGTGATGATGGTCCCCCCTCAACCAGTGTCCTGGAATGTTGTTTCACGAACATTTATAATACACAAAATATACCACTGCTAATACTGAAGCATCTTTTAGAATGGATCTGACATTTTTATTGATTAAGGGTAAAATTAAGTAAATGAGTTTGCAGTTACTGAGTGAACAGACCACAGTGATCTTGTGAAGATGTGAAAGAACCAAGAAAGGACCTCAAAGTTCTGTTTGAGGTAACAGATTGACTTCATAACATAAAGGCTTTGCTAGAACAGATTGTTTATCTCCCATTTGTGCCTTTTATCAAAGACAAGATGGAAATAGAAACCATTCAAAGATTTTGATTCACACTCCTTGTAAATCAAAAGAACAAATGTCAACAGTAGCAAAATAGAACTCAATCTGGGATCAGAAAAGAGATATTAAAGGCGAAAGTGAAAGTAGCCTGTTGGCAGGGTAATAAATTGTTTTATATTTTAACACAAATAAAAACCTTAATATCAAGGTATAAATGTAGGATTAATAGATATGGATCAAGTTTAATAATTTAACTCTAGCAACTTTTCCTATTGATCTCTTACTATGTAAACACCATGGTAATTGGTACACTATACATCCATTGCTGACTAATTAGATTTCTAAGAGCTTTGGAGAGCTGCTTTAAACTGGGTTTGCTCCATAGCATCAAAGAATCATGGACAAACTGAGCTAAAGTTAGCTTTTGGCGTGATTCTTACACAATAAAAAGAAAGACACTTTATAAAACACATCATAGTCCTAGCACACTTTTACTGTCAAAGCATTTTGCCTGCAGCAAGCAACAGTGTTCTTCAAGTGAAGCTGCATCTGTACAGACTTCAAATGAACACAGAGCTGAAAAGTAGAGAGATCTGACTCCAATAAAAAGGAATGGCTGTTTTGGCTTCATAATATATTTTCCAGCCCTAGCTTTAATCTAAATCAAATGCCCATCTTTCTTGCTGTTCATGCAATGCAACCGCAGCACATGTTTAAGTATAGGAAAATTGCAAGTGCCTAACACCATCAAATTGTACTTCCATCCAGTCTGGAATCTACATCAGGCAGAGGATAATAACTTATGTTTAAACAGGCAGAAACTATTCTCCATCACTAATTAATTCAGAAACTGTTCCACAGACCTAGCCAAACAGCTGCTGGGCTTGGAGACCTGGACAATCAAACAGGTATTTTCTGTTTCTAGACTTCCTCCCAAGCAGTACAGCAATGTCACAGACTCTTTACAATGCTCTGCTAGCAGGTCTGACATCTACAAGGTACAGGAACTGCTGGCAAAGTATTAGCATAGCAACACACTTCGTGGGATTCTCTCTGCCATTAAAATCTTGCTAGAAATTAGCCCTCCAAGGCAGAACTCAATGCTATACAGACCCCACCAAATCCCAGCAAAAGCCATAAAAAATCTTGTCTAGCTGTCTTTTGAATGGACATTCTTAAAATGGGGAATTCAATTCTAAAGTAATGTTTCTTCAGGAACTCCTGGAATAGCAAATTTGCAGGGCAGTTCTGAGCTGCTCAAAGGGAGGCCTTTGATTTCAATGGTTCCATCACTTTAATGTTGCAGCTCTGATGTGCCCCTGCTTTTCTCGGTGGTGTTCTCACTGCATGAGACAAGCTTCTGTGGAGCTCATGGGATTTGCATAAGCTGTGTGTGTGCAAAACATTGATGGGCACTGTCGCCACTGCCTTAGTGTGGTGTCTGACTATTTGAAAAGGGGGCAACGAGTCAATCAAAAGCCGGTTAATTCAAATGAAAACCAGCTTCTGCTGTTTAATATGCTCTGTTATATTTTGTTTGTCATTATCTCTCCAGACCAGTGACTCAGTCCTGTAAAACCTTCACCATGATCACAGTGTTGACACATGACAGCAGCCATTCAGCTGCCATGGACACCTATTTATGTCTCCTCACCTCATTTTGAAACAGCCCAGCAAGATAAATGAACCTCAGACTGCTAAATGCCATAAAGACTTACATGAAAGAATAGAAACTCTGCCTTTTAGCCTCAAACAAATGATTTAGCAAGTCTTCCAAGTGAATTTCAAGAAGGAACTGGCTTCAGAAGGAAACTTCAGAAATGACCATTGCCTTGTTGTTTCCATGCAGCTCTGCCTGCCTCAGATGGGCACCCACCACAGTTGTGCCTGAGTGTCTGTCACGCAGAAAGTACTGCCTGTAGCAGAGTCTCTTCAGTATGTCTTTAGCTCCACATTTCTACAGACAGGCAAGGCCTGCAGTGGGCAGTTTTTAATATTTAAATGGAGAACTGTGACATGCCTGATGCTGTGAGGAACATCCTGAAGGCCTAGTTACCACTCTGAAGTATTTCCATTATCCAACCAGTGTACAAAAAACATTAAATGACAAGCTGCTGCAATGGGACCCAACTGAAAGCCCATTCACTTAAATGGGAACCTTTTCAATGACCTCAGTTTGCTCTGGAGGATGAAAATGGTCATTAGAAGATAACTTCCATGGTTGTTTTAACTAACAAGACCAGATGGAAAGCAGTCAAGTTCCCAACACTCATAGACTGTTATAAAGATTAGACCTTTTACTCATGACTAAGTTATGCCCTACCACTCAGATTGTCCCCATGGCACTGAAAAGAGCAATGTACTGCTTACATGAGAAAAGGTATCTGTAAGAAAATGCAACTATGCAAATATGGGAGGAGAAACCCAAAATTGGAGGAAAAACAGTAATTTGTTTGCAAACAAACCAGCTTACTTTGAATAATAAACAAGTTCCTGTTAAGAATTACACAGTTCATATTAAAATGCAAAATGTCTCAGTTTAACTTAGTGAAAGTACATTTTGACTCTCTCATTCATTTCTTTCTTTTGGGTTAGGTGATACAATTCTCATCTGCAACTTGACAGGATGTAAAAAATAATTACAAATGAAAAGGTTATTCATAATTTTTAAATGAGTTAATTAGTAAACCCCGCCAGAATCACTCATTACAGTAATTAATAATTGATTATACTTGAAATGAAACACAATTTTTCATCAAAATCTAATTAAATACCTGCCTTTTTTCTCGTTGATCAGAACACTGGGTCTGGTAGAGACAATCTTTGCTAAATATGTTTATGCTGAACTGAACCATTGGATTTGATTTTTAATAATTGGTAGTTCCTTTAGAAATTAGTAATTATGACCCATAATTACAGTGGTTCAACCTGTTCAGCATTTCTGGCACCTTGCCAGCCATCCGTGATGTCTGGCAAATGCCAGTAAATTCACCTGAATGGAGAGGATAAAAAGGATGGGAGGGCACTCCGTGGACCTTTCTTTTAACAACATTCATTGTGGTTTTAAGCAGGAGTGTGATCTTTTGTGAACTCTGAGACAGAGTTCTGAGCTGGAGAGTGGCAAAGCAAACTCCTCTCCATCTATCAACCAGCACACACCTCCTCCTCCAGAATGAACTGGCACTGCTACGCTGAGCTGAAATGATTCTCCTCTGACACACTGAGATAATGTCCAAAGGAACCATGTTCAGGACATAAGGAGAATACCAGACAAATGAGAAAGGTGATTCCAAATGTACACAGCAAATGATGAAAACTGACTGCATATTTCATCAAACTGCTGCTGATTTAATGTTGGTTAATTAATCATTCCTGTTCCTTTTACAGGAGACATAAAAGTGACCAGAGTATGATGCAAGGCAGAAGTGGAAAAGTATCAGTCATTAAAGAAGTGTATATAAAAGGAACACAGTAAAAGCAATCCATTGTGGTGGTGCTAATCATATTAATGTAAAATGAAAGCAAAATCTTTCGATCCAGACTAAGATTTGTAATTCTAACCACAACCTTTATAGATCATTAGTGTACAGGAAGTCACAGCAAAATCAAAAAGACTCATTCGGGCCACGAGAAATGGGCTTTTTTACCCATGATCACATCTAAAAGTGTCTGATAACTGGAGTTTGCACCATGGACAGTTTAACATAGAAGTCTAGGGATGGACTTTTAAAAAACATTTATAACACACATATGACAAAGAACTGAAGAAAAAGTAATGGTAACATTCCAACTTTACAGGCTTAAAAATACAATTTTCACTTCTAGCAGTTCAATTACTTTTGGAACATACACCGAGAATGCTTTTTTGCAAAGAACACTGACAAGCTGCATAAAACAAAGAAATTCAGATCATGCACAGTTAAAGAAAAATCCACTGCTTTTCCACCCAAGATGCAAATTTCACCAGCACCACCTACTCTAAAAAGGCTCTACTGTACCACAATCTCAACCCAGTCCTTCTCCATTCTCCTGGTCACCCTGTGAACTCCAATATAATTAGTTAAATGTCACTGAAATGGGTGTGCCACCAAACTATAGAATTAAACCATATTTTTGCGTATCAGGATCTTGGTTCTGATCCTGTCCCATCAAAGTTAACACTGACAGACCTGGATGTGACTGGGATTGGGACATGCCCTTCACCACCTGTTTTAATGGGATGCTTAGAGAAAACCTGGTGGCTTTGCCTCACTCCAGGTACACTTCCCTCTGCAGAATGTAAACAGTCCATGATATTGAAGGGAGTACAACTCCCTCGTATGACTCATGTTTTACTAAGCCCTTCTGGCTTTATGACAGGTGTTAAGCCCCCCACCACAACACTGCAACACAAACAAGTCAACAATGCCTTATTTCCCCATCACTTTGTGCCACAGTCTTGACCCTCTGTTTCCCAAACATTAGCAGTACAGGAAGGTTTGTAGAGAATGAAATAAAAAGAAGAAAAACAAACAGCAACAAGCTTACCTATGAAATAGGCCAGCAGGATCACCAGCGTGACTGAGATGACAATGGCACTCAGAGCAGCACATTTCCAATTACAGTACTTATAGGGTTTCTTCAGGTTAAAGGCAGGCCTAGAAAAGGTACTTCTGGGAAGGGGCCTAGGGGGAGGCGAGTACACAGTGCTGGACGTCAGGGGATATCCCGGCGACGTTGTACAAAAAAGGGGAGAAGTGCCTCCAGGTTTGAACAGGAAGTGCCTGAGGGAAGAAAGACCAACAGCAAGTGATTCCTCACACAAATCGATGCTGAAGGAGGCGTAGGGTGGGAGAATGGCGACTGCTGCCAGGACGAGGAAAGCAGCTCCACACAATGCTGGCTACGGACATGGACGGCATGCACAAAAGAGAAGAATAAAAATCAAAGGCAAGTCACACAAAGTAAAAGAAAAAAAAACCAAACAAAAAAATCACAGTGCCAACAATGCCACAGAGAACTCTTCAAGGGCAGGAGTCCCCTCTGTGGAAGAGCTGGCGTTAGAGTGAGATGAAAACCCCAAGCACAGCTACGACAGACTGGTGGCACGGGCAGAACTGGGAGCCTGCTTGCACTCCCACAGAAATGCCCTACGGAGGCTGAAGAGGAGCGGAGGTCGGATTAAAGAAGGAAAGGCGTTTATCAGTTTATTGATCACTGCATGAGAGCGTTTTTTGTGTGGCATCGGTGAATGGAGATGGGGAAAAAGAGCTTAAGCCATTCCATAGCACCCAAATTGTCACAGAGGGGAATATTCACACTGTCCCCATCCAGCAAATTTAAGTGTCAGACAATGGCGTGGCTAAAAGCATCAAAGTCCTGTGTATTGCCAGTGGGGAGAGGCACCTGCTTCCACAAAGCAGTTCAGAGCACCTTGGATTGAAGGCTACCTTTAAAAAAGTGTGAATAACTGTCAAAGGCAACAGCATTTCCTTTCCAGTGACACATTGGGAGGCCGTATTTTGCCCATTATGACAAACAAAGCCTGAGAGCCAGCCCATGAGCACCTTGGGTGAGACTCATGGAAGTCAGCACAAAAAGAACACACTGAAGCCCATGAGTTTCTGAAATGCAACGTCCCAATGGAACTTCCGTCCATGGGAATACTAAATGAAAAACCTGATTTTGATGGGACGTCATGCTGTAAAAGGCATTCAAATTCTGGGAATGAAACCTGGGAAATGGAGTGGACTAATCTACCACCATGCTTCTGTAAAACAAAAATGCAGCTTGTGAGGACTGAGAAACAGCCCCAATGCCCTTTGCACATTCTGCCATAGCTTATGGGGCCAGACTTGAAGCCAGAATAAATGCAATCAGCATGGATTCATGGGAGTCAGTCAAGCCAGTGGCTAGTATCAGATGAAGAGGTGACTCTATTTTCCCCATGAAGCTACCTGTGCAGTCACAGGGGAAAATGTCACATGCAGAAACATCACAGCGCAGAAAAGCCACCAATTCATGCAGTAAAACGTAACATATAATTATCCAAAATAGGTGTCTGTAATACTACAGCCATGGTTCTACTGGTGCTCTAAGCATGACTGCTGAGCATTAGAGAAAGATCCTTTATTTCTACTAATGCTCGACATTAAAAAAAAAAAGATTTTTACAGTAAGCCAGATACTATCCCATTTTTGAAAAGTATTTATTTAGATAGAGGTGTATCTGTTCTGAGCAAAGAGGCACCTGCAGTGTTCAAGTACACCAACAAGTTCTTGTGTGAATGATGGCTACCAAATTATGAGCTGCCAACACAAGATTCAACAGTTTTAGCACCAACTATCAATTTAAAAGTCCATTATAACTTTAAAGTTAAGTGATCAAAATTTGTGTAAAGATCCTAGAATGGGTGGTTAAGTCCAACTCCAAGACTTGGCTTACATACACCACTAACAGACACTTGTCAGATAATGTATGTGGAAGACATCAGTTTAACAGTGAAGCGTCAGGCTGTCAGCACAATAAAGGTATCAGAATTTTATGAAAATTAAATTAATTTTAGTTAATATGGGAGTTGAAATTGCTGTAGGTACTTCTTACAAATCAAATTACTTTCAAAACAATAAGGGGATAAAAAGCAAATGGCATGCAGTGGCTCACTAGTGTATTAATGAATTTGCCATTAATATGTACAGGACACAATGCTCCAAGCCCCAGAAATTCATTTTTTCAAAGCCATATTGGAAGGGGTCAGCAATGGTGCTGCCCTTAAACATCACTGATATGACCAAATGCTTTCATGCAAGGATCATAATGACTGCACAGTAAACAGGAAGACCACATAAGTGTCACATACCCATCATTGTAAGCACCGTCATGTCGGGAGGAGGTGAGAATGTCCATCTCAATGAGGTTGTCCTGCAATGTCTCTAGGAATGTCTGCTTTGCTATGTTTCTACATACATATGGAAACATGAATGAAGCCAGTGAGTCATGCATATATGAAGTGTGATCTTATAAATCACAATGGTTATAGTGCAGTTGTGCATGGAATTAGAATGATGGACCATATATTTATATGTATAAGATGCTACACATATACATATATAGCTTTTAAAAATGTTCACTTCTTTATATATACACTATATATATGCATATACACACATACAAGCACACACGCCCATGTGCATGTATCAAAAAAGTGTATGTCTTTGCTCATTGCACATTATTTATTGCCAGTGACATGAAACTTTCTGAACTCCTGGATCCAAAGGACCAGATTTCAATCCAGCCCAGCTGTAATCTGGTTATACTCCTGCATCTGTGTTACTGTAACTCTGAAAAGGCAGGCACAGCACAGTATCTATATCCCACTGTGGCCAGTACCTTGGTAGCACCCTTGCATCTAACTTTCTTATGGATTTCCAGCAAAAAATCTGCCTCTCCTTTGCTTTCATTTCAGTTTTGGATTTGAGCACTTTTTAGTTTCCAATTTGATTAATTTATTTTCCTTTGTGGAATAATAACTCACTATATAGAGTAAAACGTAAATGTAAATTTTGCTCAATATGAATATTCCAAATGAAAGTCTCTTGGTGATAAGCAGATATAAGCTAGAAACAGGTTAAGCTGAAACCCAAATTCCAACACCAGAGTATTGGCTATAATTTGGATAATACAGGCAATAAGCAAGATACTTAGGGCCTGCACAAGCAAATGCTTGGGACTGATGCTGCACACAGCAGCAATATTTTGCAGTATTTATCCTCCTGGCATGTTCTTTTATGAGTCACATTTTGACCTACAAATGCTAAACTGTTTTGTACTTTCTGAGGAGAATAGCAGAAACATAAAGAATTAACTCAGAGCCACAGCTGGGAACAAACTGTCTTTCTCACCTTTGGGCTTGTTTCTCAAGACCTGGCAAAAGAACACTCTTCCCATGTTTTTTAAAACAAAATACAGTCCTGATTTTGCCCATGCCTGTTTCCAGCATCAAAACTGAATCTAAGCCTGAATGTGAATAAATCCCCTGGCAAAAGCTAGTAAAAGAAACATAACAGCATTGTGACGCTTTATCACTTATGCAGAATTAAGAGCCTAGAGTGTCTAAGTCACATGAACTCAAACAAGAATTGCTGTCAAAGAAACTGGATTCAGGTAACGTGCTAAACCAAGAGAAACCAGCCCTGTCACATTATACAAACCTTGATACTGTTTCTTCTAAAATGTTCTCAAACCTAATTTTCATTTCTACTTCCTCCTCTTCCTGCTGCTAACGCCAGCACTTGTTTAGCTCAACTCCCTGCTTTGGGAGGCCTGTGGGCTGCTTTGACAGAACAGATCTACTCCTTGATCTGAATGAAAGTGAAGTGACTCTTATTCGTAGCTTCGGAGTAAAGTGGATCAACATGCATGAGCTGTGTGCCATAGCACTTGAGACATCAATCCATCCCCAAGTGTTTGCGGCTTCCTCACATTCCCTGGGAATGCAGGAAAGATTGGACGTTGAGTTCAATGCAAAAAGAAGCAGCATATGTGCATGCACTGAGCATTTAATGGGTAAGAGGCAAGGCACTGAGCAACACATCAACCAACAAAAGTTCATCGTTAGTTAAAATCCATGTCAAATTGGTTCCATGAATTTCAGTTGTGGATTGCCAATAGAACAGAAGAGGGGAGGGTTACACAGTCTCATAATGTATGCACTTGTAATAGACAGGTCGCTGGGTCACCTGAGGGACTGATGTGTGACTGTCTTCCTCATGGAAGGATCACGGAGTCTGCTCCCTTGGAGATTACCTGTAAATGGCTTGCTAGCTGCAAAACACTCTCCTTTCTCATTAGCAGTAGTGGTGGCAGAAATCTGACCTTACATGATTACCACGTGAAATTTCCTGGGAATGGAAGTCTCCTGAAAACTGTTGGTTTGTCAACTAAACATCCATCTAGCTGGCATTTACTTGCTCCCACAAGCTCTAATGTAAAGGAACAGAAAGAAGGCCGCAGAAGGAAGAAGACTGAGGAATAAGTATGGGGGGGACTTACCTGTCAGGAGTGACTGCTGAGCAAAGATCTTCTCATCACAACCTTGATAATACATGGCTTTTAAAGCAACAAAAAAGGGAGCAGACAGGGAAAGAAAAAGGAGAAAGGAGAAACAGAGAAAAGGGAGTAAAGGGAAACTAATGAAAAGGAGGGCGAGAAGAGGAGGGGCTCTTCCTCTTGCAACATACAAAATTCTCAGATATGCTTATCCTGTCAGTTGTGTATTTGTGCTGCACATCTCTGTTTGCCCTTGCATTATGGTTTAGAAATTTCCAGGCAGTGACAAACCAGTCTGAAAACTGCCTGGAGTCCATGGCAGTCAAAATCAAGCCACTTCAAACTGTGGTTAAATTCTGTAACTGCAGGCACGTTCCACAGCCTGTGACGATCCTCATTTACAAGACGCAGCTTTTTTCTTCTTGTGTTCTCTATCTGTTGACTAATATGGGATAAAAAAAAACAATGGAAATACAATTCCATTTTTGACATGAGATTACTATAATCTCCTAACTTCAAAAGCCTTTATTCTTGGATTAATGGCTAGGCTTTATATTTCTACATAGTGGACATTTTATTCTCTTAGGTGATGGTCTTTCTTTTTGGTTCTAAAAATCTTTGCAGTGGAGAAGATGGGGAAGATCAGTCTCATGGAAGAGGCTGAATTGGGCATCCAAGTTTGCTAAACAGCTCTGAAGCCTGGTCTTCTATGTTTACACAATTCCCACTGAAGGAAATGGAAGACTTCTGTGTGCCAGAAGAGCTGACTGTCAGAGTGGAGGTTAGTCACAGATATACTGATCATCTATGCAGCTCAGCCTCCTCTCTTTATGACACCATTATAACACATTTTATTTTCTTAATGTTGTATAAGTGAAGGAACAGTCAGTATAGTTCATTTGCTGTTGGCACAAAATTACATATTTTCCGGCATGCTTGTTGTCAAAAAGAAACACTGGGCGAAATGACACCATTTCAACCAGCGTGTAAAAAGCCTCACCATTAGTCTTGAAATGACCTGTTTTCTACCAAATTAATTAAATTGTTAGGCTGAGGACCAAGTACAAATGTGACTGATCTGTGATGCTAGAGTGAAATCATCAAATGATGCAGAAAGAGCTCTTCATGCAGGTAGACCTCCAACTGCCAGCCTGATTAACAGCAATAATGTGACCAATCCAACCTGCAACAAGAGCAGTCTGCTTCAGATCTTGAAAAATTTTCATCCACAATGATTCCACAGAGAAGAAATGAGGACAGCCTTTAAGGTTTTGCACTACTAAAAGAGTGTATTATCTCTTCTATAAAGAATTCACCACCTGGCTAGGAAAAGGCACAGGACTTCCTTCAGAATTATAGAGGATTATCACAAAAGAGCTGCAGGAGTGGGACCTAAGTATTTTTTAATGTAATTTTAGTAAGAAGTATCACATAAAACCCAATACTTTGGTATTTGTGCTTGAGAATTACTAACACAATATAATTACTGAAACTGTTGCCAAATCACACTTGCATTGCTTGCTTATAATTTTGTCTTAATCTTTTGGATCCAGCTTCTTAGTTGAGTTTTTTTAATCAAGCAGTCACAGAGAAATTAATTATCCTTAAATGCCACAAAATGTGATATTGAGGTTGTTTTGGAAGTTTCAGAGGACCAGCAGATATAGCTCATTCTCAAAAAGATTGACAGATGTGCTCATTTAAAAAAAAAAACATTCTCTTAGCAGAAGTTGGCAAAACTGGGTACAATTTGTCCCATGATACAGCTACAGCTATCGCTGCCTCTCAGTGAGATTCCTACAGGCAGTGATGTGACAAATTTGGGTCCTGTCTCAGCTTTCAGTTATTGAATGATTTTTGCTATCTAAAATGTTGGTTTGAGGTTAGACAAATGAAGGAACAAAGAGAGCTGAGCAAATGCAAGTCTTGGAAGACTCCTCTGCAGACTGAAAAAGACACCATGTAAGGGAGCTAATGACTCCAGCATCCCCAGTGGCTGCTCGGTAGCAAAGGAGATGGTGATGCAAAACCTCTGGAGAAAGCAACTGGGACCCCAACTAGATGCACTCACCATCAGACAGGAGGACTGAGGCTGGGGGAGTGTGAGACCTCTCTTTTCCAGAACTACACAGAACCTGAACAAAGCTATGAACTACAACAACTTGGCACACCCTTGTCACACCCTTCAGGTGTTGCATAGGTGGAAAAGGATTTGAGAGCTAAATGGAAACACCATTAAATGACTGATGCTGGGCTATCCTGTGTTTCATGCTTACTGGAGCAATGTTGAAAAGAGCAGCAGCTGACCTCTCCTCATTAGGTGAAACAAGATCAACCTTTCCTGAATTACGTACTACGAAAGTACTGCTTGATGAGGCACAGGTACAAGGCTAAATCTTTTCAATATACTGACTGATTTCAGTTTTTTAAATAGGATATTGATTTATCCTACCACATAGGAAGAAAAGACAATAAAGGAAAACAAAAGAAAGAAAACCAAGAACATTTTAATCTATGATCCTGATTCCAATTTTAAATGAGGAAAATAACCTTACGAGCAGCTGTTAAAGACAACATTTTTAGTTTATGAAAGAAGAGCAATTTCCTCTTCTCCTAGTCCAAATAAAAAGACACAAGGAATAATAAATACAATGCAAAATGCATAAGTCAAACACCAGTTCACAAACCAGGTGGTTGGCTATGCAGATGTGTGTATTTTCCATAACATCCTGAGCGCACACAGTCAGAACACTGTAAGTGCTAAAGAAAGTGACCTACCTTGTCTCCAGTGGAATGTTACTGTTGAGTAACCAGTTGTCCTGAGCATGAGCTGGCTCTTGAGTAGTGGCTGGTTGTTCTCCAGAGAGAGAGTGGTCCGTAGGAGCTGGGCTGGGGTTGCTGCGTGGAGTGAAGTTCCCTCTGTTCAGGGAATTGACGGAGGCCGCGTGATGCTGATTTGGGGTGTGAGCATGTGATATTGGAGGTGGTGGAGTTCGAAGTCTTGAATGATTTTGAATATTTGGAGGATGATCTAAAACATAAGTAAAATACTTTTAAGGCTTATGATTTGAGTAGTTCCATACTGGGTTCATTTATGTGTAGACACTTCTAAAAAGTATGAGGGCTGGGGTGTCACACATCCTAAATGAAACTCAAAAGGGTAACACAGCCTTTTTCCATATGTTCTAATGACACAGCATTGATCCCTGAGCCAGCTAGAAAAATAGTTCAGCCTCATGCACAAAAGTTATGAAAGTTTAAAGCACTGCAGAAAGGCTGTCCTGACAGGCAAGTTAACTCCGATGAACAACTGCAGGTTGCAAACCGCAATCTGTCTGTGGCACTGGTTTGTGATAAAGCATGAAAAATACAACCAGTCTGGATAGATAACATGTTGGAGCCAGTTTATGATGGATATACAGCTCCCAGAGAAGTTTGTTCTGCCCATTTTGCTCGAGAACTTTCAATAGTTAAGTCAAGAAGAAGACTGAGAATACATTTAATCATAGAATGGGTTTAGTGAAAGCCATAAAAGCATGTCAGGGTTATACAATTTAACAAAATCCAATAGTTTGTACTGTTAGAAATGTACTCAAACTGAGTAAAAAATGCATGTGGCATAAAATCTGAGGTGTCAGGAAAATGAAACAACATACAGTGAAGAAAGATGTTAAAGATCAGTGATATGGCTACTTTGAGTAAAACTCAAAGTATGTATTAGCCAAGAGACTGAGGAATGCAGACCGAGCAAGACAAACACCTAGGAAAGATGAAGCAAGTGCTGATTATATCTGTATTTTTACTTTCTGTAGCTAACCATAAAGCATTTTTTTCATGGTTTTTTTTTTTTGGAAATGAAGAAAACTAAAGTATTTGATGGAACTGGAGGGAGATTGACAGTATAGCACACTGCGTATGAGAAACAGGACACATATATCTCTCTCTGCTTTTAGTGTGTTCCTGCTCAGAAGTCATTAATACTGTGCACTGGAACAGATTGCCCAGAGAGGTTGAGGAGTCCCCCTCCCTGGAGATATTTGAGAACTGTCTGGATACAATCCTGTGCAATGTGCTCTGGGATGACCCTGCTGGAACAGGCAGGTTGGACCAGATGACCCACTGTGGTCCCTTCCAACCTCACCCATACAGTATTCTGTAATACACAATACTTTTGTGATGCCTTATCTAAAAAGAACGTCTATCCTATCAATCTAATGCTTACCAGACTTCTGTATCATGAGAAATTAACTCTCGTTTATTCTCTAATTAGAGACCTCAGAACTGAACAAACTCTATGTAGTTGTAAATTACGATGAATGGTATCAGACATTTAATGATACTTTTGAAATTTGGATTAGGACTTGGATTTAGGAGAGGAACAGAAAAAGCATTCACAGTATCTCTGTAGCTTCTCAGATAGTTAAACACATTAGCTAAAACATGGAGATGTGTGAGAGACAGCCATCCTGCCCCTCCTCACCCTGTGTTGACTCACATTGCCTCATCCTTAACTATGGCTGGTTATACCAGAACCTTATGGTGCTTGAGGTGGTCTAGCAAAAAAACAATGTGTTAATCACAGGAGTGCCATTATTCTAACTGAATATGTATTTACCTCTGGCTTTGTCAGGTTAGACACACAAACAGGGGTATATATTCCATAGGGAGAACTGAGTGGTTTCAGGGTCCCAATCCTAAAATCCAATTTTACCCTAAAGCCCCAGAAAGGTCAGACACATACGTACTGGTCTCTCTATTTCACCTCAGCAACACAGAAAACAGCAAGCTCAAAAAAAGGTCTATACTGGTCATCTACATTTGGACAGACAGACTTTTAATGGCAATCTAAGGAACTATCAAAAAATCTGACGTAGCAAAGCTCAACCAAACTTTAAAAAGCCCTATAATGCCAATAATAATAGCCTCTGACTTGCACATCAGCCAGCAAATGAAAGGGAGGAGCAATGAGCATGGACTGTATAGACAAGAAATATCAGAACCAAACCAGGTTTGACCTCAGGTCTGCAGGACCATGTGAATCGAAGTGTCCAACCATTCCTGGACTGGCTATTACTGGAGACTGTTGCATAGTTGAAGTCCTGACCATTGAGGCAATAAAAACAATAGTGAAGGAATTCTACTCCTGGTTTAATTAAATTAATGACTCTTCTCCTACTCAACAGACAGGAATCAAGGTAGGAAGAGTGTATTAAATCCAGCTGGGGGATGTGAACAGAGGGTCTCCAACTTTTAGGGCTGTCAATCTATCACCATTAATAAAAACTTAATTCAGCCCAGAGAAAATGACTTGTCTATTCAGGAGAAACATACCAGAGGTTTCCAAGACCAGCTATTTGTTTTCAGCACAGCTCATGTCTGAGATGAATACTATGCAATCTACAAAGGGACTAAATGGGTGGATCTTGCAATAAGCAATAGGCCTTCTGCAAAGTTCTCCTGCTATTGGTTGACTTTTCCTTCTGGAGGCACCATTTTCACATGAGTCAGAGCCTGTTTTCAAAGATCTGTTATGTAAATTCCAATCTACACCATATTATTACAGACACATTGCAGATGCTATTATGGATAATGCTTTTGAATCAAGTAAAAATGTGTTATTTTCATTCTCTATTTTCATATCCTCCGTGATTTCTTTGCTAAGTAAAGACAGCATATCTATCTTACTCTGGTCTATGTGATTTTTCACAGGATTTTATAGCTTGTATTTTGTTTTTTCTGACATTTAGGTAGCTGTTCCTTCCAGAATGTTTTTCATTTCATTCATATACAAATTCTGAACATTTATGTCATGCCTGAGCACTATGGAATTTAATATACCTTGACTAGAATTAGTAGTTTTCTCTTGCCTTATGATCCTTTTTTTTTATTATTATTGTCTTCTTCTCAAATTAAAGAACATCAGAAATAAGGTATAGACAAAAGCACAAGCCAGGAAATTATCCTACTGAAAATTACTGCAGCTGTGCAGGATTTCCTTGATGCAAAAAAAACCTGTTAAGGTTCTTGCCCTCTGCTGTGACCAAGGCTCCTATGGGATTTGCAACGGATGACGAAAGCCAACAAACAAAAAACCTACCCAATAAACGAACAACCCCCCCCAAAACAACAAAAACAAAAACCCCCAAAAATTTTCATGATTTCCTAAAATTTCAACTGTCCCCTTATTTGAGTATGCTTGGAGAAGCTGCAGATGCCCCACTGCTGGAGGCATTCAAGGACAGGCTGGATGGGGCTTTGAGCAGCCCAGTCTAGCACAAGGTGTCCCTGCCCATGACAGGGGGTTGGAACTAAAGGGTCTTTAAGGGTCCATCCAACCCAAACCTGTGATTCTATGACTATTAACCAGACCCATAATGTTTGAGTGATATAAACTGTGTGGCTGTATTTCCCCCCAGGAAGGAGAACTGAACGCTGGCTGCAGTGGCTCTCTTACGCCATGTACGTGCGTAGATCTTACACAGCGGGAAGATGCTCGGATCATCCGCTGTCTACTAAATGGAATAGAATTTTTACAGAACTGAATTCTTACAGATCCCACCACGTAGGTGGGATACAGGGGGTGTCTGATACAGCACTCTACATCTACCAGCAACTCTTTACTGGGACAATAGTAGCACAGGAATTCAGAAGACTTTATGAAGGAGCAGGACACCATGGCCAGTGCACAAATTGTACGCTTTGCACGAAGATTCCCCAAGACCTTTCTTAACCAAGTATAAGACAGCTAAATGTGACTATCTGTAAGTTATCTTTGTTTACTCCAAAAGAGAGAATTTTCAACATTTTCCTTCTTGCAATTTTCCTCTTTGGTTTCTAAAAAGACACAGACTTTATCATTCCCTCTCTGCTTGTTGTTAGAATGAGTAACTTGACATGGGCTGCTCAGAGGGATCAGCTGAGCTAACAAAATACCAAGGAATAAAATATACATCTTGTAAAACACCTCACCCCCACCTATCCAAATTTTGACTAGTCTCAGAGTCAAGCAAAACAGTTTAAGGGTTGATTTGTGCCTTGAAGGGAGAACAGAAGTGACCTGTCAATAGCAAAGGAGTCTTAGACACCAGTCCCAGTCTTAGACACCAGGTGCCAATTAAAGAGCATCCCAGAGGTAAAGTTCAACATTTCTAGAAGACAGGCTGGCAACTGTGGAAGTCTAAATACCCAGAACTTAAAGAGCTCTCCATAAACCTCATTTTCTCTAATGGGTATCCAAACTGTATCTAACATGTCTGTATTCAAATGTAAGGAAACTTTGGAAATCTGAATACAAAAAACAGATAGAAATCAAGCTGCTTTTATGTTGGGTTTTTTTACTTTTTTTTCTAACATTAAAATGTCATTGAGAAACACTGGCTTGGTAATCACAGATAAAGCAGAGCTGAAAGATAATACAGTTAATGAAGCTTGTACTTGGTACATATTAGAGAGCCTTGACAGAAGGCTGTGAATGAAGAGTTGAATAAATGTGAACCATAAAAAATTACCAATGAGGAGCTAGTATGACAAAATTTCAATAAAAGGTCTGAACCTCATGTTCCTTTTCTCTCCCTTAATCTTTAATGAGTAGTACTGTTTTGAAATTAGTCTATGTAACAATTACACTTTCTGATTCATTAGGTTTTGGGATTGTGTTCAGAGCAAATGTGCTAACCTCTGAATAAAAAATACATTCTCATTTTTTCCCCAGCTTATTCTGTTCCTCCACACATTTGTCATTTGTACATCTGCTCACATTCAGACAGACTGATGCCTAACTGGTGTCTGGATTAGGTACAGGAAATATTTCTCTTTACTCACTGTATTTATTGCCAGGTGGAATGAATCACTCTGTGCTCCCTTGAACTTCAGCTCCACAGTAGCTGTGATGATGAACTTGCTCGTGTGACTGTGGGCAATTGTGCTTGTGCCCACTCACAAGGAAAAAAAACCCCAGCCCCCATCCCGCTACTCCTTGCAGAGGAAACAATTTTTTAAAAAACAATGTACTCTGCATGCAATTGACAGAACAGCAAAGAGCCCTGCTTCAGCTAAAGGACCCACTTCAACCTGCTGCAGATGTACACTCATAGCACTTGCACCAGCCAGCAGAAATCACCTTCACAGGGCTCCCTGTCCTGTTGAGTGCCACTGGGTATGGGAGCTGGGGTGCTTCTCCCATGAATCTGATGAGGTACATAAGGTCAGGTGGACTAGGAAAAACTGAACTGTGTATTTTCCATCACCTTTGTAGGGGGCACAGGGAGTTTGCTATTAAAAGTGAGACTGCTTGCCAGAAACAGGTTCTCTATCAGACACATGCCAAGCCGATGATGGTGTCTGCAAAATGAAAAGGGAGCAGAATATTTTACCCCAAATTTGGCAGATAATGGAAAAATATTGGGATGAAAGGAGGAAGATCAAAGTGGGAGGAGCTGCCTGCTTGGAGGGTACCTTAGTGGCTTTTGATTACAGCCAGGACAAATTGCAGACCCAGTTTTTCTTCTATCTGCAGACAATCCAGCTGGATGTGCAATATCTAGACTGAGCTGAAGCAGTGTGCAAAGGTACCTCTTTTGTACCAAGCTGGTCCATCCCATGGCTGGCACTGATATTCTGCAACCTAGAGGATAATTTCCTCCTTCAAGGGATGTCTGACAGCAGTGTCTGTCTCCATGGGATAGTCCAGTGAGGAAGCCACCGCAGAGCAAGGTGGAAAGAGACGGAGTGAAATAGGTCACTCGGTAGTCAGATGATTTGTCTCAGCAGAGATAAAGTGTTTGCAGAAGTGTTTTCCCTCACTAACACTTAAAAACTAGAATCAGCAGTACAACTTGAGTGACTGTATCTCTCCTTAAGACGCACGACCACTGAATTTCACTTAAGACTAGCTTCTCCTACTATCAAGTGGAGTGTTTCCAACAGACTGTGAAACACATCTTTTCCTGTAGCAACATCTTGTGTCCCCGGTTTTCAAAATGACATTGAAAGATAAAAGGAAAGCAAAGTGCTGATGTATAATCTCCATTAAGTAACAAAACAACAGGACAGCTAACCTTACGTTTTTTCCTCTGTTTTATTTTACGTAACAGAATAATAGTGAGCTGCTGCTCCATTAAGGGTTCTCACCAGAAAAAAGAACAGTCCTCATCATGCAGTCAGAATTATCAGTGTCTGTGTCCTGGTTCTAAAGAGTATTCTGGTTCAGAGTAATTTTTAAGCTGAACTCCTTGAGTTGCAATCTTCACAGCCTTGTATCTCACCTGTACTTTATGATGCCACGTGCATAAACACACAACCGACTCTGGACGACTGAAGCTTAAAGAAGAGTTTTCCCATGCAACTTTGGTGCAGTCTTCTGTTCAGAAAAATCCACAAACATTGGAAACTACTTACTAGAGAAACATCAGCTATACAAATGTAAATAGTTTTGAGTATCCCTCTAAATGTGCAACTTGGACATTGAATTTGCAATAGCATGTGCTACAAAGACTGAGCAGCAAAAAAAGCTGCAGAATGTAAAACCTTCAGTGTATTTTCATGACAACAATACTCACTGTCCCTATGAATGTCTCCAGACACTGTCCATAGCTATTCTAGATATTGTTAGTAAAGCTACACATATCAGGACCAGTGCAGAAAGACTCTGTTAACTATCAAAATCTAAACTTGACTTTCAGCAGTATACCATGTCAAAAAGAGGCAATTATTTTTCATCTCACAAACTGACCATAACAAGTAGCAAGTGGAAATGAGAGAACTCAAAATCAGACAGCAGATAAAATGGCACTTTGTTACTGACTGACAAGACTAGACTTTATATACTTATTAAGACTTTGTTCTGAAACATTACCAGGTCATAGCTGTACTTAAGAAATTTCACTTGTTTAGACCAATTACATCAAAAATTGGGGCGATTAAGATACTATCTGTGCATGTGTAAGTTGAAGCTCACCTCCAGCTGCACAGATCAACACTTCATTGGCTTTACTGCATATAGAAAACCATGGGTGCACCAAATCATGTCCAAACAAGCCATCTCCTCTGTATTTTGTTCATCAAATGTGTACATTACATGCAAACTTTCCTCTCAAGTGCCAAAGTGCCTTTGCAAAAGCAAGATACTGACTTCTGGGTTTGAAATCAATTTTTTGTTTGATGCTGGGCTGTCAAGCTTTGCCTGTACATAGTCAGCAGGAGCTCTGGGTGATTGTTTTTTCATCAGTATGCATCTGACTGGATTGAATGCCCTACAAGTAATGGTTTTAAAAAGGTTCAGGTCACCATCAAAGGATGATATGCAGACTTTTAACTCATGATGTTCATTACTCAATAAAAGGGAGTCACAATCTAATAAAATCAAGGCAGAGTATTACTGTTTAGCCTCTGACAGTTTATGAAGAATCACTGTCTTGAGCACAAAGGAAAGTGGAAAAAACTCAAGAGTATCTGACAGAGTGTAAATTCAAATAATATATTTAAGTTGTGAAATAATTTATGGGAAACACAGGAAAGTAGTTTCTACAGTGCCCAGCTAAGTAAATTTTCCTGCAGCCCTGGAGGCTGAATTTTCTGCTGGACTGACTGAAAAGAAACATCTTTAACTACCCTGATACTACACACTGGAGGCAATAGTAGCCTTTGAAGTCTCAAGCTGTTGAACTGCTGGCCTTTCTGGTCTAAGCATATAAACAAACAAATAAACAATGGTTCATTAGAGCTCCTTTCCTCTCGGAAATGCCCCAAACATAAAAACTGACCGTGAGCCTCACCGCTCAGGTGAGATGTTGCAGTCAACCACACCGTGCTCTCAGCCCCTTAGGTCTGGGTTCTCATGTTTGGACACTCATAACTGCTACTCTCCTAATTTTCATGAGGATGCTCAAATGAGTTTGCTGTGCCATTCTGACAGCACTGATGGCTCCTGTAAGCTCCCTTCCAGCTAAATGACTGAGCATAACCCACCTGCACTGCATGGTACAGCACCATAATGTCAGGCAAGAAAATCCACTGGCCTGGAGCAATGGATGGCACCATCTGTGCTCTGATTTTGAGTTGCTACAAATTATGCTCATTGAATGTTTCTAAATGTGTGTGCCTAAAGCTTCAAAACCTACCTCCTGAAGAACTGGGATCCTGCAGCTTTCTCTTTTCTAAGTAAGAGATGCGCAAAGTCACTACTTCTGAAGCTATGTGCCTTTTTTGAAGCGTTACAAAGGTGTATTCAATTCCCCATGTTTTCCATATTACATATGAACCCTGAAACCTATTTGTAGTCACCCATGATATCCCAGTAGCTGTAGTTTAGCCAAATATGCCACTTAGATGATTGCTAGTCTCCTGTCCCAAGCGTCCAACTTGCACAGACTTGGCAAAAGCAGGTGGGTGCTGTCCCTCATGCATAAAAGGCCTGGAGAAATGGAAAAAGTTCTGATTTGCTGCCCCCGCCACTGCACATTTAAGAACACAGCTGTTATTACACCTAAGATTGTTGTTCTTGAAAGAAATGTAGTGCATTTCTCTGATGTCTGCAGTTTATTGACTTGAGGCCCCAAGGAACTCTTTGATACGGAGAGAGATTTGCTCGTTTCCGTCCATACACTCTCTCCTGTGTCTGTTTTGTGATCCTTTCATACAGTAACATATGGAGACAAATATATATATATATATATAGATATGAAACAGATAACCACCCAGTTCACCCTTGTCCAAACCAGACATGATTACCTGCATAGTTACAGAAGCAAATTTCTGAATTGTTCGTGTAAAGGTTCCTGAAACAGAAGTACATCAGCAAAAGGTGCCTCTGGCTGCTGTAATAGCAAATAAACTCAGGATTTTGCCAGCAAAGCTCTCAGATATTGTTGGCTTTTTGTTTTTTTATATACCGTTATTAGAAAAATTGAAATATAGACCTGATCTTTGTCTGTTTCTTCATAAAAATAAAATGAACAAACAGTCTCTATTTTGCTTATGCCCTTCAAAAATCTTATCTAAACTGCAGCACTGTTGTGGCTTAGCTGTACACAGACAGACACGAGTGACAGATCCCCAGCTCCATCAGCAAAGCTGACTATTAACAGCAGCTGAGGAAACAGTCTGGTTTATGTATTTTTCACAATGTTGTTAGCCATGACAATCCAGAGCCCATTCTTTGCAAATATGAAGCACACAAGTTTTGTGCAGTTTGACCATGTGTCAGGAGCAGGTATGTGCTCTTAGTGGTCAGGGTGAAAGATTAATATCCTGCAAACTTTTTTTTTTTCTTTTAAATTTGCTGTACTCAATGTTAACTTGCAAGCTTTGGGTCTGGATTCCCACCTCAAACGACATGTAGATCCCAGAGCTACCAGGGCACAAACATCTGAGGTAGGGTTTTGTCCCTTTCTTTTTCATTTAAATGTCACCCTGGCTTGTAAATGAGTAAGTCTCTGGAAACACACAATTCCATTATTTTACAGCAAAGTGCTTATGGAATGCAACATGACGTGGTCCAGCACAATGCTAACAAGCACTAATGATTTTAATTATTCACTCTTGCGAAAGAAATGGGGAGATTTCATGTTGGCAGAAACTGAAATAAACTAGTTCAAGTCTTTGCTGGCAAATAAAGATTTTTTTTTCATGATTTTGGATCAACTTCTTTGCATGCTGCCCCCCAGGTGCTACCAAACAGAGGCACTGCACAGTACATAACTAGTTCTCCAGCTTTTCCTTTGTTACCCACTCCTTGCCCCCATCTTCCTTTAATATTTTTTTCCTGCCTTTAAAGTTTTAACAAAGAAAATGCTATTAAACACTTCCAAAGCACAACATAAACTGGTGACAACTCCATCTGACAGCTGTGACTGACATGATGTCTGTCACAGGGATTAATACCTACATTCCCCCACCCCATCCACCACATACACAAAGCTGACTGACTTCCTTCGTGAAAACCATGGGTGCAGATGAGTGTAAAATCTCTCCGCAGAGGTGGAAAGCCTTATTCCCTTTGGCACAGGAATCTAATTTGTGAGAGCTGGGCTCCATGACCTTTCCCTTCAGGTTCTATTTGACATTCTTGGAAGCACTATGGCAGACGGCTGCACTCCAAATAATTCTGAAACAGACATAAAACTTTTATATTTTTATTAACACTTGAAGAGGCCACTAAAAGAAAATCAAAACTATGAATCTGTCAAGACACCCCTCAGCAATGCTGCACTTTGCTCACAAAAGCACCACGATGGAATGGCAATGTAGCTGTTCCAACGTGTATGGCTTTCTGACTATTCATAATGCCTCCACCCCAAAAAAACTCAGTACTTTGACAACACATGTCTAAGAGGAAATATTCATGATGATTCTCATTTATCACTTTTTTTTTTATTTCTACACTTTGTCATAAACCTGTAGCGCTTCAATCACATCAACAAACCTAAAAATACACTGCACCTAAATATTAATAGATCATTAAGACATTTATACATGTTCTGATGTTAATTTTTCAACCTAATATTCTGAATGTACCTTTGTATATCTCTCTACCTTGATACAGATAGACAAATGTATATTGTGCTACACAGACAGAAAAAACATGTTATAGTTAAAAGATTTTGATCTTTTTTTAATTCCTCCTCTTAACTTTTGTTTCCCTTCCATGAGCAGTGATGAATGCTGCCCTCCAACTTTCATCTTGGAAAATAGGCTAATTTAAAATGAATACATGAAAAGGCTTCTGGTAGAACAAAAAGACTGCCTTAGCTTTTCTGCAAAAAAAAAAAGAAGTATTGAAATTATTATTTATAATCCTAGTGCTTATTGTGGTTTTCTTCAGTGCAGGGGAAACAGAGAAAAGTAAGGGTACCAGGCTATTCAGCAGTTATTGTTGTGCACAAGGCAGAAAAGGTTTGAGAGAGGCAGATCTATTTCTACAAGTCATTCTTCATCGACACAAGCCTACAAACTGTCCATGTGTGAAACCATCACCAGATTATTACTTGTATCTCTACATACGTCAAGAGAGAGATTTTCAGGTGCCCTAACAGAAGTAAGGTATGAGCTCCCATTTCTGCCACTCAGTGATACCTGTGGCCTTGAAAAATTCACCAGAAAAAATTTAAAATCAAGCCCCAAATTAGTGATATTAGTGCAGATGCCAGAGCCAGGTGTTCAGGTGTTTAATAATGTTCTTTGGAAACACAGAGTCCTAGCACTGTCTTCAGTCTGGTATTAGCTGCAGATTCCCTTAGCAGGTGGCAGTCCAAGAGAGTGACAGTGCACTCAGATAACACTTGGGCGCGAAGCACACGGCTTTAAAGCGCAGATTATGATGAAAGATGAGTTTTGTAAGGTTCTTTTCATTACTGCCTGTAAGTGCTCTTGACATTCTTTGAAGCAGTTTAGTAGAGCTTCCTAGGAAAAATGTCAAAATAGATTAATAATTTTCTTATAATATTGTTCAACAAACGTTAGCATGGCATGGTTTAGAGAAGATCAGTGGCTTATGAAGATGGTGTAAACATGCACACATCTCTATATTATCAAAGGCTTTGGTGTGATCAAAACAATAAACAATAATTTCATCTATGCACTGTCAGAGAACAACTGTTCAGTGTAGAAAGGGGATTTTTATGACTTCCAAGTCCTGACAATATACATTTCAGCTATATATGAAACTTGGTTTCAAACATTGCTAGTTATTCTCTGAGCAAAACAATTCATACCGGCTTCATGCTGGAAACGTTTGCTATAAAATTTGTACCCCTTCTTTTTAATCAGAACAAAAGGAGTTCAGAATGCAGTTGTACTAAAACACTGTCTTGGTTTTTTAGGGACAATCTTGTTAAAGGTAGTTTAGTCTGCCACCGGCACTAACTGGCACAACTCCAGGAGGGTAACAAAATTTTTTGGTTTAATTAAACGGATGATCATTAAGACATATTTTATTCTTTAATTCACGAATTACATGTGATAAAGAGAGTTTATTTTTGTTCCCTTCAAAGTCCCAGAGCTTCCTCAACCCTCTAGATGAATGATGTAGAGTTTGGAATGGACCCATCACAAACCACAAGCTGTAAATTAAACAGTGGGATGAATAACTGGCTACAGGGTTTTACAAATGCTAACAGAACACATCCTATTCAGTCTACTGTGAGGGAACCTCTTCCAAAAATACATTTCTGAAGCCGAAGTAAAATTACTTAATAACATGATTTAAATTAATAACGACTGGATATTTTAAACTTTTAGGCTTAAATTTCACTGAATTTGTTTATGCACAGAACTTTGTATCGCTCACTTTTAAGCTAAAGCACTTCCCATATTTACCAAACTGACACCAAAACTAAAAGGAAAGAATCATTTAACTCATCGCTGGATGGCCACCAAGCCTGCCAAAGAACAAGACAGCTGCTGCATGAAGGATGAAGCCCTGACTCCATTGAAAACAACTGTCAAACTCTTTAAGACTTTAGTTAGGTTGGAATTTTACAGCTCATTTTCTGAAAAAAATCCCTTAATACTTGAGGCTAACTGTAATAGTGGAAACCAGGCAAAACTTTTTTTACTTTTCAGTTCCAGTGATCAAACCATGACAGGGACAGATCTGTGTCTGCTGTTATGAATCCAGCCTCCTACTTCCCTGCCAGCGTAGCCATTTGGAAAGAAACGTGCAGAAACTCCCACAGAGATCCACTGCCCTTGATCTGCAGCAAAACTCCCGTACTGTCAATACTCGCCTTGATCTGCAACGTAACTCTTGATGTCAGCAGCAGTTTTGTGCACAGCGTGGGCAGTATCTGGCTCCTAAGGAAAGCTTTAGATGCTGGAGATGCATTGAGATTAATCAGCATTTGATGCCTCACTGAAGAAAAACAAATGAGCAGGGGTTGTGGATACAGGGAGTGAGGGAAATTCAACTGCAGCCGGAAACTAGCCAGAAAAATTACAAATGATGCCAGAGAAGAAGAGCAAGAGTAAGGCAGGGAAACATTAGCCCTGAAGAAGGATCACTGATGGACCAGATTGTCATAATCTCTTCTACAGCTTTTCTTCTAAACTATCAACTTTCACCTGGACCATCCCCGATCTTCCCCCACCAGTCAAATCTCAAATTCACAATCTCTGCCAAGCTATCCTTAAAACCAGATCTCATAAGCCATATAAGCCAGGAGGGTTGAATGTAGATGCTCAAATTTCCCTGCACCGCTCTCCTACCTGGTCCAATCTGTATCTACTGGAAGATCCACAGGCAAAGCACCAGACTGCTCCCTGAAGTGAACCCACAGACCCAACCAACTCTGTTGGGATCTTCAGCGCCAAGTGGTGGCCTGACCTCATAGAAAAACTCTGGGCAGCAGGGAATGTACACTCTCCATCTCTTTAAATTCACAGTAGTAATGCTGACAGTCACAAACCCTCCAGACTTCCGTGATTGCAGAGTGTTTATTGGAGGAGTAAAGGGACAGTTTCTCTATTTGGGACATGGTGTTTTTAAAATAATCTATCTGGTATACACTGGGAACCAGAAACACAAATAATAATTTTTATTGCGTAGCAACTTTCACCCTCAATTTTTATAGTAATTTACAGCATTAATTAGTTAAGAGCATCTGATAACAGGACTACATATTAGATGACTATGGCTATAATTAAAGGTATTGAATGATGAAAGGAACAGAGCTCAATTTGTACACGAAAATAGTGAACTCTGAAGTAATGAAAATGAAGTTGAGCACAAAGATTTGTGACTAAGCACACATGACCATATGTATTTCATTTCTCAATCCTACTTCCATCTAGGAATTTGTATGTTTTGGGTGCCCTGCTGGCTGCCGACAAAAGGAATGGGCATTGGTGTAATTCTCATCTTTCCTTGCACAAAGGTGTCAATTTCCGCAAAACTTGTAGGCATTTGGTATCTTTGAGACCTCTGCTCCTCATTAAGCAGCCAAAACTGGTCAACAGCTTAAAAATACAGGTAACAGGGAGTCAGGCAGACAGGCAACACAGTTATTTAGACCTTATTTTCTTAGGAAATAGTTAAAAATTAAGAGGATTGCATTGTGGGGGGACAAATACAGGTTATATCATGATTTACAGAACAATCTTTAACAAGCCAAACAAAATTATTGCTTTTCCTTAGCCACACATATGCAGATGGTCTTCTTTATGTAAAAGGCTACCTCCACCTTGAAGAGTTCAAGAGCATTCTGGTCTAGTGGAAGGTGCGCCTGCCCCTGGCAGGGGAGTTGGAGCTCAATGATCTTTAAGGTTTCTACAAACCCAGACCATCCTGTGCTGCTATGATTTATGGTGAGGAAAAGAATGTAGTGGCAATCATCTTTTTGTCTTGAAGGAAGCTCCACTTTTTCTAGGAATCAGTATAAAATCTCCAGTGAAGTGAGACATCACCCGAATGTCCTTCAGTGCAGAAAGAACCTTTTTTTTTTCCCTGTAAAAGACTTAACATCTTTTTAAGATAATCTGCAGAAAGACAGCATCCAGCTTATGATGAGGGACTTGTCCAATGAAATGGCCTCCTCATAATGATAAAAGGTGTCAAAATTGTGGATGACACGCTGGGAGTCATCAGAACTGCAGGGAGGGGTGTATCCTCTATATGCATACTACAGTCACCCAAGTTTTCAGTAACTCTACACTTCGCAGTCCAGTGGGAATCAACAGATTCTGAAAATTTTCCTTTATTAAAAGTTCGCATCCCACCACATCCTTCTGCCACCTTCTGAACTAGCTGTTCAGAAGGTGGCAGAAGGATGAATTGAAGGATGGCAGATTAATAACACTTGTACCCAAAGAGATCAAGAGAAACTTGATAACTTCCTCTCCAGGATCATCCTTCCTTGGAGACCACTATCTCTAGCAAATCAAGCAGCGATCCATGAACAAGTATTGACAGTATTTCCATCTCTTAGCTGACTTAGAGTTGCTGATAAATACTCTGCTGACTCCAAAAGGCTTTGTACCTGTGAAGCACGCCAAACAAACAGGTATGAAAGCAAAAGGAAGGCTCTGATTGGCATGGAACAGCATTGTGGCTCAAACAGCTGATCTGCAGATGAAGACAACTGTTTGACCTGTGGAGGATTGTCCAGAAACTCAGCACCTGGCACAATGAAGGGAACAGAGTGGTTTTCTGCTGGAAAATTAGCAAAGACTCCACCTCAAAAGCGATCTGAACAGCCTTTCATAAGCTTTCATCTGCTGTACATTTCTGACACAGAAACACAGAGTGTTCCGAATGGTAGTGTGCAAGTGTACAGGCTGTCTGACTGACCTGGTGGCAAATACACTCACCTGGACAAGAGAGATGGCTTCTGAGGGGTCAGTGCCACGACAGCTGGTGTCTGGTGTGGGGTACGGTGCCACACTGGTATCTACTGCTCAGATCTCAGCGCCAGAAGCAACTGTGGTTTAGTTCTGAGCCAGGGTCAGATTTATGCCAATGTGATTCCTCATAGATCTAACAAAAACACAGCTTGAGCCACAGATATCTTTGATCAGCAGCAAGAAGGAGAACTGTTTCTTTAAATAGAAAAATCCCAGGGGGGGCACTTAGGTTGTTTTTTTATTCTTGTAGCTGTGAAGGCTTCTCTATAAACGTACATACCACGTTCCTATGCTTTTCCTTAAGCACATGACCCCAGCACTTCTGAAGGCCTGCCCAGATACTGCTCTGATACAATTTATAGAGGCAACACTCTAGGCTGGACAACTGGAAGGAAGATTTCAGCAAGATGCAAAGAGGGAGGAAAATGAAGTGGGTGGAGCACCCAAAAACCGCCAGGCATCCTGCACAAAGTATTCTAAACCAGTAAGAATGCACAAAACCATCAGGCAAAATCTGTGCCAAACTGTGTAAGATATTACTGGTCAAGCATCTGCTTCCACACCAACATCCAGAGAAGATGTAGGGTTTGTTTCTTTATTTTTCACTTTAAATGCTGATTTATTTATTCTATGTGTATTCCCACTAGCTCAGGTTTATGAAACAAATAACCTGACTGGTGGAGAAGTTTAAACACATGGAGTAGTCATGCTCTCATCTTTTGGCATACTATTTCCTTTTTCTAATTTATGTTACTAAACATGTCAAGAAAAGACGACTCTCTTGGCAAATCAGAATGAATGCAAGGGAGCAATCAACAACATATATAGCTCACAAATCCTTGTACCTAGCCTCTCAGAGACTGGAAGCACATTCAGGTTTAGATAGAATATCCCCAAGGATTTACACCTATAAATATATTTAACAAACTCCGTAAAAACATGAAGTGTGAAGTAAGCACTTCATCAAAAGCTTATTTTGGTTTTCAACAAACAAGAAAATTAAAACTCCTGCTGCCCACATGAGTCTGTATGTCTGGATCTTTCTTCATAGACAAAATTATTCATGGCATATTAGAGCTTGTCAGTCTGTTTAACTAGAAAAAAAGACATATCTGTCCTAGGGGAGATCTAAACAACTTCTTTATGAAAGCTGTGAGGGAGTCACAACACATTAGGAAGAACAAATGCAGTCTGCAGTGGTTTTTCAGCTCTTTCTACACCATTGACTCACCAGAGAAAAGTACTACTAATTACACCTACTTGCATTGATTATTTTTTTTCTTCAGGATGGATTACCTTGTCCTCCCTTACATCTAATGACTTAAATTAGAATGAAACAGCAATGTGATAGAGGTTGGAAGTTATCTTGAAAGGAAGACATCAAACATGATATTTAAAAAAAAAATCCTCTTTTCTTACTAATGCCCTTCCAAAATAGGCTAAGGTTCAAGTGATGTGACTTAGCAAATACTACAGTGGTATAATATACCACACATTACAGGAAATGCCAGATATATTTCTTGTGGCTATATAAGGTTCAGTGATCCAGATCTGGATCAGATATGATCCTGTTTACACCAATGTAAATCCAAGCTAAATTCCACTGAAGCCAGGGAATTAGTTAGATCAGAATCTAGTTCACTAAATCATACATTATTCCATTCTTAGGAACACTCTTCTTATCTGTCTCCTCCTTTTCCTCTTAGAGATTCTCCAGTTGTGCTGTGAGGACCACGAGGATCATCTAAATGAAACTCATATGCTATGGGTCACAGACTATCTCCCCATCATTTCTACATCAGACCCAGTCCTTTGCAATTGTGGTAGAAAAGATCAAACATTCCTGCTGATTTTTTTTTGTTTGTTTTTCGTTTGTACAATCCCTGTGAGAACTCAGTAATTAGGAAACAATTGCCATGGTAACATATTACACCTAAATCTGATCATAATTAAATCATTGCCAGAATTTCTATCAGATTCTTCTGAACAGTCAACGTCTCCCTCTACTCATACAAGATTGTATCTCGTTCACCAGTCTGGAACTTTTATCCGACCTGCTTGTTGTGAGGTCAATCTGAGAGACAGACCTTAAAGAAAATTTCCTGACCATTTGTCAGATTATCTGCTTTGTAATTTACATGCTAGTACAGCAATCACCGCTCTCTCTTTTGTTTTCCATCTTCAAGCCCTCTCTCCAGGTAGGCACAGATCATTCTGTACCACCTTTGCCATTTTGTAAACAATGACAAAATACTTCTTAATTCCTGGCTCTATTCTTTGCACAGACAGTTACGGTGCATATTTTCCCATGGAATAGCTACTATTAACCCATTAAAATCTGAAAACTTTTTTAATTTCATTAATAAATTTTCTCGTTTAATTATAACACAGATGCAAACACAATCAAAAATTCCATGACAAACAAGGACACTACAACGAAAATGAATAGTCCATTATGGATTTAAATGAACTGATGCAGTGGCTCATCATCCTGTAACCTGACACAAAACAGGCAGTATCAGAAGTGCTGGCAGCATGCTGAAGAATTTGGAGGGACAGGGGTGGGGAGGCACAACAAAAGCTTATCTGGATATTGCACAGAACATATAGAAAATGGAAAGAGAGAGATCTGATGGTCAATACATAGCACAGGAATCAATACAGGCCAAGAAAACAAATGACTGGAACTCCAGGATGCCAAAGTGTGCTGAATCCTTTGTACACTTACGGAAGTGCATACATTACACTCAGGCTGCTCGGAGCGAATGTCACTGCCAGGATAAACACTTGTTGGAGGACTTTTATTTTCATCAGTGCTATCACAGAATCAGACAATGTAGTTTTGTATTTCTTCTTGTTTTTCTTTATCCTACTCTGCTAAACTGGCAATAAAATAAATTAATTTACCCAAGCTTAGTCTGGGTTGCCTGAGACTGTAAATGATGACTGATCACCTTGTCCTCACATCGACCCATGAACTTTTCATTGTATTTTCTTCCCATGTCCTGTCAAGGAGGGGAGTGACAGAGTGGCTTGGTGGGCACCTGACAGCTAGCCAAGGTCAGTCCACCACATCACCAAACCCACAGCTCTCCAGCTGAGCAACAGAGATGCTGTGTGGTACCATGTCAAAGGACTTAAAGAAGCCAAGATACACGACACCAGTTGCTCTTCCCTTCTCCACCAACATAGCTGCCGCACCACAAAAGGACCCTGGATCAGTCAGGTGTGATTTGTCCTTTGCAAAGCCAGGTGGCTGGCTCTGATCACCTTCCTGTCATCCATATGCCTAGACATAGCTTCTAGGAGGATATGATCCATGATCTTATCAGACACAGAAATATCTGACTGGCTGATGGTTCCCAGGGCCCTATTTTTACCCTTTTTAAAATAAGGGGTGATATCTCCCTTGTTCTAGTCACTGGGGACTTTGCTTGACCGCCATGACTTTACAAATATGATAAAGAGAAGCTGAGCAACTGAATCTGCCTGTTTCCTCTTATGCCCAATTCATTATCATGTGTATTATATTGTGTAATGAATAGTAATAGTCAATACTGTCCTGCTGGATGAAGGAAAACATGGGAAAGTCCAGGCACTGAAGACTGGGGGCAGTCTTGACCTTACAACACAAGTGTTATTTGCCTTGACTGACCTCACACGTAATTTTTTGCTTTTTTTTCCATATACTTTTATTTTCTGCAGCCCCACTAGCTTAGGCATTATATAACCAGTGCTTTAAAAGCTAGGAGAATTAAAGGCTCCTAAAATCTCTTTTCTTGTAGATTATTTTCTTCATCTGCATGATCTTAGTGACATGTGTAAAACTCATGCCCTAGATTTTAATAACGGTGACCTTTGGGACTTACAGTTGAGTCAATGTCATTTTAAACATGAGCCTGCTACTGTATTGTATCTTTGCAGCTGTAGCCAAGCGAGAGGATGACAAGTGTAATTACCAGCTCTTTCTGTGAAGATTCCTATCTGAGAAAATGCAAGAACCTTTGCAAAATGAGAGCATGGATATGCCATGACTTTGTATCACTAGCACAAGCGGAAGTGTTTACTTTTCACCAAAGTCAGATGCATTTGGTTTGGAAAACAGAAGTGCATATATGTAATTAGGAAAATGAAAATGTATTGCCCTGTACACTATTTCACATGTTTATGTTCTCTTGGAATTGGAAATCCTTTTATAGAATTGCATTAAACTGCTATTTTGGAATATTTGCAACAGTGTTCAGGCAGAAAGTAACACTGTGTTTTATGGTTTCACATCATGAATGCCCAGTTTGCAAGTTTAACTTTGCAAACTGGCTTGTTTGAACCTCAGGCACTACCACTAATAAAACATCTGAAGCTAAATTGATGTAAAGACAATTTATTGACTTTTCTGGGTCTACAGAAATGTATGTGAAAGCAATTTGGTTAATTATTCTACTGAGGCATCACGAGACAGAACAGACAGAGTCTGCAGAAGCCTTGAGATGTCATCCCTTCCCTCTTCACTTTTTTCCACTAGCTGGTGATAGCAGCTGAAGTTGCTCTCAGAACCTTGAAATCCTACTCCTGTCTCTGTGGGAGGCACCTGTTTGCACTGGAATAACTGTGAAGAAAATTTCAATTTCCATTTAAACTAAGACAAGTGTTTGAGAATGTATCAAGGTTCAAAAAGTTTCAATAATGAGGACTACTATCTAGATCAGCAATTTTAGATTGCAGAAAATTACTCTATGGCACTAAATATTTTAATATATTTTTGATTCAGCACTCCAAGTCTCTGATGACAATGACAGAATTATTTTTAGTACTCACTGAAAGACACTTTAAAGGTAGGCTTTTGTGCAACAGTTTTTCCTAAAAAAACTAGTTTTTCCTAAAAAAACAGCATACATGCACAGGGGAAACTACAACCGAAAAGGAATTTGACAAGTGCTGCTGCAAGGTAATTCTCGGAGATGTGAAATGTCTCCCTTCCTACAGAGTTTGGATTTTGTTTCAGTATCCTCTTCTTATTCAGTGTCAATGCACAGACTAATTGTATGTTATTCTAGCAATTTCCACTGTGAAGCTATTTCACATACTGCACCATATTGTACAGCAACTTGTATAGTTATTACTGGGTCTGACCAGAGGAGAACTCGATGAATGAATGATAATGAATTCCGTACGAGAGAGAACCTGATCTGTGGTTCATTTCACGTTAGTGTAGAATAAATCTGTTAACTTCAGCAGACTTGTGGTGGTGTAATTCAGATGAGAGTTAGATCCACGCTGTGCATCCATAAAACCACTCCCTACTGGAGGGGATCACACCTGCTCATTCATTACAGTCGCAGAGCCTACACCAGCAGCAGTCCTACTGCCAGCACTGTCCTGTCTCAGCCAGCTAATGGGAAGATGAACTTCCTCATGCGAGGTGCTCAGACCACTTCGTTCACAGGGGCCACAGAACCACCCCTGTAGAAAGCAAGAGGCTCAGGCATACTGTGACACAGCTGTGCTACCTCAGGCACACACTGCTTGCAGCAGCTGCTCAGGTGCAAAGACCGTGGCAGCGGGATGCTCCTGGGCGAGCTCCTGCTTCCCCTGGCTTGCAAAGCACTGTGAAGATACTCAGGCTGCACCTCCTCTTGAGCTACTGCAAGTCACAAAAAAAAAAATCACTGCTGAGGTCCCATGGGACTTCTAGTTAAATTCTAAGTAAAAGTTAGAATCACCAATTGACAAGCCAGGGAAGAGCCATGGTGACATTAATTTGCTTACTGGGGACATATAAATGGAATGTTTTCCCAGTGAGGATGTCAAGAAGGTGGGTTTGTAAACAAGGCAAACCTGGGGGCTGCCTGCAGCCATCTCAAAGATGGGAGAGCCTGCAGGGGGAGGTGGCATTGCAGGTGGCATTACTAGCAGACTGAAGGCTTACAGGGAACAAGGCAAAGGAACAAGGGTCTGAGGAATACTTTGGGGCTTGAAAAGTAAGCAAAGAACATACAATGGACAGTTAATGAAGACCCAGTGCTCAACAGTATCGGCCACAGAGCTCTAAGCAGGCAAATAAAATTCTCTATAGGTTGAGGAGTCCAAACAAAAGAAGGCTAAAAGAAAACAGAAGAGGAACATGAGTAAAGCAAAGAAGCATACACTGGAAAACCCAGATGGTGCATTTGGTCACAGGCACCAAAGAGTTCATGAAAGCTGTGCATGTGTAACCGCAGGCAACCATCAGCTCTGACATCTGCATTACCAGATTCCCACACTTTGGGAAGATAAATAACTTGTTTTGAAGGGAACACTTCAAATAATAGTATAGATATTGCTGTAAATCACAGTCTTATTCTTCAGCTGTATTTCATCAGCTTTACCTTACACACCATCTTTCTATCATATGCCAGACAACATTCCTCTATTACCTGCAAACAACCACTTCTAAATTCAGTACTTCACAGTCCCCTAATTCTGCTGTCTTTCAACCCATATATAAATGTCCAGTTCCACAGGCTAAAGGTAATATTTCTATAATTGTCTCCATCAGCTCTCAATGCCAACACAAGGATGAACAGAAAGAAAAAGCCTTGCTGCACAGGGCATCTGAAGCAGGCTTTCAAAGTTCTACAGCCATCAAACTAAATCACCATCCTTAATTGCTACTTTTGATGTAACTGTCTTAGCACCATGAATAACTAGAACAGGAAGAGTGTCATCTAAATGTTTTTTCGTGACTACCACCTATCCAGTTTGCTTTTGGAGGAAATATTTACTATCTTCATTAAATTTCAGTGGCACCAGACCACAAACACACACACACAACCTCAGTTTAATTACATAACTAAGCCTCTCACAGGCTGGATCTCCCATACTGAAGTACAGGACAAGTCAGCTCATACTGAAATTGTTGAGAAACAGGGTGCTGACCAGTTCCAAAAATCAGGCACTTCTGTGTCAAAAGAAAAATAAAAACCAAAAAATTGATGGAATGGGACTGTAAAAACATAAAAAATATATAAAGTGTGCTCATGAGGTGTTTTTAATAGCACTTCTTGATCTGAAATGTCACTTTCATATTCCTCATTCAGTGCTTACTCAATACCTACATAGTAAATACAGATCAACAATCCTGTAAATATATTAAATGAAGCCTTCCTTTTCCATACTGATTTCAAAACTACAATACCAGCACCAGCTCTGCTTGAATTTTAGAAAACTTTGGTCCTTGAGAAATCCACCTTCTTACCATGTAAATCCATTACACCATTTGGACTAATCCTTTTGTCAAAAGGATTCCTAGGAATACCAGGAGGCAGCTGATTTTACTATGTTTTTATTCTTGGCAGTGTCTGAAAACTGGATGTGTGGCTATTAAGAAAGTAAAATTCACTCAGTGAGAGCTCCAAATAAAGAATAATCTCCCATATAATAATTCTGCAAGTCTACAGGCGTAGGTCTAAGGTTCAGTAGGTGTCCTGGAGCTTACAACCATGCCTCTTTGTTTCTCTTGCTTGAATAAACATTTGATAAAGGAAAGATGAAGAGAAATGTTAATCCTGAATTTGTATCTCAAGTCATGCAGGAGGGAGAGAGAGAGAAACAGAGACAGGGATCTGGCTGGATTTTCTTACAAGGTTATAAGGAAAATAAATCCAAAGATACTAATCGGGGGAATTATCTCTCCTCTTATCTAAACAGCTACTTTAATGTAAAGTCAAGAAATAATTGGCCTTCCAGGAAGACACACGTTTGCATAAAAAGGAAGATATACAGGCCAACTCAGCTGAAAAAAAAAAAAACAACCAAAAACAGTAGTGAGGAACGGAAACAGCTTCAGAAATGTATGGAGTTTGGGGACACATTGTGGAAGGGGCTGATGGTCTCCAGAGATCCCTCAAGCAATTTACCCGACAAAAAAGTTGTAAACATAAAACAGAGCAATGTGAGTCCTCATCCCACCACTGACTGTGACTATCTTTGTGGTCTAAGACAAGCTATTTAACCCATATAAATCTTTCCATCTGTGCAATAGATTAATAATATTTACCTACTCACATCTTTGGGATTAAAACATTATTGTTATTTTTAAAGTACATCATTTTGAAGATGAATCATGCTATATGATTGCTAAATATTACTATTACTAAAAATGTGACGTATTGTTTGAATTAAAGAAAATAATGTATCTCTATCTTAAGAAGCTTGTCAGTGCATAACGAACTGAAATTGTGGTTGCTTAATATAGTTATTGCAATTTCTAGTCTGAATGTTCTGTATTTATTGTTTGCATTGCACTGACGTATATTAAATTAACAAGATTATACCATATGATTGCTCTCCTCTTGAGACCCTTAGGAAATGAGGCTGTCCTAGGGAGCACAGTGTTTAAATAAATATTATTTTATGCACTAGTTTATAAGCACAGACTGCCGTTTTTCTGCATCTCTGGATGTTTTTTTAGTGTTACCTAATTCCACATTATGTTTAAAGGAAACTTCATTGCTTTGAACATTAAAAACAAAAGAGTAGAAAGTATATAAAATTGGACTGCAGGAAGCAATCCTGCAATGGAAGCTGAAGGGACCAACCGTTGTAGCTCATCTTTCTTTCCTGAACACTCACTCTCTGCTGTATCATTCCTGCCTTACAAACTCAACACACAGTGAGAATACAATGCTGGCTCCCTTGTGCATTCACAAAAGCATTTCCTTTCCTTTCAGTATCACTGGCAGGAGCACACATTACAAACCCATCACCAGTCCAGTGCTAACCAATCTGATCTCTGGCTCTGCACACCCACTGGCACCGCGCTCCTGCGAGTGGGCTGGACAACACCACCAGCACTTCCTGCCACGGCTTTGGCCGCACATGATTCAAGAGATACCAGAATCCAGGAGCCAGGCCCAATGGCCTGTGCGCACACAGCCTTGCTGTTTTCTAGGTTAGCAGATTTACCTGAATGGGTGAGGCTTGTTCTTGACACCCAGACTGCAAGTTCCAAGCACAGACACAGCCAGACTGGAACCACTGCAGAGTGCTGCATGAACATCCCTCGTGGCAACTGTGGCTCTTTGAACACAGACAACACTCTTTAGGCACAGCCAGAGCTAAGTTAAATACAGTTGGAGTCAAATGCTCAGTTTCCTGGCTTAGACAACACCGTTAGCACAGTCTGAATTTGCCAGAGCGCGGAATCATTACTCAAAGTGCCGGCAGGTTTTGTACACCACCTGAAGCACATTCCACAGCTTTTTCTTCTTGTGCGATAGAATTTACCTACCCACGTACTCCCAAATGAGTGCCATACATGCTCTGCACAAAGCAAAGGTTAGAGGGACTTGTCCTCAGTATATCAACACAGAAGCCTTGCACCTCCACTCTTCCGTGAATTTAGAACTAAGTTTTTTTCTTGTTTTAGAAGCTTTTAAGGCTGCAAATAAATCAAGACCACCCCACCGGGCTCCCAAAGCACAAGCTATTAATCTAGAATAAATTCAGCTGTCATTTAAAGCTGAACTAGATTGGACAAAGAGGCAGCAATCAAGCCATTTTCATGTGAGGCAGGTAATTACAGAATCTGTTTAACTACAGTGATTAGACACTGCTAAGAAGAAGCTCCAAGAAATCTCAAGCAACTTTTGAAGGGGGAAAAAATAAGTTAACAGCTGCAGACCTCTTGCAAGGGATTTGATTTATCCTCCCCCCTTCCCCTTGTAACAAGCAAGCAGGTTAACAAGAGACAAAAGGCAGATAAGGGAGTGTAAGTGGATCAAGGGGAGCCTTGGGAAATCCTCAAAGAGTATATCTGAATGTGGCATTAAATGGTTCATTTGGTGGTAAGTGATTAAATGGGAGAGGACTTTCTTTATCATGGAAATTGGTCCTCCATACTATTGGACCTATGCTAATGATTTGAAACTGGGGAAAAAAAGGATGACTGTGTTACAATGGTTTATAACACACCACTTCATGCTGGACTATGAGGAACATTTGCACTAATAGAGTCATGCAAGGAATCTGAACAGCAATGTATTTTTGTTTGACAGAATTATTTTCACTGGTGTCCAAAGTTCACAACCTAGAAAATGCTAGCTTTTTTTATATATTAACTTAAAGCAAAATGTGCCATTTTTAGTCACAACACTGAGAAAACAAAGGCCCTCCTATTATACTGAGAAGTCTCCATTTCCAAGTCTAATTAAAATTAGCCTTGTGACGGGAAAAACTACTGCAATCATTGGGTAAGTGCATACCTGTATTTAAGTCACTCAAATCCTTTAGAGCCCTAATTTATATTTTGCAATGTAAGCTATGTAAACAGGGATATTTCTTCAAAGAGGGAAGGCCCACTAGCTCAGCACATCAGCTAAGGGTTTCAGAGACTGGAGGTGTTGTTTCCAAATTCATTTGCTAATTCCCTTGCCACTTGGAGTGACTTTAAATTAAGCTCTCACCATATTACCTCAAATGGCTTGATAAATTTATGCGAAATCTGGGAAGGAGGACTGAAATGCCTTCAAAGATCTCACTGGTGCAATGCCAAAAATATTTCAAACTTTCAAGAGAAGAAAAGGTAGCTTCATATTATGACCAGAACCTTGGATAGAACCAGAAAAAGCAACACATTCAAACCCTTTAAAAGTCAGAAAGCATCATTAAAGGGTGATTCCTTCCTGCCTTGACTTCCTTGTCACCACTAGAAGAATAACAAATGGTTATGGTTTCATTTTACAGTGTAGCAAGGAGGATTTGAGAATCTGCAGGGCCTCATCTGCTGCCTCTTAAGCAAACATCTAATGTAATTTTAAATTTCACTCCACCATTGTGATAGCTTCAAGCAAACCCCTCCTGTGTGCCAATCCTCCCTCTCAAAGGCACACAGTCAGTGTTACGGAATGGACAAAACCATCCAAAAACAATCAGCTCCCCTATGACTGTGATTTGTGACATAAACTACACTTGTAGGGACACAGCTCCTCATTCTTCTTCCTTCACTTTAAAGCAGTGCCTTGTAGTTTGTGAGCACGAAGTGCTGAAGCTACTTACTGTCACAGTGGAAAAATACAAGGTTTGATGGGGCATAGGGCTGAGTCTATAGGGATATTTAGGTGTGTAAAGTGCAAGAGAGAAATTATGAGGTCAATACCTCTGAAAGCATCAGAGGTGCATTTTCTAGAAAGCCTTAGGCCCAAGTGAGGCTTCATTTTCAAAAGTATGCCATGCATTTTAGAGTCTAAGTGTTCCCAAAAGTTACTGTGACTTAGGCTCATACATCACTTGGGCACTTCTGAAGACTACACCTTTAGTAAATGTACAAAAGTGCCTGTAGCAGCGAGGTACCTCTCTTAAGTGTCAGGACAGTGAGGCTGCTCGCCTGCTAGGCACTCTTTATAAATCCCCTGGGAATCTTCCTGCATTTTTATATGTGTAAATAAATCTCACCTTGTCCTCTAGTGTCCTTTAAAAGCAACAGGACAACTCGTACACAAGGCCACTGTGTGCATATCAATAAATCCCTGATAATCAAATCTCCCAGTGATTACTGATACGGAATTCCTGCTCAGGCTGGAGCAATGCCAGCTCAAACACAGCCTGCCAGAGTCAACAGCCCAATCTGACCTACAAGTGTTAAAGCAAAGGACACGGACAGATCACCTGGGGGATGATCTGCAAAGATGAAAACAGCTCTGCCTGTGGAGACACCCTGGCCAGCCAATAACTCTCCCAACTTCTATGACCATATTTCTCTTGATGTTCAATGGATGACAGGAAATAAGGACATAAGCACTAATTGCCACTCGTGGTGTCCAAGGAGGTCTTCAGATTTTCTTTTCTGGGTGCTAAACTGGAGAAGCAAAGGCACTATGAGGACAGCATTTCTCTGGTGCAGGCATTCCCACCACAGAACTTCCCCATGTTACTCAATCTTCCAGAGATTTCCATGCCTCTACAGCCACAATAAAGTGACCAGAAACCTTGTCCCTCTTTATTTCAGACTACAATTGTTTGACCACAGGGTTGCTGTCCCTAAAATCTAGAAATTCTAAAAGTTTACCAGAAATAAAGGAATAAAGTTCTGAACACTGAAAATGCAATGTCAATATGCAACAACCCAGGAAAATTTTTTGCTTTCCACTTGCCAACTACATACCAGCAGGCAATACCTGCTATTCCTTCAGTAAATGAAGATTTACAATCTCTGCATAGTTTAGAAAGAACAGAGCAGGTGGCGGGGGGAGAGGAATTTCTCATGTACCCCATCAGCTCTCCCTTAAAAGAAAAGGTACCCAGTTAAAGCCTCGTTGGTCCCTGGGTCGTTTTTGTGGGGTTTCTGACACTAAAGTATGTGTCTTTAAGCAGCAAATGTGGAGATGGAGAAAACTCCCCTGAGAGGAGCTGCAGTTTCCAATTGCAGCACAATGTTTGCTCAGAACTGAAAGAAGAAATGCCAGCCTCCTCTTCCTTTCCCTGGTACTCCCTAAACAGATATGCAAGTGAATGTCCTGGCAAAGCCAGTGTTGGCTGTGCCCAGGAAGTGCCATTCAGCCCTCAGAGGCTCCCCTCTGCTTACAGACAGGCAGTAGGACGGGAGAAAGAGAGAATTATGGAGGCAGACAAATAGTTATTTAAAATAATTACCATGTTTTTTTGTGGAATAGCCAGTGCTGGCTCCAGTTCTGGGGTGGAGGGGGAAAGGATCTGTAAATTAAATTCACATGATCCACTCCTGTTCATTTGCACGGTTATATAACCTGCCCACTGGCAGAAAGATGGTCATTTGTAAATCAAAGAAGAAAATGATGTCATCTTAGTACAAATACATTGCTGATGAAGACTATTGATAAGGAAATAATCAAGGAGATGACATGGTGGGGCATGACTTCAACTAAATCCTTTTGGACTTTCACCTCTGGTTCCACTAGAGCTTCCACTGCTTTAACAACATAGCTGGGGCATATTGTCCTGCACAAAGGAGAACAGAATGTAATGGATAGCTTCTTAATTACACGGTCTATCAGATGCAATGTTCTCCCCAGCAGCAAAATGTCCATTGACTTTTACAAGGTATGGCTGGGCAGAGGCCATTTATAGCAGTAACTGCCCTAATCCATGGAGGGAAATGTCTTCCTTCTCTGATTACCCAAAGTTTGGGCCTTGTCCATTCTTAATGAAGACAACAGGGATTCCACTTTTGACATAAACTTGAGTAGAACAGACCCTCTAGAAAAGCAAGCACTGGAAAAATGCTGGTGTAGTCATAGACAGCTCTCAGACAACAACAGGTCATATATTGGTGGGTGTTCTGGGCTAAGTACTACCCAAACCTTCACCATTTCTTAGCAAATGGTTCAAACGCTCCATGTCTCAAAAGCTATGAAATAAAGCAAAGAAAAAAAGTCTTAAAATAGGAACGAAGTCTAAATGCTGAATGCTGTTTTCCACATCATGTTGGGAGGCCACAGCTTATCCCTTTAACTGTGAGAGGAAGCATCTGGGATACAGAACATATAAACACAATACCCCAAACACAGGCAGTGTGATGGCAACTGGAAGCCTATTATGGAGAATTCGTGATTCCCTAACCCAGGCTCCATATGACTGCTGCAGGATATGCTCTACAATCTGATCTCAGTGTTTGTCACTTGTCAAAAAATTGAGAACAAAGAGCCAATTAGCTGTGGTTTGTTTTCTTTTATTTTGCTGGAAATAAAAGCTGAGCTATCATACAGAAAAAATTCCTGGTGTGTGTACGAGGCAGGGAGAAGGAAAAAACCAATAAACAAACATTTTTACAAAAACTCAAATCATTGGACTTGCAAAATAAGGACAGCTGGGATGCATAAACAAGATCATTAGAAAAATTTTATTTTATTTTATACAACAGAAACTTTCTTATTCTGGCATTTGTTCTTTCAATATACAATATAACCACTAACTTCTACTGCAAATCTGCAAAGATTTTAAAGGCAGCTTAGCTGCAGTGGGACTGGTTTTTGGGGCTGTCTGAATGGCAGTGACTGTCACATAGTGGCCAGGTGCTTTTCAACCATTAAGATAACACTGCTTTGCATTTGGTTGGAGATTATGATAATAGACTGCTTTGTGACAATGGGATTAATTGCTCCTCCCCACCCTGGTATGCAGTAGGTAAAGAGACACTGGAGACACATCACCGCAGTGAAATCCATTGCAGATGCCTAAGATACAGCACTGCAAGATAAAAAGGGACCACCTGGCTTCCTAGTCTCATCTCCTGGGTAACCCAGTCCACTATGTTTCACTCCACTGAACAGTAAACCAAAAGTTTTGAATACAAATTGGGAAAAAAAAAAAAAAAAAAGAGACTACTTGAACCAATTGCAAAGACAGAGAAAATCTGGAGGGGTGGAGTAGAATTACTGAAATGGGAATGTAATTAGAGGAGAGAAGTCAATATCCATGTACTACAAAGATGACAAGAGATCTTTAAGGGACCACAAAGAAGTGGTCAAGGTTTTGGTTTGTGTGTCAGTTAAAGCGAGCACTCGATATGGTGCCACAGCACTGACTGGTAACAAAAACTGATCATTCAGGAAGTACCAGCAACAATCCAAGCAAGAGCCACAGGAGTTCCTGGGAGGTTTCCAATTCAAGGTTTGATCCAGTCCAAAACCCAATAGCATCAAATAAGGTAATACATAACTAGTTTATTAGGACAGCCTAGTGTAACTCAAATACATAACCACCCTTGCTTATGGTGAAGGAGGCAGCATTTAGCAATTTGGTTAACACTCTGCACACAAAAACACAATTAGCAAATTCATTTTCATCCTGATCTGAATCTAGAAATATTAAGAAATATATTTGTGTATGAATATCATGTTTTGTGTAAGGAATTGGCAAATATCTATAGTAACTACTATAAGAACACAACTCTTCCCATTCCTACTGATAGTGATGGGACTATTTTATGACTGACATGTCTAGTGAGCCCCTTCGTTCCTTTTTTAGGCTCTATATTGAATGAGGAAAATCTGCTGCTTTTTCTGCTATCACAACTCTATCACAACTCTTGGTTTTTCAGTGTGCTGTTCATGAACTACTGAAGCTTATTATGTTCAAATAATAAAATAACTGAAACCAAAAGAGTGATTCTGTACAAACAAAGATTAAAGTTCTTTACCTAGAGCTGTGCTTAGGTCACTCCCAAGGGAGGCTGGAGGGAAGAGTCTGTGTGCATAGGGGAAAACACATTTCATAGCTTAAGACAAGTGCCTTTTACACTGTTGCCTTTTAAGCAGCAATAGGAATCAAGCAATGTTGATTTCTAAGAAAAAACAAAATCCAAATTTGGTTTTGAGCACAAACAGAGATAATTAAAGCACTTGCTCTAACAGGAAGCTGCATTAGAAAACAACTTTGCACTTTTGAGGATGCACACTGTGTTTCTTGTTATGCCAATTTATTTTAATTAATCAGAAAAACATTTATTTGAGGTATTAGCAATGCTGGTGCTTAGCCTGTCATTCTGCCTCCCCTCTAAATACCCAGAACAGCAATTCTAAAGCAGAGCACATCTGGTGCGAGGAGGAATCTCTCCTTCTGGCACATCACTGAAAAGGAGCAGTATAAATTCAATGGGCCAAATCTTTGTCCTTCCACTCACCTGGAGTAAAGCTGAACTGTGCTGGAGTTCACCACCACACAGAAATATGATTTAACCCTTAGTGCAATGGGAAGTGGTGCTCATGGCATTGCAGGAGCCCGTTCATGCTTGTGTGTGACAAACCACAGCACCTCCCAACAGGCAACCTGTGACTCAAATTTAACCTTGGAGTGTCTCACATGGTGGGAGCAGGCCCAAAGCCCCTCTGGGAGACAGAAGGAAAGCTGACAGCATGGTGAGGCTGGAAGGACCCAACAACTTGGACTGCACCCAGGTGATACTCCTGGAATACAAAGGGCAGATGAGATCTTCCAGGAACATTAAAGACAAAAAGGAACCAGAGGATGACTCGGTCTCCTTTCAGGCTTCTCTACAGCACCTCTCATTTCTGAAACCGTAACTGAGTTTCAGAAAATCTGCCGAAGAAGATGCTCCTCTCCAACAGTATCTGGAAAATGGAAATGAACAATACCATCTTCCATGTTCCTCTTTGCATTCTTAATTTGATTAATGGGAACAACTGACCTGTCCTCACCAGCTCTTGTCCCCTACCTTGTCTACCCAACACAAAAGAATTGGGTAAACTTTCCCAAAAAAGAAGACTTCCAAAACTCATGTGACTGACGTGACTTAAAAATTTCTGAAGTTTAAAAAAGTTAATTGATTTTGATAGTATCTAAATAGCTTTCATTACTCAAATTAAGATCTATTTTAATAGCATGTTTTGGACTTTTTTCCTTTTTTCTTTGTTTCTCTATACCTGTCCCATAGACAAACCTTTTAAAATAAAATAAAGAGCACTATAAACTGTATTTTACTCTTCTTTTAGTTAGACTGAAGCTAATGGGTAATTGGAAAGTTCATGGGGCTGGCACAACAAAATAAACACCAAAAATTTCTAGAGGCAGCAAAAATAAATGCAGGATTTGCCCTGACACTTGCAGAAAAAAAGTGCTACCATTATCACCAGTAATATCTCCTAAATGGTACTGTTTGTCTTACCAGAAACATTAGAGGCTGGTGGGAAAAAAAGCAGCCTTGACAGTTGCATGGCAACAAGAAAAAGACAAGGGGGATGCTCCCTGAGGATGAGTGTGGCACAAACAGGGAGCAGACAGTAACTTGGCTCCAGCTGAGCTTGCTGGGTGCTGCCAGCCTGACCTTAGACCAGCAACAATCCAGCAGGCAGTGATTCCCACTGCACCACTCCACCAGCTCTCTGCCAGTTCCTCTCGTGTGCAATGGGGCCAGCTTTTAGCATCCAAATGGTATGAAAGCTCTCAGGATAAATAAACCAGGAGACAACTCAAACAGTGTGTGTGAAATGGCAGCAGCAAGCACGTCCTCCAGGCCAGGCAGTTACAGCACTCAAGTGCTTCTGCAACACAGCATTTTTGGGAGCTGCTGTACACTACAGACTGAGACCGAGAAGGGAAATGTCCCAAACTCCCAGTGTGACAGTCCATAGCATCATCAGGTGCCATGGCATCATCAGGTGCCATCAGGAGGAAAGCCAGCCTTTCCACAAGGCACTTAATAAAGAGACCTGAAAATAAACTGAGCTTGCATATTTTGCTCACCTTAAACTCCTGCTAAAGTGATTGAGATTGAGCCCTAAATCCCATCTGACTGCTGATTTACTCAGAGAAGCATTCTCCTGGTAACACATGGAAAACTATCCTTTGTAACCTCCACAACTACCACATGCTGCTGTGACAGTGCCTACACTGTCACAGTGTAGTGCCTTCTGTACATTATAACCACTACCAGTAAGGGCAATTTATATAATCAAAAATACAGTATTTTAGCAGAAGAAGGAAAAAAATCTGTATGTTAAAACCAATGCAGCCTTTTTCTTAATTACAAACCAGTGAAGACCAAGCAACTAGAGAAGTGTAACCAAGGAGAAAAATTTGCCCCTAACCTTTCATCCTTTTTCACAATAATTTTTTTTTCTCTTTGATTTTTAACCTTTTCTGTCACCACCAGCACTAAAAGCTGCTTTTTTTCCCCCCTTTTGTTGGAAGAACAAACAAACAGTTGCCATTTCAGTCAAAGCAATGTTATTCTTTGGCTGGCTGGCACTGGTTTCAGCTCACAGGGCGGTCAGTTCCTCTGGCTCCCATCCAGCGAGCTGAATAAACCAGCCTGGCAGTAAGCACAGCTCTGTTTGGGCTCAGAAATCAGTGCTTCAGACCTGTTTCCAACCTGAGCACTTCCAATTTACAGCACTCCAACACCGCAGGAAGTATACCAAGCCAATCTGAAACTCAGATATATTTGAAACAAAGCTTTCTTCCATGCCTTTAGGTCTTTTTCTACACTCTTCTTCCTTCTCTCTTTAATGTTTGCAGGTTGGAATTTAGTGCTCTTTTTTCTGCCAGAAGTTTGGCCTTTGCAACAAATAACTTCATCCAAGTGTGCCATTTCCTCCAAAATGCACAGCAGTGGCAGAAATCACAGACAGATCATTATCATCTTTTCTCTGTTTCTTGCTTCCCTCCTTTTGTATGGAGCACTATGAGAGACAAGAAGAACTTTTCTGAAATTACAAAACTAATTTTTTATAGACATGCAGTCACTCAGTTCAAGACTTTCAACTTTCAGAGCACAAAAATGGAAAACACAAGAAAACTTGTAATACAAGAGAAACTGTGGTTCAGCAAGTGCAAAGGCATGCTGGAAGGATTGTAAGTGCAGGACTAGGCACTTTAGACTTCCCTTATGTTCCGCTCTCTGGCAGAACAACACTAACAGCAGAATTCCACTTTACTGGGATAAGGGATGGTGCTTATGAGAAGGGCAGGAGATGTGAATGCAAAGGTTGAGAAATTGTATTGAGTGCTGTGTTTCAGTGCTCAGGTTATTATTTTCTCTTTCCTCCTCTCATTTTTCACACCATTAAAATTCCACCTCAGACACCAGACTCAAAGTGAACAAACAAACACGCATTGTTCGCTATCCAAACCCACCACCTCACACGGCTGCTGTTGAAGCTGCAGTGACACTTGAGCTGGGGAGCACAAACCACTCGGGCAGCTCACAGGGGGAATGCCAGAGTGACAGATTAAGTACAAAACTAATCCACATGTTGTGTTTCTGCTGCACAGGTGTGTTCAGGGATTATCCTTCTGCCATGCAAGTCACTTATGCCAATCTCTAAATAGCCTTTCTCTTTCCTTCTGTTTCTTGGTTTACATGAAGTAAGCTTTCCATGGCTGCTGTGCTGAAACCCTTCCAGGGAAATTATTTTGTAAAACTTCAAACACTATCATTACCTCCTGTACACAATAATTTATCAATCATTGTAGCATGCTACAAGGCTACATCCTACTCTCTCAGCATCTCAGCAGACGGAAGTTACCCACATTCTTTGAAAGAATCTTAAATACTACTTCTTTGCCCTGCAAAGAATCATTTGGGAAAATAAATGAAAGCTTCAAGATCACCTCTAAATTCTGCACATAAATATTATGCTAAGACAAGATGGAGACAAGTAGTAAAAAAGATGCAAGAACCCTGAGACATGTCTGAAGTCCTCAGATAAAAGTTAGCACATACAAATTCCCATTTAGAAGCTGAAGTAATTTGAAGAAGTTCTACTTAATGGATGGCACAGCAAGTATGGGTTCTGGTTTCCAACAAAAAGTGACATGCAGTAAAATATTTAGGCAATCTTCTGAGGACTATGTAGCATTTCATAAATTAAAGGGCTTTAGTAAGCTTTCCAGGTGACAGCAACCAACCCACAGTTCAGTCAGAGGAGAAGTGTTTGTATTTTATCCCAAGATGGATTGGAGGAACTTCTGGTGTGAACTGACACTGATATAAACTGCTCAAGAGTTTTTACAGAGAAGAAATGGAAGACAAAGCAAACTGTTTTAAATTGAAGCTACCACAATATTCAACAGAAGCCAAAATTCTCTGTTCTGAAACTCATGTGACTAAACACTGGGATGTAATTTTCAAATAGGTAAGTAAACTGCATTTATGAATTCCACCACTATGTTTAAAAATAATTTAGTTCTCATTCCAATTGTGTCAGGTGTGTCAGTGTAGCTTTGGGCAGAAAACAGGGTGTACTGGCTGTTAAAGAAATGGGAGAGTAAGGGGATGTGAATCCCGCTGTGGTGGTACCGCAGAATACCTGGGTGACCTCGGGCTAGTCAATTGTGACCTCTGTAAAATGGATATAATCACACTTATCTGATTCAAGGGAGTACCAGGAGACCTACTGCTTCCTAATTGTTTAGAGATGTACATGGGAAAGGCACAATATATAGTTACATGGGTTAAGTTTCTGGAAATATCTGCTGGTGACACAATAGATTTTACCCATCTGTGTAAAAGTGTCAAGTACTGCTATTATTTTGACCTCATTGATAAAGAAAGGATGGGTGGTCCGGTAGATTGAAGCACATTTTGGCTGGAAGCTATTACCCTTTGAGACGACCTCTTGTTTCAAGTTTCATTGGTGTATCAGAAAAGTTACAGGCAGCACCAGTAAGGGTCTCTGTAATTCATACTACAAAAACACTCAAATCTGTTTTATCTCCTCTGACATGCTACTCCTCTGTACTAGTCCTAATGACATTTTCCCTAATCAAGCATATGTTAATGGCGGGAAGCAATGTCACTTCTTTCTCGTTTTACCTGACCTGTCTTTGGTACTCACTGCATATGTGAAGCTATAGCAAGCTCAATTGTCTCTCACTTACAGTGAGGTGTAGAAAAACTGTCTGCAATGCTAAGAAGGGCATCAGAAATGATGGAAATTTAAGAGGACGACTGATTTTAAAACAAGATACCTAAATTGAAGTAAAATGTAGATCCTTCTGATAGTTTCATGTAGCCATTCAGTTTTAGGGAGAGAAGTTGTTTAAGGTAATTTGGGCAGGATTTATGCAAACTGAGTAGCACGGAAAAGAGATGATTTACATTAAAATATAGCACAAGCAACCATCAAGTAGCAGTAGTTTTACTGCTGAAATGTGACTCTGGAGAATTTTTACAAAATCTCCACACTTGGCCAGGCAGGGTAAGGCAAGAAAGGGGCCAGTGTGAAATTATTAGTTTTAACCCAGAGTAATCCATGCTGATTTCTATTTCACCAGAATAATTTTACACCAGAAATACCCATACAGAATGCAAATACTAGCACCCCTGCCTTTACCATCAAGTGCCCTTGTTTTACTCCGTGTGTTTGCAAGGATGAACTGCTCTATCATTTGTATCAGTAATGCAACTCCCACCCACACGTGCTTCAACCCCAGACTTGACTAATGCATGAATCTTTATGCTGTGCTCCTTATGAAATGCTGTGTCCTATCACGTTGCCACGACACTGCTGCTAGATTTATGGCTCTAACTAAATCATCCGATCATACCACTTCTGTGCTGTGCTTCTTCCATTACCACCTAATGTATCAAAAGCATCGATTTTACACTTGCCAGCTTTCCTGCCGGAGCACTCCAAGGTCCTGCAGCACTTTATTACACCCCATGCCCACTCCCAGAGCTGTCATGCTAATGAGCCATGTGTCGCTACTTTAATTTTTCTGAAGCAGGTCACAAAGCTCAATTCTCCCCTCATGTGGGAGAACCTAGAGTCCAATTCCTGAGCCGTCATGGCTGGCTGATTTTGAATAGTGCCTATGATGACAGGCTCTCATCTTACTGGCCTGGCCATCACAACACCCCTTCCCTCCCAAATGCTGAAAGAAATATAGCCACTTCTGTTTTCAGAATGCTTTTTTCTATTTGCAGCATACTGTACTTACCAAACACCTAATATCCTGAGGTGTCCAAAATGCTGAAATTATAACCTGCTTAACCTCAATAATTCTGAAAGGCCAATTCTTATCTCTACAATAGGGGTCTTATTTAGACTGAAAGAAAATGAAAGCATGATTAAGAGACTCGATTGTCAGGACACCTAGAAATACCCAGAAAACCTAGAGAAATTTAGCACAACAGAAAAAGACTCAGATCCTCCAGAAAAGACCAATATATGTTACGACCTGCAGGTATGAATCCCTTCCAACTCCAGGTATTTTATGATTTCTGTGAATTTACTGCTTTGCCAGGACATCAGTCAGGAAAAGTAAGAAAGAATAGAGGTTAGAGCAGCAACTTTTAGGTTAATCTGAAACACATCTCAAACATACTAGTTGCATTTTGTAGGGTTAATTCCTGAGTAATGTTGATGTCCTAAGATGTGAAAGAACAGCAACAACTAGGAGGTAATTAATGAGGGCCAGTCCAGCCTTCTTATTTTGACCACTCCTACTAATAAGGCTACTTGGTGTTTTAGACCCTTGATGAGCAAAAGGGGCAAATTTGGGTCTCAGGAGCTTTGCTTGTTCTAGAATTTTAAATGGCATGTGAGCTGGGGAGAAATGCATCAACCACCATTCTGTTAGCAATTGTCTTCCACACGCATGTGTGTTTTAGTGGTAGAAAGTAGTAGATTAAGATGTGAGGTCTCTGCCATTTGGTAGAGATTTTCTGGCATCACCATCCCTGGAAGTGTTCAGAAGGTACTTGCATGTGGTACCTGAGGACATGGTTTAGTGGAGAACATGATGGTGCTGGGTTAATGGTTGGACTCAGTGACCTCAGAGCATTTTCCAGCCTTAACGATTCCCTGATACTATGAAGTAACGTGGAGTCACATGGCCATGTGTAACATGGGTCTTTTGGCCACCAATGCTGTCTTTAGTGAATGGCTGCATATTTTCATGGTACTTCGACATGTCAGTATTAGCTGACCTCTTGTAAACAGAAATACCATACAGTACATCTGAATTTTATCACGTTCTGTCATACAACATTACATTTGATCTTTTTGCTACACTTTCTCTGCTTTATATGGAAAAGGCCTAAACTACTAGGCTGCCATTAACAGACCTAATTATTACACAGAAAGAGAAAAAAAATCTATTAAATCTTTCCTATTAAAAGTGAGGACAGACTGTGAAAATGTGTTACAAAAAGGCTGCCTAAACCTTGCAGCATCACCATCCCTTACCTCCAGAGACAGAGCACGTGTTAAAAGCCAGCAGTAAAGCCCTGAGACGCTGTGGATTATCAGCTGAACCGAGGGGGAACACAACCGTATTTTTTATTTTCAATCCGAAATTAAAAACATGAAAATCTCCAAAACTTCTAAGGAGCAAACAATAGTGATTATCCACCATTTTATTTATGCAAGAGTCAAACACCAGCATTTAGGTCACTTGGCCAAGGTCACCAACTGTAACCAGTCAAGAGTTTTTTGATTGGCGTTGACTCCAGATTTTCAAGCAGTACTTACTACAAAATATAGACCTTGCAGTTGTAGATTTTAAGCTAATGCCAGTCATGCATTTAAAGCACTATGCCAGCTACTCCATCTCTTTTTGGGGGCTTTTTTCTCAATTCTTATGGCAGGACTTAAAAACAAACAAAACTTTTAACCCTTCAAATTCTGATGTTTTCCAAACTGCTATCAAAATGAATTTTTATGTCAGGTATGTACACTGGAGAATGTAGTTCTCAAAGGCTTAACCCAATTGACTCTTAAAGAACTGTGACAGCCTTTCATACAAAGCTCTTCATAGCAAAGGTTTCTTCTGTGCCACAACTGCCCATCCCGTCAGCTTTACTACCAAGAATGGGCGCTTTGGGCTTGGTCCTGCTGTTAAGACACGTGGTTAAGGACTGCCCTCCCTTGAACAAATACCTACTGCTTTGCACCCAGGTGCACATGGGAAGCAACTTCAAAGGATATACCACGGCTCATACACACACAGCAAGAAGCTGCACGAACCTCTCACATCATATTTCAAGTATCATTTTTCAGAAAAATCACACTGGATCCACAGGAAACACTTCTTCCTCTGAATTACTGCCTCAAATCTTTTTTAACCTGATCCTTTCTCTTCTACTCAGAGCCTCAAAAGCTTCCACCCAAAATACCTAAAGCTATCATTGCTTTAGCTGAAGAATTTGTTGGGGTCACATGATGGTTTGAAAGCTGTGGTTGAGATTAATAGTGTGTTACAATAAACACAGCGAATAATGCAAAGCACAGAAACGATGGAGGAGGAAGTGGGGGGATACATCTTCTGAGGCTATGCAGTTATTGGATGTTTAGTTTGAAAGAACACACAGGTCAGAGTGAGACTTCTGGCATCTTCTCCCTTACAAATTAATCACCAGTTCACGGTGACCAGCAAATTTCAGCTTATAAATAAAGTTCAAAGCCCCCAGGTCCTCATTTAAAAATGGAGACATATGGCTTGCAAACAGCTAATGGAACAAGCCTTCCCAAAGTTTGAGCTCATTCCCAACTGAGAGATCCATTTCACAGTAATAACACAACGCAGCTATGAGTACATGAGCTTCAGACTTCCTTCCTGTATTTTATAATACTCTGCACTTCCACAGCAGCTTTTGTCTTGTGAGTGGAAAAAGTTCTGATGAACATCAGTTATGACTTTTCAAAGTGTAGAAGGCACTGCAGGAACTGAGAACATACACAGACCCTCAGCCATACAGGCTTCAGCTCAGAGATGATACATACATACATAAACAAAAATCTCAATGTTGTGCATGCAAAAATCTCAAAAGATATAGAAAAAAAGATTATCTTACTCTCTGAAACCTGATGTCTGCAAGTTTGGAGCCACAGATCCCTTCTTGTCTACTTGTTCACCATAGTGTAAACCACGTCTAGCTCCAGTAATATCACACAAATAAGAAAACAGTTCAGAAGGATACCAAATTCTAGGGTTTGCTATAGTTCTCATTTGCAACTGAGAAAACTGAGGTTAAGTTTTGTATCTGAAAAGCCTGTGGCAGAAATCAGAAGGCTGAATTCCTAGTACTCACTCCAGTCTCTGGACAACTCTGCCTTCAATGTTTTGTTCTTCTAAAGCTGCCCTGAAAGCATTTTTTCCACACAGAATCTACTGCTTTGGGGGCTTTGTTTCATGTTAGTCACAAATCTCTCAGTATAACCTGAGGTAGACCAAAACACTGGCAGTCCTGCAGTGAAAAAGCATCTAATGGGCCATAAATTAATGTTTCATTTCCTTTAATAGTGTAATGATTAATTCCTTCTTCAGAGCAAGATTTTGTTGTACATTTGATAGTTACACTATAAAGAAAGAAAAGGGGTTTTTTAACGTCAAAAAGGATCAAAGCCAGAACGCTGCTATTTTTGTTTGTGCTCCTGTAGCTTGACTCTTCAAACAGCTTTTTCTCCCCAATTTTGTAAAAAGGTAAAAAAAATCCATCTCAGATGAGACCTTGCACAGCTTGTCAAGTTTCAACCCACAGTGAATTTTTTTTGCAGATATAAACCCCTGAAAGTAGGGGTTTCTAATGGAAATGCTGACATAACCTTAACTATACCAATGCTGCTGTAATGCTCAGGTTACCAGGAATATTTCTGCTGCCAATTCCGTTTAACAAGTCTGGATGCATATAATTTGTTCCAGTTGTCTTTCCTCGGAGTGGGGCTCCTTTGTGCACACTTTCCAATGTGGCTTGCATTAGAAGAAAGAAAAAAAAAACTCCTACTCCTATGTAAATTCATATACACACTGATGCGGCTTTATCACAGCTAAAAAGCTATAAATCTGCTTTAACTGATTCAGTGTGTTCCTTGGCCTGGAAAGGTGACTTGTTTCATTGCTGCCCTTCACTGAATGTGACAATCATAACTACTTTATTCTTTCTGAGATATTTATTCCTTGCAAAAAAACCTCCCAAAAGCCCCCGACCTGCCTCTCTGTGTATTCATATTATCCTCTCCTGACCAAAGGTCCCTCTGTTTGAGCCAAAAGGATTTGAGCTGGGTCAGGATTTGCCCCTGGCTATGCTAGGAATCTAATCCAAATGCCTCCCACTGATACCAGCGATAAGAATCCAGTCCTACAGCAAATGATTTGCTTCTCACCTTTGGCTCATCCTGAAGCCAAACAACTGCCAGGTTAAACAAATATTCTCAGGATGCAAAGTGAATTCATGAAGCAAGACCTTAAAGGACACCAAGGTAAGTGGGCACTTCTGGAGCCTCATGTCCTCTGAAAGATCTGCAGCTCATACACTGACATCTCTCTGATCTTTCTTCCTAGAAGGAAGAGTGAAACAGGAGGAACAAAAACTCAACAGGATGGCTCCACCGCTCAGTGAATAAGAACAGGAATAATTCATGATCTGATCCTCCTCACAGCTGCCAGTTAACAGCTTCTTACTTGATCTTCAGGGTCTAAGAGGCAATAGCTGATGCCTGGAAACTCAAAATCTCGACCTTGTTGTCGTCTTTACGTCAGAGATAAATTCAGAGGAATGATGTGAGGACAAATTTTCAAATACATCAGTGAATTTTTGGAAGGTTTCAGTGAGTTCGAGTAGATGTCAACTGTGAAAAGCAAGCCAAAATGGTCATCTCCACACTAACCTCTCAGGCTTCTGGGGACTCATAGCCAAGACACAGCTCTAGCCACGATGAGTGGAAAAAGAGAAATCTCCTCAGGATGACTCAAACCCTGGTGGCTTGAAACGTCTCTATCTAAATTAAAAGCTTATGGTTAATAAGTTTCTTGTTTAGTTTTCTGACTAAAATTAAAAGAGAGGAATTAAGGTTACAGTTTCTCAGACTGAATTCTGAGCACGTTCCCAAATTAGAGGATAAATTAATTGAAAAATTATGTAAAACTGATTTTCAAAATGTTTTTTTCAAAGCACCTCACCTAATCCTCACTACTGTTTTTAAAAAATATTATTTTACTTAAGAATATTTCTGAAAGTACTGCTAACCTAAACATCTTTTAAACCTTTCCTCTCCTTAGGATGTTTTTGACTAGATTTCTGTAGTGTTGGGGAAGAGAGGAGGGGGAACAGGGTGATGATGTTAAAAAAGTTTTAATAGGAAATGCAATAACAAAGAATATTTAAAACTTTTTAAAAGACACTTGGAAATTGATTGGCTATATCTTCCAATTCCTGTTTCCCTTCTGTAATTATGAATTACCATTATGAGTAACACTGACTGCTAATGGACTCTGCAAATCTCTGATAAAGGATGCAGAGATTAATTGCTATTCTTACTTAACACACTTGCTTGAGTAGTAAAAAAGAAGCAATAGAAAGCACTGTGCAAGGACAAAACACAGCAAGATAATAGGTCCTCTGTTCACAAGCTTTTTTGGAAAGAAAAATGAAAGCCTTCCATAAAAGAAAACTGAATTTAATTGGAATTTATTGTTAGTTTTTAGATGAGAAAAATATCAATTATTCAGATTACATTATCAAAGGTTCTTTTGCTCTCCTCAGTCAGATTCCTGAAAATTCTCCACTTCTAAGACACCTCACATGGTACTATTCCTTCTTCAAAATCCTTTAATATTCAGTGTCTTTTGGCCTCCCTGCTGCAGTTTGATCTCTCTGTACTTTCTGTCCTGGTGCTGTAAACACCTAACCCTGTGGTTGAGCAGCACTCCTACAGGACAACTGCTGTGTCTGAATTTGGACCCAAAGATCAGAGGAGCGCTGCCTGAAGCAGAGCAGGCTGATGCCGCACTCAGCCCCTCAGCTGGTCACACCGGGCTGCTGAGCGAGCCTGGGAGCAGCCGTCGCTGTGCGGCAGACTCTGCAGCACCAACCACATCACAGATACAAAAGAAATAAACACTGAGCACTCACAGACAGATTAAAAACTTTAACAGAAAGTGCCCTGTGTTTCTAGAAGATGACTTCCCTCTAGATCGTGACGAAATCCAGCCATAGCAGCAGCAGTGGCACATGATCTGGTCAGTTACTGTAAATTGCAAGAAATGCACCATTTATATAAAATTGAACTATTTGATAAAAAAAAGATAAGGCTATAGGAGCCTCCAGCAGCTTTTTAGGAAGGATTTATCTTCTTAAATCTAGGCCAAATCATTGAATAAAAAAGTGTAAAGTTCTTACTGAAGGATAGGAAAGGGAGGTAAATTACAAACAGTGATTGTATTTAATAGCTCAAGGCTGCTTTTAAAGATTAAAAAAAAAAACTTTAAGAAAATAGGTTATAAAGAAAATAAAGAAAATCAGGAGGCCCAGATTTAGTCAGAAATGAAAATGAAAATCTTTGGGGGATTCACTGCGTCAAATTGTCCAGCACTCCAAACAAGAAAAAGTGGCAAAAGCAATACAAGAACCTTCATTAACTACGTGACCATGGATTTTGTTGGTCAAGCAGCTCATTCATGCAGATCCCTCTATGCAGAAGAAGCACGGTGTGGCTGCTGGGGGCAAACTGATCTTGATGTGGTTTATTTTGCACCAAAATCACAGATCATAGAGAAATTGCACTCGTCTCCCGGAATCTAACCTTAGAATATTTATGTATATACTCAACATGGATTTCCCTCCTTGTCCACTGCCAGCGTAACCTGTGCTGAGGTAAGGGCTGCACCATTCATGCTTTATGCAACTTTAACCTTCCTCTTGGAATTCAAAATGTAATAATACTGAGAATCATGCCTGCCTTCCCCCTCTCCCTTTCTCTCCAGCAGCAATGTCACTTTGGGTGACTGGCATCATGACCCTTCACTGCTGCTTCTTCTGTGAAAAATGCCCTTAGTGGTAGAAAATGTGCAAAACCGGTTAAGCAGTGGCGAGCTATAAGATTTTTTAATAGGGATTGTATTTGAGGGAGAAACCAAAGAAACCAGGGTACATATATTCAGAGGTGGGTGATAAGGCTCCAAACTGTATTAGATACTTCCCAGAGAGATTTTAGGAGATGCTACCTCCACGGTCACCAAAATAAAGTCATTTCTAGGACCAGAGAGTCAGTTTTAGATATTCTTACAATTTTCTGGTATTGCTTTACTTCTGTTAGAATTAAATAAAATCCATGCTCTGGTCTCAAAAATTGTGTTTGTATTTGAGAATACTAAAATGCCCCAAACCAGAGGTGATTTGGGATTTTGTAGCTCCCATGAGCAGAGGCTGTTTCAAGTGACTACATCCAGCCTTCCTGTCTGCCTGATACAATCAGCTTAGAGAAACACACCAGACCCCACCAAACGACAAAAGCACACTTCTCAGGGAATGCCTGCTCACTGATGGAGGAGCTGGAAGAAGTCACACATTTCAGCTTTGACTATGAGGCAACACAGCCAGTGCTCATAAAGGAATTTGGATGTCAGCTCTCCACAGATTTCATATATCTTTCCAAATCCTTTCTTTGTCACTCTGTACAACAGCCACTTCCCTACCTCAGACCTGCGTTTGGCAGAGATGTACCTGCTAATGTCCCCCGTGCCACAGCTGTGGATGCTGAAGGGACATGGGAAGCTGTGCCATGTCAGGCTGATATGCTCCTCCTGACCACCATTCCCTAGAGACGCTTGATTTTTTAAAATGTGGTTTTCATGTCATTTACTGGTTGAAATGGAAGAAAGCTGCCACTAATGAACTAATCACCCACATCTACAGCCCTTCTTGGCTAGTGCTCAACCTTTCTCAGCTGGCCAAGATCCTCCCTACAGCCCCACTTGTTCATCTTTCTTCTCCCATATCCTTCTCAGGGACTGCATGTTCTGATCCATCACAGCAGTTATTAAGTTTCTTAGTACAACCAGATTAAAGACTGGATGTCTTCAGACAGTTCTGGCTTCTCCCGAGTCCTATACATATATACCCACACACCAGTATAGATAAGAAACCTGAAAAACTGGTTAGTGTTTCTTAATGTCCACCAAGATACCACAAGTCAGCCAACTTTTCAAATAGTGCTGAAATCCTAAAATCAGGGAGTTTGAACGTTTCTGAATGGAAACATCCTGAGATGTTTCAGAGAGACAGGACTGCTTAGTCTAATGAAGGGAAGGCGTGTGACCTTTTGATGCTTAAAGGAGGATTATGAGGAAGAGGGAGAGACACTTTCTACAAGTGCTTGTACACATAGGACAAGGGAAAATGGTTTTTAACTAAAAGAGGATAGATTTACATTTCATATAAGGAAGTAATTATTTGTTATGAGAGTGATAAAGCACTGAAACAGGTTGCTCAGAGAAGCTGTGGCTGCCTCATCCCTGCAAGTGTTCAAGGCCAGGTTGGATGGGGCTCTGAGCTACCTGGTCTAGTGGAAGGTGTCCCTGCCCATGGCAGGGGGTTGGAATGAGGTGATGATTAAAGGCCCTTCCAATCCAAAGCATTATAGGATTCTATGAAATGGAGACATTCACACCTTAGTTACTTAGGGTAATTTTAGGTAAAGTAAAAAGCCTTCTGGACTTATATATAAAAACAAAAAATAAAAAGGTCCAAGTCTGAAAAATCTCTTTTTCCTTAAAATCATGTACCTGCTGATATTATAGGTACAATAAAAATTTGGACTTTCAGTGTTCTAAATTACTTAGAAATAAACAAATCAAACAACTCTTTGTAATGCATCTAACACAAAACTCAAAGCCCTAAAGATGCCCATGTATTTATATACATATTAGCTGGTTCCAGCCTGCATCTGAAAGTTTAAGTGGACATTTTTCTGGAAGTGTAAAAATAATATTACGGACAATATTACCTTTCTGGAATGAAAGGAACTTAGATAAAGAATAGCCTACTGTATATTTTAAAAGTAGCATGTTTCTTAAGCTCCATGTGCATTATATCTGCAATTTACATGGGGATTTGTAACAGCGGTGCTGCTCCCTGGGTGTTACTTTCTTTGGATGGACTTCTCTAAGGCTGAGTTTACACAGCTGTGGTAGGAAAACCTAGCCACAATCAATTAAAAAGTGCAACACAAACCCTTTGAACAGCATTCTCAGGCTGTCCTGCTGTTGAGACAGCTACTATTCTCCAAGAACGAGTGCTCTAACTGTATTAAACTTAGTCCTAACCAAAATAAGCTTTTACTAATTTTCACCATTTAAGGAACATAAAGACCTGCCTTTGTCATTTAAAATTTAAGCTGACTAAGCCTCATAGAAACAGAACGTTAAAGAACAAAGGCAATTAAATCCATTTAGAGGTCAGAAGAGTCTCTGGGTTTTAGACATGATGGGCATGTATGTCTGTGCTTGTCATTCATGTGAACTTTCAGATTATGGGTTGATAGGTGGCAAAGTAAGTCACCTTAGTTTTCCTCTTGATAGCAGAGTGACGCTGAGCTGATCCTAGCAGGTCACCAGTGTCCTGCCATTACCTGCACTTCTGATTACTGTACAACTAGAATAAGCAGGCAAATGAGACCCCAGACGCCCTGTCTTTGTGTGGGACATATTTATTACCAACCTACTGAATCCTGCACACAAAGAAGGCCTCAGGGAATGTAGTATGCCTACAAGATGATGCAAAAAGCACTGAGGAAAAAAAAAAAAAAAAGGAGGGTAAATAAGCAGGCAGCTGAAAAGCCTGAAGTCTAACTAACTCACCAGCACATTGATAATACAATAATGTGATCAACCCACTGAGGATTCTGAACAAGGCTTTTTTTTGTTTTCAGCTAATTAGTAAAAGAAGAGATTAAGGCTGTTAATCTCGCTTGCTCTTTCTTCCCTCTTTTTACCTGGAGGGTGTGCATGTATGTGTACATATGTACTTCCTAAATGAGCAAAGAGAAAGTACAGACATACATTATGATGTGGAAAACATGAGGTGGAGTGTGAGTTAGGTTTTATTTCCAACAAGAGGGTCATCTACATTATTTCAGATTTCCATGTTCTGTGACTGTAAGCAGTCAGATGTGTGTGAGTGTGTGTGAGTGTGTGTGTGTGTGTGTGTGTTATAGTTAGTAGGGGGAAGGGGGAAGCTGAACAGAGGATATGAATTTTAATCAGTTTCCTGAATGAATACAACACTGTATTTCCCCCTACTCTCCTTAGGATGACAATTCAGAGGAGATAACCTTCTCCTTTGAAAAACCTTGAAAGGAAAGTTTGTTTTTACCATAACAAATGCAACAAAAGAAGAGGGAAGCTGGGAAAGTGAGAGGGCGGACAAATTAAATGTCAAACTTTCTCTCCTTACTTGAAGATAACAGCATACTAGGAAACCTTCTTAGAAGCTTAACATAAACGCAGTTAAGCTGTTGCCAGCTGCAGTAAACCTCTCTCTCACCTTTCTTTCTCTCTTTCAAGATATCTTTGAATGCTTTCTCCTTCATCATAAATCAGACCTGTGAGCAATTATCGCTCAAGCCGGATGGCAGCGGCCTGAGTGGCCACTGCTATCCCACTGCTGTAATCTGCACTTCGTCAGGTTACACTACCCTTGATGAAATTTCACATTTCTTTGCCAATGAGCGTTACCTCTCCATTTATGACTCACTGTCTTTGCAGCAGAGAACTGTGAATTTCGTTCCTCGCCCTGTAATTTGCTTAAGCATCAAGGACTATCCGGCGGTGCTGAGCACCCTCAGCAACCCACCGGGGAGTCTCAGAGCATCCCAATAGGATGTGGTTCTGCTGCTGTTCCTCAAATACTTTCCCTGAGGGCATATCTCAGCACCTCAGAGAAAGACTGGAGACAGACACGCTCCTCTGGGATGTCACAGCTATCAAAGGAACTCTCCGTATTCGTCATCCCCTTTCCTATCCACGCTGCCTTTAGGTGACAGGTTCCTCACTAGTTCCGGCCCCGCCAGCCCCCAGGCTGCACCTTGCCTCCTTCACAGAGAAGGGGGAGGCTCTTTGGCCAGTCTTTCAGCTAGGACTTAATAAAATGAAAAAGCCAAACCACCGCGAAATTCCACGCCGGCAAAAGGGAGCGGGCTCCAGCCTTCAAGTGCCGGCAAGTCTGTGAGCGCTGCCCGGGTACCACACGGGGCTGCGCGTCCCGCACCGCCGCCACCCAGCAGCGCGCACGGCACCCGGCACGGACCTGCCCAAAGCTTCCAACCCCTGCCAGGCGACTTTTCCTTTTTCAAATAAAACCCCCAAACCAACCCAAAGAGCACACCCGCTCCCCGACCAAGCTACATCCCCGCGCACAGCTGTCAAGCCGGGCATGAAAAAGTAGGCACAGAGAGAGAGAGAGANAGGCGGACGAACAGGGCAGGGGGGGACCTGCGGGCCACAGACACACACACAGAGAAGGGAGGGGGGAAAAAACACAGAAAGAAATAAAATGAACAAAAAAAACCACGGCAAAACACGGACAGAGAGACAATAAAAGTCGAGCCGGGGCACGAGGGAAGGCCGCCTGCCCCAGCGGGGCAGCCCTGCCGGGAGGCGGCCGACTGCACGTATCTGACCCCATTACCTGCTGCCCCTCGGGCTGTTACTGTCCTTTAAAACTCCTACCCTCCTAACATCCATCATTTAAAACTCGCATCCGTCAGGTTTTTTGTTGGGTTGCTTTGGTTTTGTTAATATTCTGACATTGGCGAGAGCCCCTGGTCCGAGATGCGCTTTGTTCCCACGATGTGGGTGCTCACTGTCAATGAATCGTACTTATTGATGCGGCCGCGCTCCGTCTTACTAACGGGAAAGCTTTGTCCGACGTATTGTGAGGTGAATTATTTCAGATTCCATGTGAAAAGTGTAAAGTCCTTTTGGGGATTGGTTTAACAATTCCCGTTCCTCTAGTTTATAAAGCAAACGGTGCAAGACCTCCACCGTGCAGGCAAGAGGTGGAGGAAAGGTGCGGACCCCGCTGTGTGGGGTAGGAGCAACCCAGCAAACCACCACACTGATAACAGAGCAGAAGCACAGCTCAGACCAGCGTCATTTCGTTGATTAAATGATGAAAAACACCACAAATCGGGTTCTAAGATTATATTTTACATAGAGTTGTGCCTGACTGAGGAAGAGCTTCTACTGACTGCAAGGAAATTGAATCAGGTACATGCAGGTTAAGTAGATCCAATTGGAAAAGCTTACTGTAAGCAATTAATGGTTATCAGGGTCTTGTTCCAATCATTTTTTTAAGCAAAACTGGGAAGTCAGAAGTGCCAGACTAGCAAAAAAAAAACTATCAGGCAAATGTGGAGGTCAGATATGTGCAGTACATCAATAAAAACAGGGGGAATATGAACACAGACATGTAATACAGGACAATGCATTTAAACATGAACTTTTCTCCTTGCTACATTTGATCTCAAAGTCATAGTGATTAATCTCTCACATTTTCCAAAATAATGGAATTTTATCATGCAAAATCCATCAAAATAAAAGAGCAGTCAGCATAAGAAAACCAGCAAACTTAAAAAATCATGTTTCTAAAAAAACACATTCTGAACATAGCATAGCTCACAACATAGCTGTACAATATTTCTTACTAAACACAACATGAATACTTTAGAAATGGACACAAACCCAAAACAATAAAGTAGGTTTAACATTTAAATCCCCCCAAGCTGGTTCTGCTATATTTCCTTCCACCTTTGTCATTAGTTTTTCTCACCATAAGCCCTTGGATATCACCTCCTTGCCATATGCCAGCCTTATAAATCGCCAATTATAATCAGAGAAGAAATTGTGGCATCAGAGGCAAATCCTGGGATCCAAGGAGAATGCAGGACTCTACCTGTGCTTAGAGACATTTGTCACCCAAAGGAGAAAAACAAGTGTTGGTTGAAAGCCTACACTCCCTTGTGTGAACAGCAGCCTGTGCAGCATGCAGACCGAGAGCTGAAATTGAGCCCTGTGTGTTTTGTTATGATCAGCAGTGGAGTTGTCTGGATCACCTTCTTTCTGACAACCCTCCAGACAGAGACGTTCCTCCTTTAGGAATGCAGCTTTTAAGGAATCTGCAGCCCACTTCACACTCCCTGACCCTTTTTATGGTGCCAAGGCTGTAACCTTCCCATTGTGCTAACTACTGGTAGGAGCTGGAGACAGACAGGAAGAGAAAGGAGCACGTGCAAGTGGATGAGCACTGCTCTCCTTGTCACAGTCCCTGACATGAAAACTGAGATTCAGCTCTAATTCTGATCTGCTTTTGAAGAAGAAAAGTCTACTCTGCATCATCCTCCCTGTGGCAATAGAGATTTGATGAGCCCTGACATGTAATAAAGTTTAAATCAGGACTTTGATTTGCTATGCTTTCATTACAAAACAGGGTGACGTGTATTTCTAATCCTGTGCAGTCAGATGCTGAATTTTAGTGTGATGATGACTGAAATGGAAAAGATGTGTAAAATCAATGTCTTCCTATAGACCCATACAGTTTTTCAGTGTAAGGAGAGGACATATCTTTCCAGCCATTGAGAAAGACAATCTAGATTTTAAATTATTTCAAGCCTTTGATTCATTTACACAAACACTAGTGAAATGCATAAAAGGGAGGTTAATGGTGTGGCTACCCAAGCAAAATAGAAAGTGGACAATTACAGCAGAGCCCCAAAGCTCTCCCTGTGTTTTGTTTAGACAGCACGCTTGGCATAACTATCCATGAATTCTGTAGTCTGGACATAAAGAGCAGGAGCAGAATGAGCTGAATTTGGAATTGTAACCCTAAAAGCAAAATGTCAGTGCTTTTGTCCATCTACATCAGAAAGTTTCTGCCTTTCCACATGGTTGCAAGTTGATGGTTTTTTTTTTTTTTTTTTAGTAGGAGCTTTCCCCATCTCCCCTTATTGCAGTTTTGGCAAGGATAAAAGAAAAAAACAACAAACAAACAAACAAACAAACAAACAAAAAAACCCAAAACCTTTTGAATGGCAACTGTGGGTTTTAATCAACTACACCATTGCAGCATGCACATGAGAAGATCCCATGGGCTTTCACGGTCGTTACATGCACTTCCAGCAGTGCATGAGCTGACCTTTACAAGGGAAGATTCCCTAGGAATTGTGCATACTAACCATTTAGGGCTGTGCTGCTATGAAGGGCACAGGCACATACCACCGTGCTCTGTGGAAAATTTCCTTTTGGGCATGAATTATGGGGTGGATTCAACAGGAGATTTTGCCAGCTGCTGGATGGAAGGTGTGCACTAGGCAGCTCCACTGACAACAATCAATTAAGATGCACAGGAATCAAAGTGATACCTTTCTTTTTAACAAGTCAACAAGGCTGTAAGGCAAGCATGTGTCAAGCTGTGGATTCTTTAAGAGAATTGCCTCGTTTTTTTCCTGCTTGGACAGAAAACCAAGAATTAAATCTGACCTTTTCATAAAAATTAAACCAAGAGAGAGACAAAAGCTACAAGTTTGTTTCCTTCTCAGACAAGTATCTCATTGAATTTACTGCAACTGCAGGTCCAAGTAAAACAAGCATGTAAACTTTCATTCCAGCTGCCAGAGCAAAATTTCTAATTGATTAGAGCAAAATGAATTTGCAGCAATACTAGGTTGCCATGGAACCTGAGCAAGTAGGACAAGTTACTTTGCAGAATGTGCTGTTTCTCCTTCAAAAATACAAAACAGAAGGACTAGATAACACATTCATTATGCACACTCTTGTAATTTGGAACTTAACTCAAAGAAAAACAAAACGGATTCCAAGTATGGGCCCCTTGGCATCAATTTGTAACAATCTTATATATCCACTTGCAGTGAACAGTCAAAATTATGTTCTTTGGACTTGAGGCAGGAATAATAGTCGTTGAATGTCTCTGTATGAATGATGTGATACTAGCACATATTCAGAGGAAAAGAGAACAGAACCTTCTATTTTATATATGTGCCAGTATTTCAGATTAAAATAAAAAAAAAAAAGGGGAAGATACGTTGCAGTGTCTGGTAGATTTATGAAAGTACTTGGGAAACACAAACTTTGGAAATAGGTTAGTACAAAAAATCTGTTTCTCAATTTAACCAAGGAACTCTGCAATATTCAGGCAACTGCTTTAAATTTAGGGAAGAGACAAGCAGAGCAGACCCTAAATAGTTAGGGGAAAGGAAGACAAACAATAAACATGCCTTCATTTTATCTCTCACAGGATTTGGCATTCAGAGATCAAGAGCTGATGTAGAACGGGTGTATTCATGCTAGTGTGAATAGAAGGGCTGCCAGAAATACAGAACATTCACAGAGATACTTCTAAAGAAGGTCAGTAGATTGTTTCATGGACTATATTCAGTGGATTATACTCATATGTTTGTAATTTGTCCCAAAAGAGGTGAAAAAGAGTGGATAGATACAAAGGCTGACTTCTCACAGAGCTGAAATGACAAGGCAACAGGATTTAATAGTGTTCAACATACCCAGAATGGTATTATCTGTGATCAATAAATAAGTAGTATCAGTTTTTTTCACCTGGTAACTTCTTCTATAAAGCTTCATCCAAGAACCTTTAAGGGCTTTACAAGCATTGGGTATGCAAACTTTGAAATACTGTTATCAGATCTGTTGGGATCTGTTATCAGATTGGCTGATACAATGATCAGAGGGCTGGAACACTTGTGCTATGAAGACAGGCTGAAAGAGTTGGAGTTGTTAAGCAGGGAGAAGACTCTGTGGAAATCTTCCAGCAGCCTTCCAGTACTTAAAGGAAACTTGTAAAAAAGGAGTGCAACTTTTAACACAGGCAGATAGCGATAGGACAAGAAGGAAGAGTCTTAAACTAAAAGAGAAGAGATTTAGATTAGATACTGGGAAGAAATTTTTCCCTGTGAGGGTGGTGAGGCATGAGCACAGGTAGCCCAGAGAAGCTGGGGATGCTCCATCCCTAGAAGTGTTCTAGGCCAGGCTGGAGAGAATTTTGAGCAACTTGTTCTAGTGGAAGGTGTCCCTGCCCAGGGCAGGGGGTATGGAACTAGATGATCTCTAAGGTCCCTTATAGCTCACACTGTTCTGGGGAACAGACTTATATTTCGGACAGATAAGGAAACTGAGGCACAGAGATGTGTAATAATTTGATTCAAAATTCTGTCATTTCCTGTATCTGCACGTTGTATCTCTAGCCACTGAAACATTCTAAAAGGCCGTTTCTCACACTCAAAATATTTTTAATAGCAGAATTCCCACCATAAAGGAACAACAGGCATGGGCAGAAATACTGTGATTGCTATTACCTTAGTACAACAACTGCAGTAGTTCTCACATAAGAATATTTGCATTAAGTCCTATCACTGATACTGCCTTTGTACCACCTTAAAATAGGAAAGTCTCTAACCAAGGTTAGAACTGGTGCACCAATGATGTTAAGCACCACTACAAACAAAAGACATCACAGTACAGCTCTGGCCTTTAAAATGAGGCTTTGCTTTGTGGGTTCACAGGAAGGCTGTGTAAATGATAGCAGAGTGTATTCTGTAGTGTGCTGGCTCAGTTTATTATTCTGTCAAAGGAAAGAGAGTGTAAACAGATTAACTTCTTTTAACTTTTTTTATGTCTTCCTCTCACTTTACACAGGAGTTTTAAGTGATCTGTACTGACGTGAAATCTTATTGATCGATATTAATTTGTAGCTAGTCTTGTGAAGGAGAAAACCATGACCTGCCTAAATAACCTTTAGGTAGCTCTGTATGATAAAGGAAATAAATTAATAATTAAGTCTAACACTCAGGCAGTTTCATCTCAGAGTGTATCTGATTGATTAAAACCCCACAAGCATGAAGCAGTCCTGCAGAGCTGAGATCCTGTGTGAGAGCTGTCCTTGCAAATTAGCAAGCAGGGTGGGCACCAGGACATCCCTGGATTGCTGACACATAGGACAAAGTGGAAAGGACAACCCCTGCCTGCACAGCAGTGTTTGCTTCCCTGCAGAATATAAAAGGTAATGATTTGCTCCACTGGTATTTCAGGGCATCAGAGATCCTGCTGGATTGAGGAGAGTGGGAGAATATCTGCCATTTTCCTTTTCAAGGTGAAGGGGAATGTATATGAAGATGAGCCCTGATTATCACATGTTGGAACACTGGTTTAGCATACAGTAGCCTCACTCCTTCAGAGATGGAGAAAAAAGGAATTTTCCTAAGGGACAAACAGCATTAATGTCTTTCTCATGGCAGCGTATCAAGCCTTTCCAGTGGACAGCATAATACACCTCTGGAAAAAGAGCGAGCTGAACTAGCTGTCTGGCAAAATGTGTCAGTGAATCATAGGAGTAAGGAATTGTAGATTTATTGCTACTCTTTAACAATAGGTGGTCACAACATCCTTAGTTCAACAGGCAGTATATATCTTGTGTTTAGAATTGATTAAAAAAGCAGTCTTGGAAAACTACTTTTAGGTATTTATATTTCCTGAATTTCCACCTGCACTTATGTTTATTTCACTTAATTTAATTTTGTGTATTTGATTTATAGCTTTAAAGCCAGAGGGGAAAATGAATGAAACAAAGGGGACAAATGAATATCATCTTAACAAGAAAAACCTGGATAGTTGCTATGTCACTAAAATTAAGAAATGAGTAGTTGTGCCTAGAAAATGAGAAATAATCACATGCCCTGTATGAAGACTGGCATACTGGGGCAAAAAGGGCCATGTGAGGTTAAGAAGGAATTAATAAATTTGCCTGGGCTGAAGTGGAGTATGAAGAACACATGTTACATGGACTTCACCTGCCTTGTGGGTGATTTGTGCTGCTCTTCCAAATTGTTTTTCCCCTCCACTATGCTGTGAAGATAGGCAATTATTTTCTTTAGCTATTTACCAGCACAGTGCATTTTCTATTGAGGAAGTTAAAAAGTCACTGTCAGCAGGGCTTGGAAATGTTCTTGTTTGTACAGAGCAGACCTTGGTCAGACCCTCCTCTATGTGGAAAACCTCTAGATTGGCAGCAGGTCTGTGAGGAGTGAAATACTGGGATATGTAAAAGCATCACAACGGAATGCCTGGTACCTGCCTCTGTCCCAGCACAGATCTGGAGTGTTTGGGTCTTATGCAATTATTCCCCAAATGAAGCAGAAGGCAGAAAGGGATAAGAAACAAGGCAGACCTCACATCTCTTTTCCCCCAGCTCCTGAGGTTACTAACCTGACCCAAAACAGCAGAAAACAATTATTGATTGAGCAAGATGGAGAGTAACAGGGAGAAAATTGTTCCCGTCCGAAGTGCAGTTCCTCCATGGCTTGGGGTGCTCTGGAGCAGCACGGCCGCACTTAGAATTTTTTGCCAACAGAAGAAAATAATACGTCAGATTTTCAGAAAATTACACGGGCAATTGCCTGAGCCGGATACTCAGCTTGCTCATTTGTAGGCACAACAGCAGAAACAGATTGCGTAAGTTAGCTACGTGATTTTCTACAACATCCGTCACCAAGGCTCAAATCGTGCTGCTATTTAAAAGCACAAACAGGTAACATAATTTCCAAATATGTGGGAGATTTCTTGTATCTTTTTCAAAATCAAAGAAGTAAGGATCAAGAAAGAAAAACTTTGTTCTGATAGAGACAGTATAAACAATCCTAATCGCCACAGAATATTTATATCATGCCTTGTGAAATATTTATGCAAGTAATTCACATCATCTAAAGTTTTAAGGAAAATGCGACCCCCTAATTATGGCTCAGCATTACAAAAGCTTCTGCAGCTTTACTCAAACCCAACTTGTAAAAGAATAATGTAATCAGTAGGCAGCCTGATGAGCTGCCTGTGAAGTGGCCTCTCTCAGTCTGACACTAATGCTCTATCTGATCCAAACACCCAATATAAAGTATGAAGTTCTCTGCAAATGATTACATGCAAATCTCCTAAAAGGTCCATTTTCCTCTATTTGATAACCAAACTGTAGGCTTTATAGAAATCACTTTCTCTAAGCTTAGGGCTAACAAAATGGTTTACACTAGCTGTGCAGAACTCTTCCTGATAGGCTTGGTCAAGGCAAAGAACTTACTCATGCTCCTGCTACCCCAGCAGGAAGGAGTTATTATACATGGGCCACTGCAAGGCTTTTTCACCTGCCCTAGCAAATAAAATTTACAGAAATGTCATGCAGGGTGGTTGGCAGTAATTTTCTAAAATTAACCTTAAAGTAATGCCAGAGGAGAAAAAATTATGGAGTGCTAGAAAACAACCAAAACCATGTGATGTTAGAGCCCATCTACCAGACAGCAAAACTAATTCATCCTACAGCCAAAGCACCAGAAAATCCACAGGTTCAGCTCACGATCAGTGATACACTCTGCAACTGTCCTGGCCCCTGGGGATGGGTTCTAACACATATGTGTAAAACAGTACATGATGAAGCAAACTATGCTGTTAAGGAAGAAGATGTGTATTTCCACCTGTTAACTAGATAATCACAAAGAAGCATCTCTTGAAAGGAATAAAGGTTGCAGTTGTTAAGAGAAATCCAGGACTTGCTTGGGGAAACAGAAGGATAATGTGACATTGTGCAGCATAGTCACTATAGTGTCTCCCTACAGTCAGGGCAAATACAACCTTTATCTTCCAGAGGCCACTTTTTCTGTCTCCAGTTTGAGTTGGAAGGTCTCATTTCTCTTCACTAGCTATACAGGGAGCCTTGGTGATCCTTACTTGTGCATAAGTGAAAGTGTCGTGAACCCCGGGCTTAATGTCTAGAACTGAAGGTAAGGCCATCTCACTGAGATGCTTTTGGCAGTGACAGTTTGGATTGCTCCATAATACAAATCTGTAATTGCCCCACGATATGTGCAGACTTGACACTTCCCTCCCAAGCTCATAGACAAAGATGCTGTACAGTAGCAATGGAATTGGAGATTAAACACACAGGCAGCTGGAGATAAAAGTTTCAGGAAGAACTCTGATGCAAGGATATTTTATGCTTCTCTTGGGATAAAACATAGTCTGCCTGAGTAAGTACAGTCCAAAGAATATGTAACAGCTTCAGGTCTCAGGAGTCTGGCAAAGGGGTAATAAAGGTAAATTGCAGTGAGACCCTACCTGTCTATGCATAAGTGTTCTGGGGAGGAAATCTGGGGTGACCCGAACGTTGCCTGAATAAAGAGATTGTATCTGTTCTGATTACTGTTAAGATTATTGTTGACTTTGAATTTCTGCACTGCATAAAACTAATTAACTTACTCAGCCTTTTACACTTACTGGGGCAGTCTCCTCCCAATCCCAGTCTTTATCCCCATGAGGGCTGGAGGCTTGCATCCTTAAAGTCGTATGGGAGCTGTTTTCCTGTCACTGTTAATTCTTAAATTCTAGCCAAGCTCGCTTATTTTTGGAGGACTTTTTTTACAGTGCATGATTTCAAAGAAAGCAAACAGCCCTCCCTGCAACATCTAAGAGTCATGGTTCAGAAGATCACTTTCTTTCTTCAGCTGAGAAAGAGATCAAGGCAATTTGTTCTAAAAGACTCTTCTTAGATGAACTTTTGAAGGGATTTGATTAAGAAGAAAGGTTATTTTCCATCTCACTGTCTATGAGCTAGCCCTGGGCATCTGGAGTTGAAGACAGTGGAAAGTGTGAGGCTCCTGCAGAAGGAGAAGCAGGATGACTGCTTCAGGATGATGCTGAGTCCATGTGCCTGGTCCATGTGCTCCAGACACCAGCAGCAGAGCATGGTGCTGTGTTCAAGGGGCTGCAGCCCTGCTAACACTTGTGCTCAGTGCTGTGCTGCCATGTGCAGCCTGCAGCACCTCGATGGCTCATGTCTGCACCCAGGTTGATAGTGGGTGTTAATCCTTTCCGGCTTGCTCTGAGAGTGACTCCCCACTCTGTAACCCGGGGAAGAATTCTTTCAGACCTATCTGATTTGATCCTTATGAGCCAGACTCTCATTTGGCATCCACCTCATGCTCCTGAATGAATCTGAAGATTGCACATACCCTGTGCCTGGCACAGCTCATTAAAAACCAGACCTATCCTGCATCTTCCAGCAATTTCAATCAGTTTTGTCTATTTATTCTGCAGACTTTTCAAGACATGGACTCCTTCTCCTTGTGTGCATGTGAGGCATGCAAAGCTGCAGGACTTTGTGTTTAGCCATAGGTATTCTTGCAATGCAAGCTGTAAGAGTAGAGAAGCTGTTTGTGCTCAGGTAGCTGTAATTACTGTGGAGGTGAGCAGTTCAGTGTTCCATAGGCAGGGAGAGGCTGAGAGTGTCCCTTTGCTACAATCTGCAGGCAGGAGAAGTGGTGCATTTCCAGGGAGGTCCAAGTGGAGATCACACACTTACTGAGAAAGCTGCTAAGAAGATGTGCACCCCTCACTGCTCTATTCCAAAAGTTCACTTTATAAATTTGCACTTCAGCTTTGTCTTCCTAGAAAACTTTCTGAATTTTTGCTGATGCAAATGTATCTGAATCTGAGGCTATGCATCTGTAGGGGACGCTCTTCTCTCCTGGGAAAGATTGCCATTTTATGGTATTGCCCAAGAAGGTAATGCAGGAATATGACAATATTGAGCCAGGAAAAAATAGTGTTCGACCAAAAGTTGTGATTTGCTTTACATTTGTTTCAGTCTTAGAACAACATAGAAACTAAACACTAACAGCCACCCACAAGAAGAAAAGAAATGGATCGAGAGAAATTTTCAGGTTATTGACTGACATTTCAAGTCCCAAAACATGGGAACAATTCCTTTTTCCTCCAAAATAATTTATGTATTTCAGCAGACAACAAAACAACTTGCAATGCAATAGCAAAAATTCAGAAAGTTTGAGACACCATTGATGTAACTGTGATTTTTTTTCTCCAAAGAACTGATTAGTATCTTTAAAGCTGCAATTCAAATACCTCAATCATGGCTTTATTGACTTTTGCCCTGTAAGAAACTTTACTTTGACTTTTGTTCAGTTCCCTGCTCAGTGGAAAAGATGAAATTTTTCAAGTGATTATAAAAAGACTGGACCCAAATGATGATTTTCTGGATAGAGGGAAGGTAATGATAATTCAAAACACATTGCAGGCACATCAGAATTATTTAAAAATTCCACTAGTTTAGAGAAGAGTGGCTATAAGCAGTAAAGCTAAGTACAGACAAAAGGACTCCTGGTCTCATTCATTGAATGGTCTCTCTATCTCTCTTTTCTCCCAGCTTCTGTCTGTTTTTCAGAGGAATAGTTAAAGGAATTAATTCATATTCAAGAAAAAACTCTTTTAAAAAGAGGAGAGCAGTATTATAAAATAGCTCAGTTCTTGGAAATAAGGCACCTTAGCCCACGTGAAAATGTGCTGCTGGTTTTGCCATAACAGAAACACTACTGGTCCACCTCATATACTTATCCCTTTCCCATCACTGGCTAATTGCAGCCATGCAGTGCTCCCATAAAACAGTTTATTACACCCAATGGCATAGGGGTAAAACTCTTTCTGATACTGTCTAGTAACCAAAGCTAGGCAAGGAAGCAAGATGGCTGGGATACCTTATTTTCCCCTGACTGTTGAAACAGTATGTGCTATGTATTCCAAATCATTGGTAATTATTTCCCTCAGTCTATTTGCCCCCAAACTAAGATGGAACAGGTAGCTTTGCATGCTAGTGATGAAATATTCCCTGCTTTTCTTTTCTCAATGTAATGGTTTTCATCATGGTAAAATGCTAATTGGAGAAGAGAATCCTTAAGCTTTGCGTGATAAACAGCCCTTATTGGTTTTGTCCATCTCTGAAGTGGTTATTCACTATAGCATAGAATCCCTGCTATAACAAGTCAAACTTCAAATTCCTGATCAATTAGTCTGGCTAGCCTGATCCAGAGTTTTGGAGGTCTAACAATGCCCACTCTCAGATGGGCTTCTGTTATACTGCACTGAACACTCCTCAGTAGGCTGGTGAGCAGACTATGTAACATCAGGTCTCTTTTATCTCTAATTTTGATGATTACCTGCCTGACCTTTTTGGCAGGCTTGACCTTCTGTGCACTATTCAATAGTTTATACAGCTATTTTCTTTCTTATGATTCCTTTAGAACTGAAGACCCTGATCTGTAAGCAGTGTGCAGACCCAAGTGCCTTTCATCAGTCCACGTGTGTCAGCCAGATGCCTGTGAGTGGAGAAGCTCAGACTAAACAGCCCTTGAGGCACTTCTGCAGACATTACAGCAGTTCCACCACCCTGTATGAGCCACTCTGGCTTTCAGTTTTGCCCTAATTTTTTACCCTTTGGCTAGCTGTGTATGCATTCATATGAGCTATGTTTTCCCCATACTCTTTTAAATTTTGGTTGAGCAGCACTTACATACACAGAAAAGAGGCTCTTTTTTTCTCTAGGACAATTTTTCAAGTGATGCTTTTCACTTACAAAAAAACAACACAAGAACAAACATTAAAAAAAACCCTTGAAAAGTCTAGAAATAAAGAATTCTATTCAAAATGTATGACTCTTTAATTCTATATATGATCAGTTGCCTTGGGTTGGTAAAGCATGAAAATCAAAGGAGACAGCAAAATAAATGTAAATTATTCTGGAGAAATTCCTGAGGTCCTGGATGGTCAGTAAACTTGATCACTTCTAAGGGCTACCCAGTTGTGGAGGCTTCAGTGCTCTAAGTGTACTCACTAAGTGTCTTGCTAATTAACCTGCTGGTTCCCTGATTTCTAACATTAAAAAGGGTATTATTGGAGAGAGAAGCCTGTCTGTTGCACAACCCCATTGAGACGAAGAGCCCCCTTAAATTCTCAAAAGCCTTAAAAGTCACTAATACCACCCAAACTGAGTGGAGCCTAGAATCAAGGCTTCCCACTTCCTGGGGAAAGGTTCCAATTCCTAAATTATTTTAGAAGAGATCAGTGTTATCATCACACATCATCACAAGATGGCCTGAAGGGCTGACACTCAAATGTTTCCTATTAGTTGCACTGGAAGACTTAAAGAAATTCATGTAGGAAAACACACAGGAGACACTCAAGCTTCCTGTGCCCTGTCCAGGTGGGAAGGAATTCCATATGATAGGCTGATTAGAACTTCCCCTGCTTATCTTCAAGGCCATCTACTTTCTTCCACTTCTATTTGCACACACAAAAAGCAAAATTTTGACGGCTTTTAGTGTACAGACTGGATTTCTCCCAAACTGTGTGGGACCCGATTTCCCAAATTTCATGAGATTTCTTGGACTCCTAAGTTATTAAGTGTGATTAAGGATGCATAAAAGCTGCAATTTGCAGACCTTAGTCCTTAGACAAAAGAACCAAAATTCACATTTCCTTTCTTAAACTGAAATGCTGAAGTCATCAAGTGAGAGGACCTGACACAGAGAACATCAGGGTTTTTTTGTTATTCTGGAGTTGATTTCTTTCACAGTTGCAGAGAACTAAGAGCTTATGGTGAAGTAAGTAGATTTGGGTTGTTTTATTTCTATAATCAAACAAAGAATGGTATGCCTAAGAGGCAATGCTTGAAATTTTTAACAGACATAATCATAAACAGAGGATATTTCCAAATATATCTCAAAATATCAAGAGTTACCTGCACACAGACTTTGTACAGAAAGGATGAGTTGTATTTTTAATGTTCTTGGCTGAAAAATGCTACTGTCTATCCCTGTGTCTTTGGGCATAAACTAACCCACCACATGCCCATGGGAAAACAACACACATTTGGAGATGCTTTAAGAAAAACAAAAGCTCATTGCTCCCTGTCACAGCTCAGTTTATACAGAAGCTACAGTAAAACTCATTTACGTTTGGAATTCTAGCCATGGACAGGTAAAGGTGCTGCTGACAAACTGTTCTGCATCTGAAGTTTCTTGAAGGCATTCCTTATCTAAGGCTACTTCAAAGGCAGTTCTCCTTGGATCTGTCTGCTGATCCACAATAACTGTGCTGTCTTCTGGTTTTTCTTTTTTATCTTTTCCTTTCCCTTTATGTTTTCTTATATGCTGAAGCTGATGCAAAGACAAATGTGAAAAGGCATGACATTTCCTTTTTGTTAGAAGCTCGTGACTTTTATTATGCATGTCCCCAAAGGTAGCTTAACCAGCACCTGGTGCTATTTGAGTGCTTCTGTCTTCCAGTCAATGAAAGAAGAGTCTCTGGAACCAGGGAGCAATAAAGCTATCTCAGAATCATAATGGTCATTCTGGTGTGAATATTAAAAGTACTCTCTCACACACATGCACACACACAGACAAAAGGGTTCAGATAGCCATTGTTCTGTGCTATTTACCCTGCAAAAATATATACAAGTTATAAATTCTGTTATAAATTCTTAGACATTTCTTTAAACTTGCACTTAGCTGCAAAGTCTGCTGCTTCTGTTTCAGATTTGAAGAAAGTTTGTTCACTTGTCACAAGCTTGAAGAAAGCTTGTTCACTTTTTCCAAGTATATCACTTCTAATAAAAGATTCTACCTGCACTTGTGTTTTCTTGACTAATTAATCAGATTATCACACCTACAAAAATATGCCACTAGGCTGATATTTCAAGGTCTGAAATGGCATACAGATGTTTGATGGCTTATTTTGAGAAATAACTTTCTACTACAACATGGGTTTTATGACTGTATTGGTAACATAATCATGTGAAGCTCTTCTGGTAGCAGAGTACCAGATTTCTCCACATCATTCTCGTTTTGGTGGGGGACACTGACATCCAGTAATACAAAGATGTGAAAATGTGATATGAACTACATGAAAGAAACCTATTATTTAAAACATAAGAAAATGTAACACAGGTCTCAAGCAGCACAGATAAAAAGAAAAGGTCAGCAATCTGAATGTGTCCATTTATGGACAGATCTATACTTTGTATGTAGATTTAATTCCTGAGCTTTGCTGTACCTTGTTGCTGATGCCATCCATGTAAGCATGTACATATAGGCAACAGGAGCAAAGGCTGTTTGGACTACTTGGAACAAATGATGAACTGAAGTCTGAAAACACACATTGCACTGTGTCACTAGAAGTTAAATCTGCTGTGAGCAGAGTAGGGAAGACCACCAGGAACTAATAGAGAAAGCTGACAGGATATGGGGAAGAGGCAAAAAGATGTGAGGGTTTTGTATGGCATTGCAAAATAAGATACACAGAAAGAGAACTGGTGAAATAATGGTGATGAACTTGGCCATTGGACCCACAGGATGAGAAAGCATAGCTGTGCAAATGATTTTCCATCTGGCTGACTCAATAAAACATATGTATGTTCAGAAAATGTTTAGTGGGAAAAACCCTTCAGCTGCTGTAACTTGTGAGTTAAGTCAGGTAGAAGAACTGAGATTGGTCTGTGGCTCAAAATCTCCACAGCAACAGGCATATCTGCTGCTTTTGTTAATGCTAGGTGGAAAATGGAAAGGGTAACATTTTATGTAGAGAAAGCAGTTGTGTCTGATTATACACAAATGCTAGTTTAAAGCTCAAATAAGTATGGATTTTCCCTAACTGTGGAAACAGCTCTTTAAACCATTAACTTCTGCATTTCCTCAAGAAATAGGTATATTTAAAATAAGTCCAAAACTCCATGGCCAGGCATTGTAAAAATTCTTGCTTTTTAAGAAAGTAAACAAAATTCAAGGTCCACTTTTGTTGTGGGCAAAGGTCAGTTGGAGGAACAGAGAAGGTTTTATGATCCATTCTTCTTTCTTACTTGCTGTTGCTGGGATGCTGTGGAGTCAGCCAAGAGATGGATTAATGAATGTCTTCTTTACACTTCCCATTTTAGCCTTCCCAATGGTAAAAGGTGGTTGTTAAACCATGTAATGGAAAACTGGACTGATGGAGCTGGGTTATAGTTTTTGGAACAGTGCTTTTCAAACCATTCCATTTTTCCCAGTCTCATTTGTTCATTAATGCAGCTGTCTCTTTTACCACAGCCAGTGCTGAAATTCATATAGCAATGATACATCCAGCAAATTGCACATTGCTGTGTAGGCAGAAATTGCTACCTTCAGATCCCTGGCAAGTGATAAGCACATGCCCTTGAGCCTGAGGGTTGGGTTTTGTTTTTAAATCCCTGTTGCATTATGCAAATCTCTAGACCTGATTAGAACAGTATCTGAATAATAGCATCTTCTTCTGCCACCTGTTCAACAAGGCCTTAGGAATCACTGGAAGAAAGTAAAAATCCAAACTCAATTTCCAAATCTGTCCAGCAGCACAATATATCTGATGAACTGACTGACAGAAACAAGTTTGCTTCTTAGAGGAGAAAAACAGACGAGCAATAAAGCGACCAGGCCAAAATCTTCCAGTGTGTCAGATAAGAGCACACCACTTCTCTTGATTCCCACCATGGGGCTCTACTCACTTGATCATCCCATTTGCTTAAGAAACTTAAGTATTAATAAAAAAAGTGGATCAAGACTGAAAAGAAAGCAAATTAAATCTATCTGCCCCTCACACCTTGGTGTTTAATAGAAATCTGCAATGAATAGATGTGTTTTGTGAAAGGTCTGTTTTAATAAAACCTGCCTTCATCTCAAAAGGGACTAGAACTAGAGTGAAATGAACACTAATAATATCAGTTTATCTGCTACTTGGTAAAGTCCTATTCATAAATCTATGAATGCTAATTAGCCATCTGGCAATAGCAAGCAGAATTGTATATTATTCCCAAATGAAAGCATGGAAAGTGTTAAAGAAGAAACCACATTGATTAATGTCTAGCCAGGTGTTTTGCATACCCAAACCCTTTCTATTTGACAAATTTTTCCTGTTATTTTTCCTTTTCATAAAAGACTCATATGAACTCTTTCAACAGCTACTTTTGTTCTTTCTTAAAAGATTGCAACTTGGCAATAGAGTCATAAAATCACGGAATGGTTTGGGTTGGAAGGGACCTTAAAGATCATCAACTAATTCCAGCCCCTCTGCCATGGGCAGGGACACCTTCCACTAGACCAGATTCCTCAGGGATTCATTCAGCCTGGCCTTGAATGCCTCCCAGTCGTGATGGGGCATACACAGCTTCTCTGGGCAACCTGTGCCAGTGCCTCACCACTCTCACAGTGAGGAATTGCTTTGTAATATCTTGGCTAAAGCTGCCCTCTGTCAGTTTAAGCCATTCCCCCTTGTCCTGCTGCTCCATGTCCTTGTCAAAAGTCCCTCTCCAGTTCTTTTGAGGCCCCTTTAGGCACTGGAAGGTGCTCTAACGTCTCCTGGAGATTTCTCTTCTCCAGGCTGAACAACCACAACTCTCTCATCCTGTCTCCATAGCAGAGGTGGTCCAACCCTCTGATCTTCCTGGCCAGGATCAACCCAGGATCTTCCTGGCCACCTCTGGACCTGTTCCAACATGTCCATGTACTTCTTATATTGAGGGGCCCAGAGCTGGATGCAGCACTGCAGGTGGGGTCTCAGGAGAGTGAAGTACAGTGAGCATCTGAGATTGTCCCAGAGTCTGAACTTACCAGAAATCAAGCAGAAGCCACTATGAACAATAAAGTGGAAGAAGTATATTTATGACTGACCTCTAAAGAGAGATATTATCTGATAACTGTGTTACAAAAAACATGGTCTTTATAAAAAGACTTGTAGGTAGAAACATCCACTATAGGAAATCCATACGTATTTATAAGCCACATGACAAAAATGTGTAGCTACAATGTAAGATTGATGGAGCAGGCTTAGAAATTGTTTGTGAGACTTTCAGGAGATGGAGACACACATAGCTGGCTTCAGACATGTCAGCTCTGGAAATGAAGAAGTTGCATACATACAAATGAAGTGCTTCCTCACAGCCACCCTTCCATGGTGTGTCCCTGACCTTAAAAAGCCTCTTTAGGATTGCCAAAGCCTAAAGAGACTTGCCAGCACAGACTAGAATCATCACAAAACCCTGAGGCACTGCTGCATGACACATACAAGCCCTCAAGTTTGTCAGGTCTCTAGAGAAGTACAAACCAGGCTGAGATTTGGATCTTTCAAGGTACCTACCTACTTTGCAGGATAAAGGCTCGGGAGGGAGGCACATTTCTGCAATTCTTAGTTTGAAATCCAGCACTGACAAGTGTGAGCATCTGAGCAAAATGTGTATCACACCTTGACAAAATTACCAAAAGTCATGATTACCAAAGGTCATTTGCCACATGGACTACTCTTATTGATTTTAATTGAATTACTAATAGTATAGGGTACTATTTAATGCGACCCAGGGAAAGAGGAGGTTGGAAACCAAAGTATCTCAGTTCCTGCTGTCTGTGTTCATGCAGAGGTGCATTTATTCTGCGAACAACTCCACTGAAATCAATGTGTATCCCTGTAGAGTAACTCTTTGACCAGTTTGATTAAGAGAAAAAAAGCCTGGCTTCTCTGGATGAGAAAAGTTACATAGAAGTATAGCATTATTTTTATACCCTTTCTTATTAATATATTAAGCTCCTCATCATTCTTCAGGGGAGATGAAGCACAGCAATGCTCAACACAACAGTAGGTTGCAGTCAACTGTGTCATTCTGTCAGATAGATGGCTTTTACATGGTGTATCCTGGACAGCCAAAATATCAAGAGGGTAATTTGTCTCTAAATTATGACTGTTAGTAATTAATCCTCTTTTACTCTGGACTTGGGTGACCTTTATAAAGAAGCAGTTTAAATAAAAAAAAAAAAAGGGGGCGGGGGGGGGGAGAAATGAGCCATCTCTTCACAAACATATACACTTTTGTCTTAAAATTGTAGTAAGAACTATGAAAGGAATAGAACACCCTACAGCTGACTCAAAATATAGCCCAGAAGAGGTATACAGCTGACTTCTGTTGTATTTGAGGATAAAACACTTTTCCTGTAGTGGCAGTGGGAAGCCTGTGACCTCTCCAAGGCTTGCCAAAATCAGGTTATCTCTGTGATAAACTGCTCAGTCCTGCATTTCCATCTCAAAAAGTTTCCTGATGAAGTGTGAAGGAAAATGTCCGGCCTCTGTAGATATGGTGTTTCTTAAAACCTTGATGAAAATCAAATGTCCCCCTCCTTTTATTAGGGATGTTAAACAGAAGCAGCTGTGCAAGGGACATACAGTCTGTCAGCATGACCTTCAGAACTGGTACCTGCTCACTGGTAATTGCACAGCCATAGCTGCTTATCATATAGAAAGTGAATCCAACACCTTGTAGGAAATACCTCTGAGGAAACAGAGTCATGATGAAATGCTGCCCTGCTTTATTTTTGTGGGTGAATTCTAGCATTTATAAAAATAAACTACATCCATGACAGATAAAAAGCAGACATAGTTTTTGTGCAGACTGTTTGGGGTGAGACAGCTCTGCCTGATTCTGTTTCCAAAGATTGCCTCACTTGCAAACTTTTGGTTGAACGTTTAGTTTTGTTAAAAAGGAGAGGAAACCATTCCAAAGCAGTGCCTCATGTAAGGAGAAGGGTAACTTTAACACAGGTTTTTAAAAGAAAACACATAGGAGAAGAAGTGGAAGGATTTGGTGGTGAAACCATCCCTGTGTTTGCGCTGCCTTGTTTTTTTGATGGTAGGCAATTTGGGTTTGTCTGGGAAGGTAAAGTATAAAAACCTTTTTTTTGCAATATTTATTTTTTCTTGTCTGAAAATCTGGGGGCTTATCTGAAGAACAGTGGCGACTTCTCTTTCAGTTACAGCAATCTCTTCCATCTCAGATTTGTTATATGTGATTTTAAGCTCAATCTAATTGAGACTGCCTTATCTATGTTATTCTTAGAAACCAGAAGTTAATCTGTAAGAGCTCCAAGTTTATCTTTTCCCTTTCTAGCCACATCTCAACTCTAAAACGCCCATGCCATCACCCTGCTCTGCTTCATTTATCAAAATCATACAGCAACTAATCCTTCTGGGAGGACACAATGTGAGACATGCAGGGCAGGACAGCCACATCCCCAGGGCTCTTTTGGTGAGTCAGTTTTGTGTGCCCATACTGCTGTTCCTAGGAGGTTGGGTTGGTTGATTGAGACAGCTGAATTTAAACACACATCACAATGTGATGGGAAAGGTAACAGCCTTGTAAGACCTGAACCCCTTCCTGATTCCCATCTGCAAGTCTGTGTCTAGGGAGGATGACCAGAAATTATCACCTCTCCATGGGACCCAAAAGATTAAGATGGTGTCTCCTAGTCCATCACTATATCATGTCAAAACCTGTCCCATTTTGTGTATTAAGGCAAATCATCAATTTTCAGAGCTGTCAGCTTAGTTCCCAGACCTGTGTTTGCTGCACAGAAAATACCCAGCCTGCTTCTGTTCCAAACCCCAGCATATTCCAACCTGAGCTGAATGTCCACATGGCAAATGATCATATTAGGTGTAAAGGTTCCCTCAGAGAACTGAGACTTGTGTTTATTTGCAGAATAGGTGAGGTCTGCTATTAGGGTTAAATGAGGGAATGGAATGTTTGCAGGAAGATGTTTAAATAGTTCTGGTTCAGTAGGTGCAGATTCCCAGTAAGCATTGTAACAGACATGGATAAAGAGTGCAAGTAACTTAACTGTTTGTCCAGGTTTAGGCACAAGTTTAACAATTGCTTTCTTAATCATTTGTTTGGCTTTCTTACTATAAATATGGAGCAAAACAGTTTCCTACTTTCTTGAAGACAACGCTCACTTCTGAAGTTTCTTTTCCTGACTTTTGTACCAAACAGTTCACAGGGTTGTAAATATATACACCTAATGCATCCAAAACTTAGATCAAGTCTCCATATCTGAAAGGACCAATTCAGATATCTCAAACCAATTTACTCCTAACACTCAGGGTTTTCTAATTCAATTGTGTCACAGAACATGATGTTTTAATCTTCAGCAAAACCTATCAAGACACGTGGTGGTGGCCCATTGAAGGAATGTGTTCTTGTAGAGAAATGGCAGTGTTGGGGACGCTGTGCTGTTGGCACAGGGGGGATTATGTGAACTTAAGCATAAGTCAAGTCCTAAAGCACAAAAAGTGTTTTAAGATCAGTGAACTGGACAATGTTGTTGATCCCTGTAGCAAAGAGGGAAGGTTTGAAAGACCAACAACTGTATGAACAGCCCAAACATGAATACTTAGTCGATGGTTCAGAGTTGGAGGTATTAGGAATGGAAAAGACCTACGGGGGGAACCATGATTATTCTGCTTCAGTGCTCTGTCCTGTGTTTCAAACTGCACTCAGACTTCTCTGACCCAAATGTAGATTTTAATATGTGCACTATACAATCAGCTTGATTTAGAGTCCTGAGTCAATCTCTTGTAGAAAGAATATTAAGCTGCAAAGCATGAACAAGAATTTAAAAAACAAGAAGGGGGTTTTGGTTTGTTTGTTGTTTGTTTCCCCTTCCTCTTCCCTCTTTTGTTTTTTTTCTTTTTAATAGGTTCTGAATACTAGCATGCATTAAATTGTCTGCAAGGTCTAACAAATATTCCTATCCAGAAGGGAAACATTTTCTTTCCACAATGTTTGAAACAGGTACATACAATGCAGGGATTCACACCAAACAAAAATCTGCTAAACAAAACTGGCTGTTTTACCAGCTGAATGCAAAGTGCAAATCCTTCCCCCAGGACATGATTTTTAGTGGTAGAAAGTGAGGTATGTAGAAAAAAAGGTGAGATCTTACAAGAACAGGAAATTGCTCCAAGTCATCCTTCTGGAATCATGGACAGAGAGGAGGGAGGAAGGAATTGCAGAAGTATGTGAAGACAATTTCTGAAAAATTTCAGCTTGTGGCCATTTGCGGCTCATAAGCTCAATATGTGGCTCTATTATATGTGCTAATTTACACACTCTGCAAGAGAACTTAGGTCTGAAACATGGCAAGAGAACAATGCCTATCCCAACATATTCCTTATGGCACTTCAAGGCAACATACTTGCCAAACTAAAGATAAATTTCACCAGGAGTCACAAAAGCCATTGCTATATGTGAGACAGTGCTAGCAATTTATTCACAAGAGGTCCAGTGTTGCTTCTGTTGCCTTTTAAAAAGCCCTTGAAGTTTGCTGTCATGTTGGTTCTGGAGACTAACCTCTGATCAAAGCTTTCCTCGGCCTTCCTCCTTTTTGACAAGTCCCCTTTCTTCCATCTCAGTTGCTTTATATAAAATTTTGCAGCAGCCTGCAGGAAGGCAAGCCACAGCCTCCTCGCCTGGCAGCAGTTCAACACTCTCAGAAGTGAAGGTGCAAGGTAGGAGCAGAAGTACAAAGATGGAGAGTCGGCCTAAATGAATGACCATCCCAGCTACACACTTGAAACAGAAAGAAATTAAGTAAAATCCAAAACCAGAACACTGAAAGTTTTAATGCTGAGGGTGGCAAAACACTGGTACAGGTTGCCCAGAGATGTGGTGGGTGCCCCATTCCTGGAAACATTCAGCACCAGCTTGGATGAGGCTCCAAGCAACCTGATCAAGTTGGACTAGATTACCTTTAAAGATTTCTTCCAATGCAATCCATTCTATGATCCTGTGATTTCCATGTTTCTCCAGATCCTGAATGTGTAATGGCAGCTGCATTCTTCCTGCTGACTCTGCTCTCTTTCCTTCTCAGCCTGGCTTAAACCCTCATTACTTCCTAAAAAGACTGGCTTTGCTAGTGGGTTATAAGGCTAGAACTCTCCCTGCCATTCTGGCAATCTGAGGATAAATATGTTTATGTGTTTATGTTTATTTGCAATAAGACCTGGGTTTGTGTGCCTGTGCACCAAGTCCACCAGAAGTAGTTCTGTCAAGGACTCTTTTTCCATGGTTTAATGGTTGGCCTCAGCACTACATGGCACTCAGCACTGGACATGGCTGCAGGACTTCAAGGTTTACAACAGATGTGCAAGGAGCTGGCAAAGAACTGGGGTTATGTGAGCTTATGCAACGACCCAGTGTAATGTATTTACTATCTCTGAACCTCTTTGGATGGGAATAGGATGCCCTTTGAGTGGGAAAGAGACTTGAAAAAGATACTAATTAGAAACTTGCTAAACAACCTAACAGATGACAAATGTCTCCAGCATTGAAAACAAGAGGTGAAAAAGACCATTTGCATCCTCTTTACCTATTCCTAAGATCAGGTGTGACACTCTGCTCATATATTATCATGTATTTTACTCTGATAGACTTTAAATTACTCAAGTGATAAGGTCTAGAAACCATGCAATATGCTGCACAGTATTTGCAGTATTTTTTGAATGCAGATTTATATTCTAGGTAGACTGATAAGAAAAGTGATGTAGCTGAGGGAGTAAAACACTACTCACTTTTTATCAAGATGACCTTTAGTGAGATGGACCTGTAATCCTCATTCACAAAAGCAACATAATGTTTTACACAAAGTACTTAGTATTACAATTAAAGTAGGCATCTATCTGAATGCTCCTGAGATGTATAACAAAAGATGTTTGTCACACAGTTAATTTCTATCAAAGGGTGATTGCTAAAGAAGTTCACTTTGCCTTGAAAATCATAGGCATAAAAAGTCAAGCTTCAGGTGACCAGCAGAAGAAATTGTATCAAAAGTATTAAAAAATAGGAATAAAGTTTTGCTAAGTATTTCTTTTCTTTATGCTGAAGATATTTCAGTAATATTCATATTTCTGCCATACTGGCCATCTAGTACAGATTACTGCAGAAAGTTCCCATTCTTTGATACTCTACCAAGAATCTAAAAGTGACTTTAATATAATTCAGGCTTCAAACCCTTTCTGCGAACTTGCTCTAATTATGGTGACCAAGTGCTGCAGGCTAATGCCACCTCTGAAGTAGGCAGTTATATCTGAGGGGCAGTCAACTCAAAAATAACAAATCCAAGTTACCCTGTGTCCTCAGGCAAGCTGCATAACATTCATTCAATACATACCAAAGTGGTCTTCCAACTTTCTAATTCCAGGTATTTGACACTTAACCTGAACTCATGCCAGTGATTATTTGCATCACTTTCCAACCTGCAGCACTCTGTGTCTGTTATCTGAGTTACTGTCACTACCTCTTTGAACAGCACCAAGACCCATATGGCTTGACTTACTGCCTCGTGGAATTAAATAAGCAGCACAACATCCACCAAATTGCTCTTTTTCAGAATGATCCTAATGAATCTCATGAACTCAGTATCCAGCCCAACTGATCCAGACTTCCCTCCCTGTTAGGCAGTTTTCCCATTACTGAATACACTTGGCACATACTGAGTCTTTTTCCTCATCAGATCTCTGAACTGATCACTGTGCAGCGTAACCGCCGGAAGATGTCCTGTGTGCTTAGTGAATTTTTCATGAATCTCACATTAAATCTGCAGGCTTTGAGGTGCACTAAGGGAACTGACATATTTACCCTTCCAGATCAGCATCACTGTTATCTTTCCTGAGAAAGCACAGGAGCACCTTTGTTTTCAAAATAGGTGTAGGCAAAGAAAGACCATGGTCCTCACATGTCACTCAGCTGCCACATCATCATTCTTCCCAAGTGCATTCCTTAGGCCATTTATTAGCATTGCTAATACCAAGCACCTCATTTTTATGCCACTAGCAGCAATTGTGAAAGCCATACTGAACTTTCTAATCCATTTATCTATTAATTTATTATCTAATTAAGGCTCACAATGACAGTCCTATTTGTTTAAAAATGCCCTCAAACTAAACCAATACAAAACACACATGCATTCAAATCAATTAAAATGGTACTCGCTAATGTTTTCCTTAATCAGTTGGTAACTGTTCCATTACTGTTTAAAGAAAGGCAAAATTAATTTTAACTTCATCGTAATCGTGCGACCTACTTACACGGTGCCAAACAGATACAAATGGATGTTACTGTCGTGTCATAAGGGCATGGAATCGTACTAGCCATGAATTTTGCAAGAGCCATCCTAGGAATAAGGCTTTTTTGCATAAAAGGGCCCTAGAACATTAGTTTAAATGCTGTCACTGAAAGGCAGGCAGGCAAAAATGGAGATTTCAGAAGAGTTTATTACAGTTTCCATCATACCTCGTGCTGCACCTCTGTGATTTTTTTCTTCCAAGGGCTGTGCCTTTTGCATAACAGCAACAGAATCTAGTGCCACATGCCTAACACCTCATGTTCATTAGAAGAAAAAGTGAACCCATCTCTTTGTTTAAACAAAGCCTGAGCACATTCTTTAGCTACTGAGCTGTGTCAGGGACCCTTTCCACTGTGTCATCCAGGCATAGAGAAATCCTACACAATACGTTAATGCCTTTGTTTTGGCCACTGACTTGCAGTTGTGCCTCCTTCTTTGAATGCAATAAGTGCAGGCACTGCACATCTGAACTACATGCAGATGTTACACTGTCACCTACCTTCTTGATACTTTCACCTTTCCTGAAGTGAAAGATTAAACCCGATGTTAATTGCTTACTATGGCAAAGGATTTCTAGGGCACAGCTGGGAGGGAGTTCTGCTCCCTTCCCTCTTTCCCTGATGCTGGAGTTGTGGTAGTAACTGCACAGATTATCACGCTGGAGAGGGTTGCTCCATTTGGTTATTTAGAAACATTTTAAGAGCATCTTTCAAAGCCCACAGTAATGCATACTGACACCAAGGTCTGAAACACAAATCCCCACAGACTGAGTCTATCCTGTTCAAGCCTGGAAATGCATGGAGGAACATTCATTCATTCTCCAGAGTTGTGTTTGAACATGATTAAACTGCTGCTTTTCCCCTCCTGCATGAAGCATCACTTTCCCTTCTGCTTATTATTTATAGTACCACGTAAGATATTTTTAAGAGGAGGAGAAGCAGAAAAAGCCAGATTGAAGATACACAGACCTGTAGTTTCTGTAACTAAGGATGACTAAATAACATTTCTCAACCTACTTATTTCTTGCAAGTTTTTTTTTCTTTTCTCTTTTTAAGACCAAGCAGGTATCCAAAAGAAAAAGGAATTTAATAAACAGGGTATTTATACACACTACAACTCAACTCTTGTATTGGCAGAGTTTTAAAACTTCAGCTCTGCAGTGACAGATATGACACAACAGACATACCTGGGATGGAAATAACTCACTATACCTGAATTTTCTGCAAATCTTTAAAATGTTTAGAAATACACCTGAAGAGACTTCTTTTCCTTTGCAAGGGAAAACAAGGGAGCAGCAGAGAGCTCTCAGGACCTGATGTTGATCCTTCTGAAGTCCAGAGAAGACTGTATCTGTGAGCTTCAAACCCTCACTGCCTTCCAGCACTAATGTCAGCCCACAGGCTTGCAAGCTGGCTTTCAAGTGACAGCTAAACCACCCGAAGAGTTGCTCTGCCTTATCAGTTCAGTGGGGATTTTTCTGATCAGGTTTACTGGATGATGTCTTCCTGAGTGACAGCAATGGTCAGAGTACTGGATACGTGTTCAATAAAGCACACTCCACTCCCAGAGCTTATTTCTTTTCTTTTGTGCTTTATTTACCCTAGATGACATTATGACATTTAATTAGTCTTAAAATTCGAAAAGTTTTCTGCATTAGAGATTTCTGTTTCATAAAGCCTGGGAGGAAGTGCTAGGTCTGAATAGTGATGCCTGACTCAAAGGAAAACAAACTCCCAGAGCAGCCTCCTGACAGCTAATCTCCAATCCTGAATAACGTCACACCAGGAGAGGAAACCACTACTGCAAAAGATTGGGACCTATCCCTGTCAAATACTCTCAGTGAGCAGAATGAACAGTGGCCATGTAAGAAACTTCTTATTCTTGTGGTGACTGGTGCCTCATGTAAACAGCCTGAAGGTGAAGCTGCCCTGTATGGTTTTGGTAGCAAAAGAGGCTTTGCCAAGGCACGGCTGAGCTCCCCCTGGGATCTGCTTCTGCATTAGAGAATCACAGAATGGTTTGGGTTGGAAGGGACCTTAAGGACCATCTAGTTCCAAATACCCTGCCATGGGCCGGGACTGCTTCCATAGACAGATTGCTCAAAGCCCCATCCAACGGGGCCTTGAACACTTCCAGGGATGGGGCACCCACAACTTCTCTGGGCAACCTGTGCCAGTGCCTCATGTCCTGCATACTAAAGAGTTTCTGGTTCACTGGTTGCTGGTTGCAGCAAAGATGCTCTCTGTGGAATAGGGATATTCTCTGCATTACTGAAATAGGTCAGCTCCAAATCATAAAAAAAAAAATTAAAAAAAATTAACTGTTACCTGTCCCTTAGGATCTTCCTTAGGATCTTTTTTACCAAACAGAACTCATAAGCAGGATTAGTGCTGTCAGCAGAGAGTTCTTTGTTAAGGCTCCTCACTGGAGGAAGAGGAGGAATTGGTGCTCGACTGGTAGACTGGACTGGCACACCACTGTGAGCACAGGGACAGGACACAGTGCAAGGGGAGCAGCTCATGAGAAGGATGGTGGCTGGAACCTTGACTGAAGTGGGGGGGGCAGAGAAAAATGATGACTGAGACTTCAGGCTAGAAACTGAAGGCTCTCTCCATGAAAGGATGAGTCTTCAGAAGGTCAGCCACCAGGACCAGACCTTTTTGGGGAACTCAGAAGTGAACGTTGTGAGTGCTGTTACAACTCAGTCATGCCATGGTACAGTCAGCAGCGCTGGCCCAGCTGCCTATCAATCACAGCTAAACTCCACTAGGCAAGAGGGTGCAGGCAGCCATCCTCTCCCCACATTGCCACAACATTCCCTTGGATCACGTTGCTCTGGCCCCATCCTTACACTCCATGGGGAGGCTCCTTCAGCGTACCCAAGTCAAATGCATGTGTGTCCTGGACTTCCCTGCCGGCAGACTGAAGTCAGCACACATGCAAGCACCCTGCACACCCAAAAGGACACCGTGGCTGTGCCTTTGGCTGTGCTTGCAGATTTGCTCTCAGTGTAGCACACAGGTTTACTTCTGAAGGCAGCTTCAGTGATTAGAAGTGCTACATGTCCAGCCCTGAATATAGTTTTGCCAAAACTTAGCAGTAGTAGAGTGCAAACTGCCTTAGAAAAGAGGAACATGGAAGGCCATGATCTGCTCTCCAGTGTAGTAAAGTAAAACAAGCTTACATCTCTGTTTCAGTGTAATAATAATATATTAATGCTTCATTTAATTTAATAAAATGCTTGGGGAGAGGACTGGTTGAAAACAAATAATTGCAGTGGCACATCCTGCCTATATTATGATCATTCTGAATATCTATCAATGTACAACACCACATATATTGATACACAGTTATCACAGCTCTATCAGTATCTTCCTATATCAATATATGGAGTGGGGGGGATTGTGAGAGAATCCTAATATTGATGTGGGATAATTGCTGACAATGAAATCACTGACATTTCTGTGGCATTTCTATACTGCAGATAATTCCAGGAATGTGCTATAAGAAAAGTAAAGATCTCCTGTTGTTCAGTTTTCGATTTTCAATTAATTTTGTACTATAAATTATGCCGTGCTCTAGAGAAGCTAACATAAAACCAGGTTGTTATGGAAAATCCCTGCAAAATATTTGGTAGTATTGTTAATTCTTTTAAAAAAACCATATCTCCCTATGCAATTATATTTCAAGAAGCAAAAGGTTATCTCTGTTGTAAAGACACATAATGGAGAAAACACTCAAACTGTTGCAATGTCATCGCTGGAATTTATCCTCCAGCAGAACTGTGTTCTCAATTACAGCAGAAAAAATGTGTTAAATATCAGCCAGAGAGGAACATCATCCAGTAGCTGTACACTTCTGAAAAGCTTTTAGATTCCAAGGAAAGAAGATTTTTTTTTACCTACATTATGCTCAGTTTAGGAAAATAAAATAGAAACCAAATAGAAATGGCTGAGAAAGAATAGCAGAAATCTCCAAGCTATAGCCCAGAAGGGGAACCCAGGATTTCTATTTACTGGAATTATTATTGGTATTGTTATGTTGTCATTCACAGTGAGCCAAAACCCCTTTACCGTGAACTTCTGCAAGTCACCCGTCACCCATGATTTGCTTGCCTCATCTCTAAAGTGGAAATAAATGTCCTTTCCACAGCTGGGTCTTGTAAAGTTGCATTTTCAGGATTGGAATGCCAGTATAAACGGGTTTCTTATTCGGGGCTTTAAAAACTAATGAAAAAAGGCTGAGTAATCACCAACAGTGTTGATGCCTTATCTGAGATTCGCCCTGAGATTCTTCTAGTCACAGGAAAGTGACAAATTATTTTTCTTGTGTTTCTAATAGAGTCAAAATGAGCATGGTTCTTTGTAATAGTCAGTTCCTTAACAAGCTCATAAACTTTCATTATGTCTTGCTCTGCAGAAATATTTGTACTGCAGAACCAGACATCAAAGATATAATGTGGCTCTGGACACTGGGACTACTTCACTGACTGCTGCTTGGTTATCTATAAGAGAGCAACATATTGTTTTGTTTTTATGAGATCCTGTAAAAGGAAAGCTGGTACTTAGAAAAAATGAAATCCTTCAAGCAATATATTGGCTGGATTAACTTCACCTCTAGTACGTATAATTTGAAGGACTCTCTACCAAGTTTCAGTATAAACATGTTGTGACTGTGCTTAGATGGAAAGTAAAAGAGGGCTCAAGCTCCAGTTCACATGAATTTCCTGCTTAATGTTGCTCACAGTGGTCATGGTTTGACCCCGCTGTGTTAGCTTGCCTCTCTATCTAGGGCCAAATCCATCCTCCTTCATCCATGCAGCTTTCCAGGAGAAGCTTCCTTGCTTCTTTCTTGATACCCAGTGTGTGCCCACATGTTTCTAATTAAGTTGGATCTGGCCCATCATAGCTGCTGATACGCAGCACTGTTCTGAAAGTTGGTAGGCACTGCTTGGCTAACAAAAGGCAAGCGTACACCATCCCTAGTAGAATTTTCACCAAACTGCTTCATTGCCTTTGTGCCAAGGATAGAGCATGGAACTCAGTTTTGCTTGGTTTAGAATATGAGGAAAAATTAAAAGCTGCTGGCTCTTGCCTTTTTTGAGGATGCATTCAGAAATGCTGTTCTGTCAAACAAGTGTGTTTGTCTCCTTAAGATGGAAAAAAATTGGATTAATAAGTATCTCATCTCACACCTCACAAACACTACAGATAGTCACTGACCAGTAGTCCAAAGTGGGGACTTGCCTGGAGTAAATAATCAATAATATTTGAACGGAAGGAAGGATGGATGGAAGGATGGAAGGACGGATGGAAGGAAGGACAGATGGGAGGGAGGGAAGAAGGAAGGAAGGAAGGAAGGAAGGAAGGAAGGAAGGAAGGAAGGAAGGAGGGAAGGAAGGAAGGAAGGAACCACAATTGATATAATTCTGTGGGGATAGGCTCATTTGAAAAATTCTGAGAGATTAATGAGCAGCGGGTCTGTGCTTTGATAATTAATCTCTGTTAACAAGTTTTAGTCCATGCATGCAGTATTTATTTTTTGTTTTGGTACATTTTGAGAGGGTGGAGGGAAGGAGAAGATTATGGGATCTTAAACACAGAACGAGACAAAGTGTTAATGGGAGAGATTACTGCTGTATAATCCTTAGCAAATGGCATAAATATCTGTACTGCTACCACACCTGCTTGCAGAGATATGTCATTGCCAGGAATTTAGTTGCTGTTTCTGTGGCCTCTGTAGCAGTAAGAAAAATTCAAACTGAAGCTGTTACTCTGTAAGGTTTCCTTCCAAATCCATTGGATTTTGCTCACAGGACCATAAAAATTGCCATGCTGGGTCAGATCAACGGTCCATATAATCCAGTAGTCTTTCTCCAACAGTGACTAATACTATATGTTTTGGTAAATCACAGGGAAATGTAAGAAGCCTTTCATGACCAATTATGGAACAACTTTCCCATAGAAAGAAGGCTTATCCTAACTCCTGGCAAAAAATAAAGCTTTTTTTGCTTAGAGTCTGAAGGATTTCTATTAGCTGTCCAACATGACTCTGGTTATATTTGCTATTAATATAAATATCCATTCCTTTTTCAAATTTGGTTAAGTTTAACTTAACATTACTGTGTTGCAGTGAATTTTACAGGTTAAATTATCTTTAGAAGTCTGCCTTTGATCACTTCAAAACTTACTGCCCTTCTGTTGCAATGGATGGCTCTTGTTTTGATTTTGAGTGGGAGTAAATAAGGCTGCCAATTTACCATCTCTGTATTAAGGATGTAATATACTTCCATGAAACACCTTTTTATTCACCTTTTCTTTGAAGTGACTGTTGCTCTTTCGCTCACCTTTGCATTCTTCCTAATATTTTCTGTGCTGTGCAAGACTTCTTCCACTCTTAAATCCACCTATTTCTCTAAATATAAAATGAGTTGTTTAGATCTGTTCTTTTCTTCTCTATTATTATGCTCTATTTAATTGGAAAAACTACAATGACTTTGGCATTGAAATCTAGTTTCTGAAGGTCTGATTTGAAATTCCCTGAACCAGTCATTGTATTCTTACCAAGCTCCTGCCACCACAGCCATGTGACATTAGGGTATTTGCGGTATTATTCTTAAAATCCAGTTTTAATATTCTAGCAGTGTATACATTTTCCTAAACACAGTTCTGCACTGAACTGTTGTTTACAGGGACCAACCAAGTCTCTCCTAAAATCCTTCAGAATCTATCAGTGTGCTGGAGCCTCCAACCTGTGTATTCTCACCTCTGATTTTTCTCATCTGTGTTTTCCCAGACAATTGTTCAGTTGTTCCTCTGCTTTGGAAGGTGGCCCTGGATTTCCTCCTTAGACTCTTCTGGCCCTGTCACTGCTTTTACGCCATCTGCCAGTGTTGCCCCTTCCCTCTTCACTGCTTTATCAAGTCAGAAAAGGGTGTATTAAATATATTCTAATCATGTATCTTTTCCTTAATCTCTTCTGCTAAAGACCTTTATCTGAAGTCCATGCTAAATACAATCAACTGTCTTTTTGTCCACTGCTGCAATCAAGTTCAAAGTAGCCTGGACAAGACTAGCAGAGAGAAAAAGCATGTTTACATCTGTTCCATCATGTACATATGGTGCATGTGGGTTATTTGTAATCTAGCACTTATAATATTATTTTTCATTTTAGCAGCTCTTCACTGACCCAGAGATCCAGAGATCCCAGTTTCTTTTTAAAGAAGCAAACAGAAGATTCTCAGCCCTCTAGTGCCTAAGCTTGAGTTAGTATCTTCCCTCTCTGTGACCAGCACAAGAGCTGTTTCCAGCAGCTGGCAGAGAATGAGCACCTCTGAACCAGGAGAGGCATCCAATGCACTTGATTTCAGCAGTCTTGTTTCAGCAGCAGAGCACTTCCTGTAATGATGAGAATAGAAATACTGTAGCAACTCTGAAGTGCAAGTTGTTCCCTGGGGCACTTGTTTTGGTGGCGGTCATCGTGCTCTAGAGATACTGGTCTCTTTCCACTGAACACCAGGACTGCCTAGAGGACCAGCTTGGAACTAATGGCTCTGTTCTGCCTGACTAAAACTGCCTGAGATGAATCCTTCTCTAAGTGACCTGAGAATCTTTAACATAATGCTTTTTTTATGGTCTTCTCTGGCATTCAAATTCAACTCTGCTGCTGTTTTTAACTGCATGAGGAGCTGCAGGGCTCAGCAGACTGACAACAGGCTGTGGAAACTGCTAAGAAAGAAACCTTTTTTTTTACTGGGAGGTTGACCAAGTGCTGGCACATGTTGCCCAGACAGTTTATGGCATCTCCATCCTTGGAGATATTCAAAAGTCATCTGGTCACAGTCCCGGGCAACTGTCTATAGGTGGTCCAGCTTGAGCAGAGGGCTTGGACCAGATGATCTGCAGAGGTCCTTTCCAACATCAACCACTTTGTCATTCCATGATTTTGAAGGAAATCCAGTTTGGGATGGCCTAAGGATATTGCACTGGTTTGTGGACTAGTTTGTCAACCCCACAATAGGAACACACAGGTTAAGGACCTGCCAGCTCAACTTCAGATCCCAAAGCCTCATTGGCATAGTTTGCTTCAGTCCTGAGGTCTGCACTTATCCTCTCAGAAATGCTGTTCAACTTGCTGTGGAAGGACAAAGGTTTTAGAAGTATCATGCTTTACTGTATGCAATATATAGCCAAAAGAATTTCAGTCCAGAACTATCTGTTGCATACTTTTCCGAAGAAAATTTAAGACCCACTTCCTTTAAAAAACAATACTTGAATGATAGTGGTATTAGCTGTATAAATATATACGTATATTTATATATGCATGTATAAATAAGGTGACTAGACATTCTCATACGAGCTGAATCTATATCTATATAAATATTTTTAAGACATTTGCTTTCACTTCTCTTAAAAAAAAAAAAAAGTAAGCTATTTCATTGACAGTGAATATTAAGTTCCAGCCCTTAGAAATGTAGCAAGGAAATTGTGTTATGTGATGGGATGACAAAAACCCTAAGCTGTATCTCTCACAAGAAATCAATGTCCTGTGTCATTTAATGTCATAAAAAAAACCTCCCAACAAGATGTACTCAGAGTAGTATTAACAGAAAAGTGAGCTTCTAATGGCCTTTATTGATTAAGTCAGAAACAGCACACAACTCTGAGGGTATTGCTGTTGTACAAAACAATTGGAAGTACCACCACCTTACTGTATTCTTAACTAGATTTAGTGAGAATGCCCCAAACTCAGTATCTGTGGAACTGCCATTGGAGCAACTGCAGCCCTTTGTTCCAGTGAGAGTGATTGGCTGAGTCTGAAAGAAGTTTTCCCATCACCTTTTCTGAGATACTCCTTTTTTTCCAAAAATTTGCATTTGTTAAGTGCAAACCCTCCTTTGTCCTTCTCAAAGACTTCCTGAACCATCCTGTTTCCCTCCTAAACATCTGTCAGATGTTTGCATGAGGGAATGAAGACTAGAGTCCCTTTGAGAGACAGCAGCCCTAATGATATAAAGAAAAAAATACTGCTTTGGGGAATGAATCCACAGTGACTCTAGAACTCTCCCTCTAGGACGAGACACACAGAATAATGCAGCTGAATTATGGCCTAATAACATGCCATCAGTTGTGCTGCTGTACCTCAATGGGGTGGGTGCAGGTCCCATGTGTCTGGAGGGGACAATGTTGTGTGATGCAGAGGTGCATTCCACACTGGCTAATGCTGAGAAGCCCAGAAATGCACTTGTGATCTCCACATGGTAAATCTGCTCCTGTCCTGAGGCAGGTTCCTAATTGTAAGATGGAAAATACAGCTTTTCTATTCTTTCCTTATGCTAAATTCTTCTATTTTGCGGAGAGGGAGCTCAGAACAGGCTGGCCCAGCTGCACAGCCGTAACTCATCGAAGTACAGCAATTCAGTAAGATTTGACTGTGTGCCCACGTCCTCCAAAAAACCTCATGATAGGCACAGACCGTGTCGGCAGCCTCTTGACTCACTGCTCGGCTGCTTTATTGAGATGAGAGCTGCTGAGAGCCACGGCCAACAGCATTAAGGGGCCTGCCGAGCATCTGAATGCCGGCCACACAATGCTGTAAATGGGCCAGGACGGATGTTTTGGACAGGGGCCAGATCACCATAAACACCAGCCAAGGAAGATGGTTTGTGACTCACTCCTTGGTAAATGCACATCTATTTGATGCACAATTCATATACCTAAAGTAAACAGAGAGACAAACAGACAGACTCCACAGTGGTGTGGAGAGATGACAATAAATAGGGATGATAAAGAGCACAAAAGAAAATTCTGCAGTCAGCCATAAAAATTCCCACTCCCCACTGGCTATTTTACAGAGAATTGTTTTTATCTTGCCAACAGTAAATAATGAAGGCAGGTTTTGTAGCTGGGTGAAGGGCACTGAAGCAGTGTTGGGACTGATCAGAAAGGGTAAGGTGCTGTGCATACCCAGGGTGTGCAGACTGGAAGCCAGGAGCATCACTGCTGCTCGGCTGTTAAAAACACTGGAATCACCCCAAGCCATTGAGCCCTTGCCAAGTAATTCACCGCTCTGTGGACAGACTCTGCTTCTTGTTCGTGTTTGCTGATCTGATGCAATTCCTAGTGTTTAGTGGTTTAACAGAACTTTCTGTGAGACACTCGATTTATCACTGATAAATCACTGATGAAATCTAAAGTTCAGTTATAAAGTGAGGGCTCAGCCACAGCAGTATAAAAGGCTTTCCCCTGGCTTAGAAATACACCAGTGAAGGTACTCAGTACGATGGAACCCCTGCAAAACCTCTGTTCTGCTCAGGCTTTGTTTCAGGCTTTTGTTCTTAAAGGACCAATTGAAATTCAATAATTATTGGTCCTGGCTAATGATGGAAAAGATCTATACATCATTCCTACCATGCCCAACAGTCTTGTCCTACCCTCTACCAACTCTCAGCTCTGTTATGCACAGAGCAAAGCAGTTAAACTCCGCAATGAGAGTCTCCCTTTCAACAGGAACATTTTGTATTTTCAACACCGCCTCTGCCATTTCCTCCTTTGCATAGCACAGATGAGTGGATGGATGCTGGATAGCTGGCTGTCTTAGGATGTTTCAGGGGTTCTTGGTATTTTTTCTTCAAGTGATGCCCCAAAAGCAGTAAATTTTCACCCTTTTCTGTTCAAAACCTTGGCAAGTCCCCTCATTTCACTGGACAGTATGTTTCACATATGGAGATGGTGACAGCCAGTGATAGGACAAATGGGAATGACTTTAGACTGATAGAGGGGAAGTTTAGATTAGATTTAAGGAAGACATTTTTTACTGTGAAGGGGGTGAGGCACTGGCACAGGTTGCTCAGAGGAGCTGTGGATGCTCCACCCCTGGAAGTGCTCAAGGCCAGGTTGGATGGGGCTCTGAGCAACCTGCTCTAGTGGAAGGTGTCCCTACACATGGCAGGGGGTTTGGAATTGGTTGATCTTTAAGGTCTCTTCCAACCCAAACCATTTTATGATTCTATGGTTCCATGACTTCCTTTTCCTGCAGGTGTGGGCTGAGGAAAAATCCCATGAAAATTTTTTAAGCATTCAAAATAATTACAGATTTGTGTTTGAGGCAGGATCTTCACCTATTTGCATTTCAGCTGGTCAAGTAAAGATGACAGAAACAACAACTCTGCAAGCAATTTTTTGATGTGGACTAGAGATGCAACTAGAATGTTTGGGACCACACTACAAATATTTTTATTCCCCGTGCCTGAAGTGCTCACCATACAGGCTTTTGAAATGTCTTAGAGATCTCAGTGCACATCAGACCCAAATCTCTAACCCAATACATTTCCCAGCACACCACTTGAAAAGAAGGTTCTGCCCCTTGATCCCAATATACACGAAAACCGCAAGAGATCTGCAGGGCAAAGCACTGCCTGATTATTTCTTTGTCTGTATCTGTTATTTCCTAATAATAGATACAGTGCTGCTGCTCTGGATCCTGACCCCCATTATAGTGATACAATGCAGCAGCTCCACCGACTTTCTCATTTGTGCCATCCAGAAAGGTGCTGCAGCACGAGCTGCTGCCCCGCCACGTGTTTGTCTTTCATTTCCATGCATTTCTTGCCTGATACCAGAGTGGGAGTAACACTGGCACAGTTCAGCCTTCACCTCCTCTTGGCATGATTTATGAGCATCATGCAGCAGCTCTACTAGAGATTGTTCTCATTTATACTGGGCTCTAGCATATTTTCTCCTCAAACCAATTCGACACCTTTAAATAGAAGCAGCACCTGAGCGGAGGAAAGAAACGAAGAGTCGAAACCGGGAGAAACAAGTGCCTGGGCACAATGGCTTTAAAAGTGAATCCCACAGTAACCCCATTTACACTGTAAACTTTGTAAAGTGTACACACACTATGTCTGTGGAATCTCACTGCAGTGACATCAGTACACATGGGTTTTGATTAAAAAATGGAAATGTATGGATACTGTTTGGGCTTGAATAACGGTGCTGGGAATCTGGTTGGATTGAAGTTTGGTTTGAAATGGGACATAAATTTGAACACAAACTTTAGCCAGCTTTGTGCTAAAAGTTGAAGAGATGTGCTGGTTTGTCTTCTTTCCAAACTGTCTCAACACTTAATAGGCTGCCTGTTGTTATAGGACAGTGGTATTCTAATTGCAATTAGTGGTTTAGGGGGATTTTAATTGCAATGTAGTGGGGAGCACTGCCTCTAGATTACAGTTTCATTAATGTGGTGTTACCTGAATGACAAACAGCTATAGGTGGCCTCTTCTGATTTAGGAAAATTTTCCCCTGAAGAAATAAAATTATATTACAATAGGGCATTCCTAACAAACAAACAAACAAAAACCGGAGGAGAAGAACTACCTGTTAAGCTGACTTGTGTTGCCTAATATAGGAAAACAAATGCAGGCAGGCAATATACAATATTTCAAGCAGGTAAACACTGGCAAGAGAGAAAAGCAACTGAGGTAGTATAAAATGGTGTGAATAATTTGAGACTGAAAATGAGACAAACACTTCTAAGCATCAGAAGAATGAAGTATCTGTTTCCAGTAAAAAAGATCAGAGCGAGGCACCAATCTGGTTCAAGATGAAAAGGTTATCTCTGTCTATAGTGTGAGTTGGGATTTGATGAGGGAGTAGGGTCTTGGGAATGACAGGGCATGTTTCTCAAAGAATTGGACAATTTACTTCCTTCAGTGTCAGCATCAAGATAATTTTCAAAGAGAAAAAATGAAGGAAATAATGTAGGGGAGACAAGGGAAGGAAGGAAGGAAGGAAGGAAGGAAGGAAGGAAGGAAGGAAGGAAGGAAGGAAGGAAGGAAGGAATTGAAAGAAAACAAAAGAACGAGCAAAAGAAAATGAAAAAATAAGAGNAAAAGAAAGAAAAGAAAGGTGTAATAACCTTTTAAACCAAAACCAGCTACACCTAAAGCCAGATGACTTCAGAGAAGCTGATTTACTAAAGCTTTCTAACGTTTCACATAATCAATTGCATCTCACCATTGCTTGACTATTGTTTAACATACAAGAGCAATATAGTTCCAGACCTTGCTTGGGGCAGGTAGTGATGGTGTGTTTGTGTGGGATGGAGCAGTAATTCATTTCAGACACGGAGGTAATTCATTGCAGACACTCTTTAAGAGACTGGGGGGAGAAAATAAAATGACAGATGATTTTACAATAGTTCAGTATTATTTTTTTTAGCTGTTGACCCTGGAACTGGTAATAGCAGGAAATGGAAAGATTAGCATAAAGAATGGTCATTGATACTTGGGGTCTGATAGTAATTTTTGCTGAGCTCTATACTTATTTTGAAAGGAATGAAGCATTAAAAACAGCCAAGGTTTTCTTTCTTGCACATATACAGTCTTACAGCTCTTAAGGAAAGTGTAAAATGGGTGAACAGGAATTATGCCAAAGGGTTTCACAGGAATAACTCTGAACTCACATTAAACATGACAGAGAATTAGGTCTTTTTCCCTTCTAAATTGAGTAAGACTTCTCAGAAACCTATAGATAATCTATCTTTTTTCCATTAAATTCTTTATTTTTTCATATAAGAAGAAAGGCTTGATTTTTTTTACAGTCTGTTTAGTAATAAAACTTGGATCTGCACATAAATGAAAAGAGTGGATATTCATACCCAGACAAATATTCTAATTAATAATATAGAAAATATATTGTTCTAGGGAAGTCAGAGTTGGAATTTATGGGAGGATACAAGGAATCTACCTAAAATATGCTAAGAATCAAGATGGCTCCTTAAGATGCACCCTCAGAATTTTTTAACTGAATGGACAAGTGACCATTAAAGGATAATGTGGGAATCATGATTTATTAAGTAAGGTTCAGGTCTGCAATGCAATGCTGTCTATCCAGGCAACAGTAAATCCACCAGAATTATTCTGTATTAAAGAAGAACAGAAGCGGTTTAGGCTCATTCACACTTGAACTGCTCAATTCAGCCAGCAGATTTACCTCCCATTTCAGCAGACAATTCTGCTGCCTGGTCTGGTCTGACAATCTAGCTGGTCCCTTTCCCTACCACAGTTCTGAACTTATGGGGCAACTTCAGTGATGCCACAGGCATATCTGTAGCCCTTTTACATAGCTCTCTGGGTTAAACATACAAAACAGGTGATGTGAATTGAAAATTATCCTATATAACCTTGTATTCATCCCCCTTTTTCTCATTACATGACCCTGGTGTGAAAAACAGTCAAGGAAGGATGGATGCACCTTAATTAGGAGGGAGTATCTTCAATGGATGACACAAGCTGGGTAAGTGTTAACAGTTGCACGGAACAGTTAACAAAATTGATGTGATTTATAGTAATAGACAATTACTTGTGTGACTTTGAGACTTTAGTGCTTTAAATTCCTAAAGGAATCAAGGTGAAGAGATACTGGATAAGGAAACGGGAACTCCTAGAAATGGTCATTTTTCTTGTCCTGCTATCAAGTCTAGGAAACTCCTGCAGCATTCTTACCACAATGTGAAAAATAAAGCAGTCAGATGTTATATGACTGTCTTAATTGTGGTAATCGTGCATTTTTCAGCACAAAGAAGGAGGATGCTGCTGCTTCTACATTAAAGGGAGAGTGAGTTTTATGAGTCATAAAATAGAAAGGAACACAGGAACATTATCTCACTGGCTGTAAAAAAAAGAAAAAAAAAGAGGAAAAAAAGAAAAATATGATGTGAAGACTTTCAGGGATTATCCTGAAAAACATAGATGCTGGAGGCATTCAGTAGCTCTCTGGACTGGCTTTTTGTCAGGGAATAGCATTGATGGCAAAATACTTTGAGCTGAGGATTCATCCCAACATCCCTAGAAGTGAAGAACAGAGGCATTACTGCACCAGGGCTAACTAGGACACCACTTAGGAAGGGACCCTCTGCAGCAGCCAAGGCATATTACATCTCCCAACAAATGTACAAAAGCGTGTGTTCCCAGGAAATTTCTTCCCTTTCTCAAATGCTGTTCTCTTTAAAGCCTGTTTCTACAAACACTTGCTGCTTGACTTCCTTCCTGACACCACGAGGAGTCCCATTTAATTAACCTGGCTGCCTACGGTGGTGAAAATAGATTGTGGCTTGTAAGCGTGGGGATTGACAGTCTCTGCAAGCTGCCTTGGTTTGCTCAGCTACAGAACTTATTGTTTCGCAATTATTTTGATCCTATGATTCCAGCTTGTATATCCAGTGGCTTGGCTTTGGCTGCAACAGTAGCTGAGGATGGGGAGGGAGGGGGAAGGGGACTGTGTGTGACATGGAGCATCAGCAGTTCACTCCCCCACGTCTGTGTTATATTGGGTAGTGAATTGCCTCTGGCTAATCACAAGCCTTCTTAACGTTTTCCTCTGAGAAAACAGATGATCAAATGCAAGAAAGCCTACTCATTAAAACAACTGCTGGGAAGGTTTTGTTCTTTTCAGACCCATCCCTGTGTTTGAGTACCTAGAGAACCAACCACTATTAGCTGTATAGCATCTGTTTACCATCAGCTTTGTCTGAAAGCTCTTTTTTTCTTTTTTTTCCAAGTTCATAAAAATGGAGTTTGAAAACTGGTTCTGATTAGGCAGGTCAAATAATGAAAATACTCTTTAAGGCCAGAATATACCTGAGGATCACACTGCAGAGCAAAACAGCACATAGAAATCACCAGAAGAATGGCAGCTCAAGGCAGATGGAAGTGGCCTACTAGGTGCTGCTGGGATTGGAGGTGCTGCCATGGTGCTGCAAATGGAGCTGCAAAAATTGTGGGTGAGATTCAGCCATCTGAATTTCTGCATTAGGTGCCCAGGCAGTAGCATTAGACCCTGGGGAGGGCAAACATAAAGGAAGATAAAAAAGCCACTCCTTTTTATTTTTAAGGAAATAGTCATGTATGGTACACAAGAGTGATTGAGGCTGCAGCAAAGTTTTCTTTTCTGCATTTCTTTCTGCCTACTTCACAGCTAGTTGCTATATACCACTTCCACTAGAGTATTTTCTTTCCTACTGTTATTAAGATAAATTGCCTATTACCAAAGTAGCTATAAGGAAGAAGAAAAAAAGTGCCTTTTCCATCACAATGCAGTCAGGTTCCATTGTAATTGGCAGCGTGGTGGGTATGTCACTCCCACCAGGTCCCTTGCCCAGCTGATTGAGTCTGTTCTTTGTGTGAGATCCTCCTATTTGTATTGATTCACGTGACTTTCTTTTTCAGTCTCTCTCTATGGGTTGTCTTTTCTTTTCCTTGCAGGAGATGAACAGCCAGGGGGAGGAAAGGCAGTTGTCAGCTCCATTTACTGGAGTTAGTACTGCTGCGGTGGATGTGATTCCTTCTTTTGTGTTTTGTGGGTGCTGCAGGGTGAAACTGTAAATTCTGTTTATAAACATAAAACAGGAAGCACAGGGTAAGCAGGTGAGGCAGAGTTGTTAAACACCTTGGTATTTGGATGGCTGGATGGGTGTCCATGTTACATGAACCTGGCAGAGAGGCAGACAGCTTGCAGCTCCTACTTTGGAGTACAGGGGCAGCATCCAGAATTTCGAATGTCTGGACTCCTGAGCAAAACTATATTGAGAACATCTAAACCTATAGCAAAAAAGCCAAAGAGGGACTTTTAACAAGGGCGTGTAGGGATGGAACAAGGTGGGATGGCTTTAAATTGACAAGAGGGTACAGTTAGATTAGATATTAGGAAGAAATTCCTCAGTGTGAGGGGGGTGAGGCACTGGCACAGATTGGCCAGAAGAGCTGTGGATGTCCCACTCCATGAGTGTTCAAGACTGGGTCAGATGGGGCTTTGAGAAACCAGCTCTAGAGGAAGGTGTCATGGCAGGGGGGTTGGAACTGGATGATTTTTAAGGTGCTTTCCAACCCAAACTACTTTATAATTCTATGATCTATTCCAGGTGACACCCCACTGTGGCTGGCCTGTCTCTCTATTAGCTAGCCTCTGAGGAATGCCTGTATCCTAGTCCATACTGCTGTTGACTGGCCCATAACTTGGCTCCTCATGCTCATGTGGCTTAGCCACCCCAAAGAAGACCTGAAGCCATGCACAGCTCACCAAGAGCTGCCCCACACCTTTGCAGCTCTTTGCCATGCCTGCCACATTACCAACCAAGTCTTGTCATGATTTTATCTCACTCTTACTGCTTTAATGCCTTAAAAAGCCTGAGCAGCACTGTTACGGATTGTGTTTGAATTCTCACATGTGTGACCAAGAGTATGAATCTCTCCCTCCTCAATACATCTGGGATAGCTCAAGGTACACTACTACAGAATTGTCAAGCACTGGAACAGGCTCATCAGAGCTGTGGAACCACCATCCCTGGAAGTGTTCAAAAGGTGTGTAGATATGGCACTTAGGGATATGGTTTAGTGGTGGGCTTGACAGTGCTGGATTGATGGTTGGACTTGGCAATCTTAGAGGTCTTTTCCAACCTAAATGATTCTATGATTCTAAGACTGCTCTGCTCTCTTCACTCCCAGATTCAGATCAAATCCACAGGCTGTCCCTTTTAAGTTAAGTTGCTTCCAGAAAGTTGCTTTCAAAGAAATATTTGAAAGGAAAGCTCCTTTCTCAGTGTCTAATATAGTGCAGGTTTCTCCTCTCAGTTTGTCTGTGAGGAACCTGGTGTCCTAGAATCTTTTATCAACATCTGGCCAGAGTCAGAATTTGGATATGCCATGACTAGACCAAAACATGTCTTTGAGAAGCCTTAAGATGCCTGTGCCAAGTTTTACAGGGAAAGCTAATCCTCAAATTTAAGTATAAAACCTGGGTTTAATCCATTACTGGCACAGACTTAAAAACTCTGTAACACCTTCTGTATTGCCATACCTCCAAAACACACACACACACACACACACAGATTATTCCACTTTATGAGCACAGAATGTTTGAGACTTATAAGAAGCTACAGAAAAATGCAGAGGTTTATCAGACAGAAAAATGCAAGCAGCATCTTCACGTATGTTTTGGGATTTAAATGCATTTCTTTTTAACTATTTTTCATTTGCATCCATAGAGAAACTGAGAGTCACCAGGAAGAATTAGCTTGTTGTAATACACAAGGTGAGATACGTGGTGGCTGCAAGGCTGGATAATGTAATTTAGATTTTGTAGTGTAAGTGCAAGCATGAGATGGGTAAGCATGAGATGGGCAAATCAAGTCCAATATAAATTGTATAATAGAACTGGAGAAGAGAGAAATAGGGCTCATGAAATCTAAGGGCTTTCTTTGAAAATAATATTGTGAGTCAGTTCATTAAGGAAACAGAAGTGAATATGAGTATTTGATGTAATATATTAAATGGGATTGGAAAGAGTAAAATAACCACAAGCTAAGAGCAAGGATCCTTCAGCATCTTGCACGCACAGATTTCAGTGTAGCCATCTCTTGCTTGTGTCCAACACAAGTAGGTTACAAAAATTAACCTTCTTGCAAAGACATGCTTCTACATGCAGAGGCATAGAAGCTGGTAGCACTGCTCTGGTCCATGTCTATATTGATGTCTAGGTCATCAGGTCTATGTATGTCCTTCATTGCATAGAATTTTTTTTTTTAATTAAAACTGCCATTCACCAGAGTAAAGAGACAAATTCCCAAGGGAAAAAGAGTAATCTTTGAAACGTGTCACAGAATGGGAAAATATGCTTATTTTCATTCCAGGGAGCTGTAATAACCCCACAGAAAAATTAGCCCCACATAGGGCTAATTTCAAGACCTGTAGAACTCCATAGGAGAAAATGAGCCTTCACTGCAGTGAGTATGAAGTCTTATAGGGCCACAAACAATACAAACTCTTCCTTCTCCTGCCACTTCAAATGTATTTAATGTATTTTTCTAATGCACTAACAAAACTAATAAGCTTATCTCATACGGAAAAATAAAAAGCATAAACACTGTTATATCTGTGAGTAAAAATGCTCTCTCAATCTGCTGTGGTCAATTGCCAGCCTCTGCACCCCATGCTGGCAAAAAAAAGAGCTGCCGGAGAGAAATGCCTTATGCATGGAGGGAGACTCTGCTGAAGGGTCTGCATCTCCCTCTCCACAAAGTGAAAATCGTCGTAGGAGGCTCTAATTATCCTGTGGCAAATTAAATGGCAAAACCAGCATGAGCCTCTAAGTCTCAGCTGTAGAGCAGAATTTCTGGTGGGGTTTTTGTTGTTTTGTTTTTATGTTCTGGCTTAATGCACAATTCATGATTACCAGACACTTGGGTCATGCCTGTGCATTGCAACCCAGGTCAGGAATTACATGGATGTGACCCATATTTCAGTACCTGAAGGGGGCCTACAGGAAAGCTGGAGAGGAACTTCTTACAAGGACAGGTAGTGAGTGGATAAGGGGAATAACTTTAAACTGACAGAGGGTAAATTTAGATTAGATATTAGGGGATGTAAGGCACTGGCACAAGTTGCTCAGAGGAACTGTGGATGCCCCATCCCTGGAAGTGTTGAAGGCCAGGTTGGATGGGGCTTTGAGTAACCTGGTCTAATGAGTATCCCTTCCCCTGGCAGCAGCACTGGAATGAGCTGATCTTTAAGGTGCTTTCCAACACAAGCCATTCTGTGATTCTATGACTCTACAATATATTTCACCTTGAAAGAACAGGAAAAGCAGTGTCTTTTCCTAAGCAAAAAACAATCAACCAAACAAGTAAAGGAGAGGTAAGTTCCTGAAAACTATAAAAATTAGGCTCTGTTATTACCCTCTATCCCCTCTCTGCAGCCTTGGTTTGAGATTGGGCAAGGAGTAAAATGTCCTGCAGCAAACAGGTAGAGTAGCAGTGGTGAAGCTGGGAATTTACCAAAGCCCACACATGCAATTTGCTTCTCTTCATTGTTCACAAAATCTGCACAGAGTCAAATCAAATGGATAAGCAAGTTATCTGATCACAAGAAACAAAGCACAGCAGTTTGGCTCCGTGCTTGGCAGTGGGTTTCTCATCTCTTCAAGGCTGTTCAGTTTCACGAGCTGTGAGCTACCTGTGGCGCCTGAACCGCTAATGCACACTGTCAAGGATCGAGTAAATACTTTGTCTGTGAGACTTAACTTTTTATAATAATAGAACATGATCCAAACAGCGAGCTCCAAAACTAACAGAAACAGAAAGCTTTGCATGTGTATGTCAAGGCACAATTGCATATCTGTCTTTGGCTGTAAATATAAATAGTGTGTGATTCCCTGGCAGCATGAGCTGCACAGCAGAACAGCATTCCCAAGCAGAGTCCTGCTCTGAGCCTCTTGCCATCAGTAAGAAGCAGAATTAGGCCCTGGTAAGTAAGAAAATTATACTGGATTGGTCAGTTTGGCTTCACTAAAGCTGAGATTATATACATTAGGCATATTTATAATATTATTAAATATATTATATTATTTCAAATATGAAAGACCATTGAAAAGTCCAACCGGGGTTTAGACAGTCTGACATGGAGGAGAGCTAGGCATGTGTGATCCTAGCCTTAGAGCCAAATCTCCACTTGATATAAACCAATATATATCTTCTCCAACCAGCTTAAAGAAAAAATGTGTGTGTGCTTGCATGTGTATCCATAAGTACATGTTTCTTCCTACTTATGGAATTAGAGCTTTTTAAAATTATTCAGTATTTCGTACCCAACACTGGCTTTAACTCATATATTTAGGGTAGCCATAAGACTTTCTCCCTTCCTCTCCTATATTTTTCCTAATGGTCCAGGGTTAAAAGCAGTAATTTCTCTGCTTCTGCTAATGCCTTACAACTAGCAACATGTTGACATTTACCAGCTCTAACACAGAGAAATAATTTTTGGCAGCTAATGCATTCTTCTCTATGTCCCTGTCACTCTCCTGCTGCTCCAGGCCAGTTCCCTAAGCATGAGATGAGACAGTGCTGTACACTTCACAGTTGTGGTGAAAATCTTGGTTTAGGCAAATTTCTTACAACTTTGGAACTTCCCTCAGTTACCTGACTTGGTAGGGGTTTTTAATTGGTTTACAGTAGAAAGCCATAAAATACGTGTTTGGCAAGCTCACAAACAAAAGGTAAAGAGAAAGAAGAAATCCGTATTCTCATTGTGTTCAACTCTCATTATTACAAAGTGAATTTCATTATTTTTTACAGGTTATTCAATATCGCTGCATGCTGGTCTTTGGCAATGCAGACAATAAAGATTTTAACCACTTGTTTGTGAAATGAAAGCAAGATTCTCACCAAAATTTTCAACCTGTGGGTGGCAAAATTTCCTCTGTTTGAGGAGTTAAGAGCTTCTAAGTGATTTCCAATCATACAATAGGCAGTAAAGTAAATCCAATAATGCCTACTGCTATGTTCAGGGCTTTGATCCTCTTCCTTTGCAGTGCATAATTTAACATAAAGCTCCACCTACTACAAGATGTGATCTGGCATGCCAGGAAAGTGCGTTGTAGGATGGCAGTTACATCATACAGTGAAGACTGAGAGAAGTATACCTGTTTTCTCCTGCATTTTATCTATTTTTCTAATGCTTCAAGAAGTTTTCCTCTGTAGAATGAGCCTGCAGTTTGTCTTCCTCAAGAGCCAAGGGCTGAGCTCCTTAAGATGCCATATGTGCTGTCTAGGGAGGAGGGAGACAAATGACCTCCCTCTGGTCAGCTGGCAATGACTCTTGGAAACAAAGCCCAGAATGAAAATGATGCAATGTGCTTCTTCTTTAGAGTGGCCAAATTATTCTTTGAAGACGTAGGACCAGATTTTCCAATGGCACAAACTGTTCTTGAGTCACTAGAAATGTGGCCACAGAGACCAGCATCAGATCAGGATGTGGCCACCTGTTGTTCTGTCCTTGGTATTTACCCTGTACTGGGTACTGGTGAGGCCACACCTCGAATCCTGTGTTCAGTTTTGGGCTCCTCACTACAGGAAAGACACTGAGGCGCTGGAGTGTGTCCAGGGAAGGGCAGTGGAGGTGGTGAAAGGTCTGACGAGGAGCTGCTGAGGGAGCTGGGGGTGTTTAGCCTGGAGAAAAGAAGCTTTAGGAGGGACCTTATCCCTCTCTGCAACTCCCTGAAAGGAGATTGTAGCCAGGTGGGGGCCAGTCTTTTCTCACAGGTAAGATCTGATATGACAAGGGGAAATGTCCTCAAGTTGTACCAGGAGAGGTTTAGATTGGAGATGAGGAGAAATTTCTTAATGGATAGGGTTGTCAAGCTTTGGAACCAGCTGCCCAGGAAAGTGAAGGAGTCATCGTCCCTGGAGGTATTTGAAAGACATGTAGACATGGCACCTGGGGACATGGTTTAGTGGTGAGCTTGGCAGTGCTGCATTAGTGGTTGGACCTTATGATCTTAGAGGTCACCTTTCTCCCCTTTCCATCCTTAAATGGGAATTTCACTAAGATTTCTTTATCTTGAATTAAAATTCTTTGCTACATAGTGACTGCTCAGAGTATATTGCTCACAGAATTTGGGAAGTGCTACTTCTAACAGGGGTTTCAGCTGCAGGATGGATTGTTGGGCCACACAGAGCTATTAAATACCCAGGGACTAGGTAATGATTTCTGGCATGTCACTCACTTTTCTCTTGTGCTGTTGCAACAATCAAACCTGAATGAAAAACATCCATTTAAAGCCTGATTTTGATGTTGACAGAGCAGATTTCCATTTAAGTGGCAACCAAAATGGAAGCATCCTCTTGATCATGAATCTGTAGAAACAACTGGTATCCATCTTTGTGCTACTTGATTGCTTGCTCAGTGCACAAGTGGTGAGCTCTGAGTTTTGGCTGGTAAGAATAAAAAAGCCAAGGATGTAAGGGAGGAGAAAGAAGGAAAAAACAAGAAGAAACCCTCCACAAGAAGGTGGCTCAAAATACCAGGGCAGAATGGAAATTGGTGAGAAATTCTCCCTCTAGTGGTTTTCCTGGTCTAAAGAGAAGGTGGATATATTTTATGTCATTGTGTGTTGTATGTTTCTGCCCTCCCCTGCAACTTGCTGCAACCTTTCAACCATGAGACATTGTCAATTATATGTGTATGTATATACATACATACACACACAAATATGTACACACACATATATATTCATGTGAATGTATATATATATATACACACACACACACACATGAACATTGATCTACAGATTCTGAGGTAATTTAGGAAGTGCAATAAATATTCCTGAGTGGAATATAAATTAATTCTTCTGACTCAGAAAAGTTAACAACATATGGTTTGTAAAAGTCTGCACATTGTTAAGGAAAGTAAGTTCTCTGTGCCAAACCTCCCACATATCTTCCATGTGGAAACAGGGAAGAAAATGTAGTGACCCAAAGACCCTAAGCTGGTTCTCTGAGGTTGATGAAAAAGCTTCCCTTAATGTTCATACAGAACTTTCAAGATTTAATATATTTATATATTCAATATATACATATTATAGTATGCATTGATATATCATATAGATACATCTTAATAGATAAATACATTAAATAGGTAATAAATACGTATATATTTAAAATATATTTAAAACAAGATCTATTTTTTTATTTGTTCTTGCACTTGGCATCAACAGGATTGCCTGGGCTCAGCTGGTCTGATGCTGGCACCTATTAAAATGTACCTTTTAAAGAAAGGTGATTGAATAGTTTTATAAATAAAATGCTGGACTGGCATCATTGAAATATAATATGTGAACAAGAAAAGTACACAAAGCCCCAGAGTAGGTAGGATCAAATCACAGACAGCATATTGTCTCTGTTTTCAAGTGTTTTGAAAAGGACAAACCAACCAGGATGCCGGGATAAGGCTTTGATCCTGTCTTTGTAACAGTGCTATGCTTTTAAGTCCTTTTTTGAGTGGCAAACCACTCATGAGTTAAGAAAACACCACGGTGCAGTCCAGCATGGGAAAAACCCCACTACCCACAAGAAGATATAAATAATTCACTGTTGTAGAGAAAGGCTCTGGTACTACAGGGTAAAGTTGATGAGACGGTGATATAGATACATATAAATAGAAATACACACACACACGCATATATATATATATAAAATAAATATAAACATGGAGATTTTATTCAGTAGTAACAGTGGTGCTAACAAAAAGCACCCACCCAAGAAGCACCCACCTCTGCATGTGTTTCATGAGGCTAGAAAAGAGGGTAAACTGCTCTGCAAAAACCCACAAGTTTTAGTTACAAAGCCCAGAATACAGCCCAGGAAATCTGGCCTCATGGAATAAAGACGATTTAGATGAGAAGAGCTCCTAAGCCACACAGACACTGGACAAAGGAAAGCACATTCCAACACTGTTTCTCAAGGACCCTGAAAGGCTGATGGGTAAAGAAAGAAAATATGGTGAAGGACAGCAGTGGCTCTTTCACCTTCATGAAAGAAGTTAGACTTGACTGAAAGACAAGAAAAAGCTCTAACGTCAGAAGATCTCTACGAACTCATCCCCATGATATCTGATGAGTTTTGTCAAGATAACTGTGCTTGTGCAGCATCTCCCGCATCAGGGAAGTGCCTGCACACAGACCTTGCAAAGCAGATAGGGAACCAAGGCAATGCTCCTAACAGTGAGGGACAACTGTGGAGTTATTGGCAGAATCACAGAATGGTTTGGGTTGGAAGGGACCTTAAAGATCAACCAGTTCCAACACCCCTGCCATGCGCAGGCACACATTCCACTAGACCAAGCTGCTCCAAGCCTCATCCAATCTAGTCTTGACCACCTCCAGGGATGAGTTATCCACAGCTGCTCTGGGAATGCTTTGCTTCACTGCACACTGAGTAAAGAATTTATTCCTAATATATAATCTAAATCTCACCTCCTCTAGTCTAAAGCCATTCCCCCTTTCCTATCACTATCTGCCCACATAAAAAGATGGGATTTCTTGCAAGTACTGCAAGGTGTTCTAAGGTCTTCCTGGAGCCTTCTCTTCTCCAGACTGAACAATCCCATCTCTTTTAGGAAGAACCAGACATAAATTTCACTAGTCCTGTGTTTTCATTTTAAGACTGTGTATTCTTTCTCCTTGCACAGATAAGTGTAGATGCTACACTTCTATAAGGTGCTTCATCACATCAATGGCTAAAGACAAACAAAAAACCCCACCCTAAAACAAGCAGCTATGCTGAGGTGAGCTTCATGGGTCTTTAACACTATATGACCTGGATTGATCTTTGCTGTTCCCAGAAATACTGTGAGCCGGAGCATCAGAAAATACAGAATCCTTATTTGGCACAACATTTTTAATGGCATGGGGATTTCTGGAACTTTATCTCTGTGGTGTAATACATTAGGCCAGCAATGTACCGAATGCAAACCTTTTAATCAGCAGAAGTGGATCATGGCTAACTGACATGATGAACAGGAATAAAAGAATCTTGGTCCTTTTTGGTTTGTTTAATGATATTTTCTTGGAAGCCTGGATTGTGTAACTAGAGAGCAAACTCTCTGGGCTGTGGACTGCCCTTTCTAACTGAGTGTATCAGACTCAGCACAGCAGGATCCTGATAATTGCTTGAGGGCTTGAGGTGTTACTGAAGGAAAAGCCATCACTGAAGTGTCAAACACAACAATTAACATTTGAATTATTTACAGACTACAGGTGGGCTATCCATATGTGTCCATCCATATATTCATAATCTGCTTGGTATAACATTCTGAAACAGAGTTCTTTTTAGAGTGGAAATGCTGCATCCATGGAATAGCTTCCCATGTCAACTGAAATTTGGATTCAAATTTGAAATGGAATTAATGCACAAGGAAATTAGGGATTGGCATTTAGAGTTGCATCACCACTGTTAGGGCAGAAAATGATACATCTTCTCCCTGCAATGAGAGTGGAGAGGATCCCTCTATCCCACAGGCTGAAAACATTGAACTAGCATCTCTGTATCCAGCCTCTGACTTTTGAACAAGAAAACAAAACTGCAATTGAAAGAGCAAAAGCAAGAATGTAAGGAAGGCCCAACAAATTTTTAATCAGTGTGTTGCTATTTCTAAACCCCTACTAAAGAAGTGGAGTGGAAAAACCCCAACAGCAGTTCAGGGTAACTGTGCAGTGAAAAGCATTCAGCTATTTACATTTCAAGGGCTGTTGATCTTGGGGAACAGCACAAGAGGTAATCTCACCCTAATTGATAATATAGTGATATCAAAATCTTCTGAGCTTTGAAAGCATAGAGAGAAGCAAGGTCTACATACCTGTGTTTGCAACACACGTCCATCATCCATTTATGGTTTTATCGGGCACCAATCACCATAGTAACCCCACAAATCCCTTAACACTCCCTTGGAACTATCCAGATCTGCAAAAAAAAGACTAAGAACACAACCATCACTTCCCAGCCCAGCTCACAGAGCTCTGCATCATTAACCATCAGGTAATAACCAAATCCTAACTGCTTCATTCCCCTGAAATATGGGAAGGTGTTTCAAACAGCTAAATACAGCGCTTGGGAACAACAGCCCCACTGAAATGGCCTGTTAATGAATGATTTATTAGGCAGCAGCTTTTGCTGGGATAATTTCTTAATTATCTTAATATCTTAACAGCCACTAACTAGTTGATGTCTGAAAAAGAAAAAAATCCTAAATATGTTGATTTTAATTTTTTTTAATTTAATTAAGCCTGAGATTTTAGAAGTCTGTTGATGTACCAGTTCTCCTGCCATACTGGAGCCATCCCAACACCAATTGGCCTCAACAATGTGAGACGTGATCTGTGTTGCTTTCTCTTTCCACATTTTCACGGAGGCACAGTGCTCCTAAAAGGCTTGAGAGTTCAGTCCCTCCACTGTCCCGCTGTGATCCCTCTGTCAGTTTGCCATGAGGACATGCCCTGCACGCCCTTCGCCCAGCCTGCCCTGCTGTACAGGCACAAAGAAAACTAGGTTATTTATTTTCTCTCCTCTGAATTGCATTTTACCCTTTTTTTTTTTCCTCTGAAAATTACTGATCAAAGAGCCAGAACAGGGAAATAGCTCTGCGCAGGGACCACATCAGCCACATCAATTTCCATGGGCAAACCCATTTTAAATAATTTTGGTGTTGTTCGCATGTGCCTTCTTGTACCAAACCTGCAGAGATGCACAGGGAGATACCTGCTGCAAAAGGAGAAATTGAAGAATTGCTTTTGCTTTAGTTCTCTCCCTTTTCTATCACCATGATGGTCATGTCTGGTGGGAGCAGCTCTTCAGCCCCTCATCCACACTTTGTGGATGAGCAGCTTTAGTGCATCTAGATCTGGATACAAGTGATTTTTGCAGGGTCATACCATGATGCAGGAGCAAAGGAAGGAAACAACTGACAGTTCCTGATATGTCTTTCATAACCCAGCTAGATATAAATTCCCTTACTTCCTGGGAAAGGGCAAGAGGGGAATCTAAATTCCTCTTTGTACATAGGGAGAAGGAAAGGTACAGCACAAGAAGGGTTGTTGAACAGTGGGGTAATGCATAACAACACGACTAAAACTAGAAGCATCTTGCGATCCTACAAAAAGAAGTAAAAGGATTTTGGAGCTGGGACAGCAATGTAGGATTTCCCTACCTGAAGGGCAGCCAGATTTAATGTAGGCTGGGGAAACTGGAAACTGGAACTAGAGCAAAGCGTGTCCTGAGGCAAGGAGGGAGGTTTGGATGTGTGTGAGCCTGAGTTTTCAGAGGTGACTCAGCTCTGCAGCATCAGCAAAGATGGGAAACAAACGGTGTGTTTCTGCTCTCCTTCAGACACAACCTAAATATGCTTAGCAGAAAACACTGATCTTGCTATAACTGTGACATCTTTATACTTAAAATAATGCTTATTTTCTTTTCTTGTCTTGGGGTGTGAAACCAACTTAAGTTCTTGCTTGGACCTTGCTCCAGCACAACTGAAAAATGCCTGCAGACTTACCAGTTCACATATGCTAATATGATGAATTTTCAATATGCTCTAGAGGAGGCAAGTTTTGTAACACAGAAAAAGAAAATAATCTATTTTCAATGACATAGGAAAATCACTTTCCTTTGTAATAATGAAAGAAGGCCATCAATAAATTCTACTTCACTGTTCTTATCTGTTGTGTTGCGTAGAGTTATGCAAATGCCAGGACATTTGAAGCACAGCATTTACTAACTCTGTGAAATCAGTACAGACCTGAAGGTATTTTTCCTCTGTATTTCTTCATCATCCTCACAATGGTATTTGGATAGGGTAGGGTGTGAGTTTCTCGGCCATGTCAAATAACTTAGAAAATGCAATTCCTAATAGTTCTCAAAGTGCCTTAAACTTTTCAAAGCCTCAGATGTTAGACAACTTCACAGTGAGTGCTTTCATCTAGCTTCAACTTACTCTGGCAGTGAGATAATGAACGATTTAAACAAAACGAATGAGAAAATTAAAATTAACAGTCCAGAAAACCCTAAATAATGAGGGAAGAGACTCTGATGAGTTAGAAATATTCAAGCTTTTTGAAGGATTTTGAGTATTTCGCTGTATGTGTGTATATAAAAATTCATAACCTTGTTCATAATAACCATTATTGCTCGATGATCTTGAGAGTTAGACAGACCCTATGCTACATACTGGCAATAATCTCTCTTCTGTTTATGGTTGCTCACTGGAATAACATTCATGATGACACAGGAAGATTATTTGTATTGATTGAATGAATCCAACTATCATTTATGTCTTCTGCAGAAGCAAGTTTTTTACATTTCTTGTCATTTACTGACTCATGCTGGAGTCTGAGCAGGTTGAAGGCAAGGTCATTAAATCCCTTCACATACGATTGAATGCTCTGAAAGAGTCTCTTTAAAGTGACATAGGGGTGTCTAAAGACAAATTGTTACCTATGCAACTACTTCTGGAGTTGGACAAAGTGTCTAGAACAAGCCATGCTCAAGATTAGAAAGAAAAGTCAAGAACAATGTGTGTTCGGTGGAAAGGAAATAAAGAAACACTGAAATGATGTAAGGAAATGTCATCTCCATTCTCATTTAGCTTATTTCATCTATTGTAATCTGGACTTTACTGCACAACACAAGAAATATACAGCAGTGTTTGTTCACGAGTTGTCTCCAGGAATGTCAGATGCAGAGGATAGCAGAATGTGGATATAATAAGCCTAGTTTACAGCTCCCCTATCCACTTAACAACATTATGAACCAGGATGGTGTCCAAGACTCAAATGCGCCTCGCAATTAAGCAATGAGAGACACCAGCTCCTATAGACAGTGCCATGGCTTGTATCCTATTGTTTGGAAGCTTTTAAAATAGATTTCTGACTCTAAAAAACCTCATGCACACACAAAAAAAAAAAAACAAACAAAAAACCAAGAAAAGGTGCTTATCAGACAGACCTAGCAGATGTTTGTGAACACATTTAGTTGCAACCCCAGCACTCATATGGGGCTTGCCAACAATTGCTCAGAGGTTTAAGAATGCAGACGGAATCTGGACTAAGTCAGTGTCTATGGCTATGGAGGGAAATAATTCAAATGGGTGTTTTCATCTTATTTCAACAAAAGGTAGTTTAACCTCATGGAAGCTGAATGACTGCAAATCTGATACATGATTTTTCTTTCCATGCCACCCTAGGTCTGCAAAACAAGTCTGAGTTTTTGAATCCTCCCTTTTCTCCCCCATAATCTGAGAGCCAGTTCCTCAGCTAATTTGGCAGGGCATGAGGTATCTCAAGAGCTGGTGACTTAAAAATAAAAAACAGTCAGACTTGATTCTCTGCTTTTTTGCAACATGAGAAATCATTTATATTGGTACAAAGTGAGCTAAAAGAATGCTCCTATATCAAGCTGAACGTTTTATAACAACTCTGAACCTGAATTTTACTAATATGCAGCTTGTTAAAGTACATGGTAATGAAAAGTTTGCTTCTATATGGGTTTTTTTTAGGTTCCAGCTGATAGCACCAGAAGAATCCTTCAGAAACAAGGCTGCTTCCTATTCAGTGTTAACTTTACACATGGGAAGCCTGATCATGTGCCATTAAAGTCAGTAGGATTTTTATCACTGACTGTAATGAGCAAACCATCACACTATATGCTTTCTTCTCTCCCCTCCCCTCGGTTCCTAAGTTTCTCATTATCTTTATTCAAATTACTTTTCCCTGATTTTCTGTACTTCCTTTCCCTTCAAGTTTTGTGCCATCAATTCCCCACATTCAAAACCAGTGGTTCAATAGGAAGCGTTGTGATTTTGTCCTTTAAAAATGCAGCTAACGTATTATTTTGCCACATTTACAGACAGAACTGGATAGGTTGTGGAGCTCTCAGCAGAGTCCCTTTGGAGGCTTGCTTTCCATTCAAATCAAATTGAACGGGGCATGAACATGAGTGAACTAAAAGCAATCAAACCCAATGTAACACAGCTGGAGAGGCCAGCTTGGCAAAATGCTGAATATCCTGTGCTCTTGATGATTAAATGAACCATAAAGGTTTTTGGCACCTTTTAGCATCATGCTTTGAGGTCCTGATCTTGCAGAGAGCTTCAGCTATGCTGAACTTTAAGGTCTTGCTTATATCCAATGACACTAACAGGTTTTTGTTCCAGATTCATGTCATCTAACTAGAGACACTTCACTGAAGCAGAGACAAGATGAGCAGTGGTCCTGAGCTTCACTGGAGAAGCACAGGCAGCTCCTGGATGTTTTCTCTGTTGAGGCATTAAAACTGTTGAATGCTTTACATGGTGTGAATACTTATAAAAAATGATGACAGTAAAAGGACAAACCCAGATGATCTCAAACAACCTCTCAGGGTCCTTAAACAGAATTTTCCTCCCTCTGTTGTTGTACAAGATTTAGATCCCAAAGCACACACAGACACCAATATATCAAGAACTCAGAAAGTTGCACCAGCATTACAGACTAAAACACTGCAGTGTCAGGTAGCAACATACAAAAAGATTCTATCTGTCTGGCATAAACATGGTCAAAATTCTTTGTAATTAAGGAAAAGAAGTACTTTGGCACAGAAACAGAAAAACCAGAAACCCAAGCATGCATGCAATCTCATTTTCTGGCAGGTTATTCGTATCAGTGGAAGGAAATGATCTAATTAGTTTATGGACAGTGTTTGTCCCTGAAGACCACAGCCTGGAACTTGGGGAGAAAAAAGTCTATCTGAAGCAGCTTATGGTTTTCATACACTGAGTTCTGGTATCAGTGAAATGAGATATACAAAGTAAAAATAATGCTTACCGAAGCTGATAGGCACCCAAAACCTAGCTATGGCAGAGGAAATGATGACAATCAGTTCCAATGACTCTAAAAATAGGGTTTTTCCAGGTTTGTATAGATGAAAAAGCAACCAGTCCCCTAAAGCCCTTTTTTTTTTTTGTGTTCAGGGAATGAGAAGACATACCTCTTTTTGGGTATGTGTTCTTGGGAGGACTCAGAAACTCAGTTCTTCACTTTTAAACAGCCTCCATGTGCTCAAAAAGGGCAGCCAGAGGCCACATATTTCTAGTGTTGTTGGCAACAACAGACTTGGAGTTTGACAAGAACATAAGAATCCAGGAAAAGGGATGGACAACTCTCTGGCTGCTTCTACCTCTTGCTCTCTTTCAAATTTCTCAATATATTTATCTTCATCACTCAATTAATGTGTCTAAATCCTCAGTTCCTTATTTTTGCTCATCAGGACTTCCAACAGTTCTAGGAATGGAGATGACTGATGAAGTGACAACCACTGTGTTGCATTGTCTCTTAGCCTGAAAGGATAAGGTAACAGAATAATTTTCAAAGGAGTGCAAGAACATAAGATTTTTCTTTTCTTTCTTTTGTTTCACTTTTTTATTGCTCTAACTGGAACCTGAAAATCATTGCAGTGCAATTTGTGGACTGTCATGAATCATGGGTGGTATTTGTTCTGATTTTGGCTTTCTAGGATGCTCTGGAAGCTTGTTCTGTCTTAGGAACTGGTGCATATCTCTCTTTTGTGCTTTCTGCTCTTGTGTTCTGCCTGGACACTGACCAATTATTTTAGTAGAGAAATCAGTATTTCTAGGGTATGGAGGGCATGGGATGGTGTTAAACAGGTTTAAGCTGTAGGGTTGAAGCTGGCACTGTGGAAATTACTATGGAAATGAAAGGAAATTTCACTGAACTCTCACGGAACTGAAATCAAAGATATGTGTGCTTTCCTTGATAAAAATAAGGAGCAGATCTCTGACCTCTGTGTATGACAGGAACTTCCTTTAGTCCATTTTCACTTGTGCTAGCACTTACAGAGTCTGACTTCAAAAAAATACCTTCCTCATTTTTCAGCTCTTTCACTGTATTTTCTTTGTATTTATAATGACTTCTTTCATCCTACCTTTCAAAGCCTTGACAAACACTTGCATATTTAGCTTCTCATCAATTCTTTGGGCATTATTAGACCAAATTTAACACTGAATAAAATCAAATGAACTCCAGAACATTTAGTAAATCAGCTTCCCAGCTTGGATGAGACGGCAGGAGTCCTGACTCCTCGGCTGTTATTCTAACCACTAAACCACATTCCCTTCTCTTGCCTTATGTCTCTTGGGAATAATCCATCAAATAACTTTCCTGCATTTCCTTTTATTGCTTCCCAGGTAATGTTTATTGCTTTGAAAGTAACTAATCATTGGTTGGGCTGTGCTTAGATGCAATTAAAAGAATATTCCACACCCCCCTCTTAAAATGCAGAGTATCTCTGAGATTCCTAATCATCTGAGTTTTATAACTCTGTTTTATTACTTTCCAAATATACAATGCTCATAAAAAGGTAACTGGATCTTTACAATAATGCCATTTTCTAATCTTCACCAAAGAAGGAAAATTATCATCATGTAGCAGAATATTATGTTTCAATCGTTTTGCTCTCTTATCCCATGTCAAACGTTTTGAGGGCAAATGTAAGGTATAAACACTAAACCATCACTGATGAACAAAATGGTCATTAGGGGTGATGATAATTCTGTTAAACAGGGAGCACCAAGGATGAAGGGATAAGGCAAAAATATAGAGATTGGATAGCTTGAAGTAATAGAGAAAAAAATACAATAGCAAGTGTTTAAATTCTTATTATATAGGAAAAACAAAGAGTCCTGTTTTTGCCTCAGTTTCTTAAAGTACATAAAATCACAGAATTATTTAGGTTGAAAAAGACATCTAGGATCATCAAGTCCAACCATTAATCCAGCACTGCCAAGCCCACTACTGAACCACATCTTTAAGTGCCATGTCTCCACATCTTTTAAACACCTCCAGGGACACTGACTCCACCACTTCCCTGGGCAGTCTGTTCCAATGTTTAACAACCCTTTTTTGTGGAGAAATTTTGCCTAATATCCAATCTCAATTTCCCATGGCACAAATTATGTCATTTTCTCCTGTCCTCTCACTTGTTACCTGAGAGAAGACACCAACCTCCATCTCACTACAGCCTCCTTTTGGGTAGCTGTCCATGGCCAGGCAGCTCTGCCCCATGAAGGCACACTGGAATCCTTTACTTGCTTCAGTACTAGAGTAGTTTCAAAGTGGTTTCAACAGCCATCAAACACACGAAGAAACACACCACATCAGGGGTGATAGCTTGGTCCAAGAGTCAAAAAGTGTAGGAAGCAGAACTGCAATGTGTTTACTAACAAAAAAAAAAATTAAACCAAAAACAACCACCCCCCCAAAAAAAACCAAAACAACCCAAAAAAACCAGCCAACCAAAAAACCAAAACCAAACCAAAACAAACCCCCAAAACCAAAACAAAACAAAAAACAAACAAACAAACAAACAAAACCCAATAAAAAATTTGCTGTTTTAGTGTCAGGCTTCATCCTCAATTGCTCTTATTTTCAGAGGAGCTGAAAGTAAGATCGAGCCTGTAGGGGCTCAAGCTGGGGCCATTTTTAGAAATATAAAGCCCTAATGAAGCCCCTGTTGCATTTCCCTATGTGTGAGGAGGGGACAATAACCTCTTTCGCTGGCAAGTGTTGCAATTCCTTTAGGAGGAGGATTGTTCCTTAATGTGAAATGAGCAGCACTTTGCCCAGCAGGGCTCTGACTTTTCACTGAATGGCTTGAATTTGCAGCTAGGCAAAAATACACAAACTGAAAGCATAACAGTACTTGGGTAGGTTAATTTCAAGCTACTTTCAAATTTCCCTTGTCTCTGTATTCCTGTGGTGACTGCAGAGAAACCGTTTCTGTCTGGGATAGTTTGCAATTAAAAAAGCCCTCTGTTCTCCTGCATGGGAAGCAAGCCTTCTAATATGGCTTGTCTTATTCCACAAATATGGAATGTGATCCATTCCCACTGCCGTGGCTCTCATCCCTGAGAACTGGCAGTGCACTACAACAGGGACTACTGGTATTTAGAAGTGACCTGACTGACACAGCTCTCTCTGCCACGTTATACAGGACACTGCAGGCGTTGGATGACACAGAAATGGAAGACAAATGCGGGATTAAGAGGGATGTTCAAGGTCACCAACACTACCCCTCATATATAAGAAGCATAGACCCATGCAAGCCTGCACAGGACTGTCTAAAAATTAGTTATTCTCTTGCCTAATCTTCTAATCTGGAAGCAATTCCAGAACTCATTTTCTAAACAGTTAGAAATTTTCTATTTTCCTGTCTAAATTTATTTTTGGCATATTTGTAGTCATCTGTTCTTGTGCCAGCATCATCTTTTAGCTTGAAGACCTCTGCTCCCTCCCTAGTATTTACCTGGCAGATGTATTTAGAGTCTGCAATTTTGTAATTTCCCTGCCCTCCTTTTCCAACCCTTCCGGTGAGAAATGAAACCCAGACTGGTTTTGCAGTAACCCCAAGCCTCCCCGCACTGTAGCCATCCAAATTGCCAATTTTTTTGGTTGCAGTTTAAATTCTTATTTCTTGAACATGCTCAACAGAATAGATGGGAAGAGGAAAGGGGGGAAAAAAGTGTTATAGTCAGTATTGCAGTGAAGAAAACGAAAGTTCGGAGAGAAAAAGATATTTGAATATGTTGACACAAGAAGGGACTAAAGCAAGAGGAGATTTTGAGTCTCCTGATGCCAAGCCTACTACCTTCAAACACTCTTATTCATGGCATACCTCCATCATAGCAAAGAGTTATTAACGTGTTAGACACTTGGTTCTCAAACCCAGCATTTCACCCTGTGATCTTCTAAGTCTCATCCAATTTGTTCATGAAATGAAAATCTATCAGGAAGGGTCTGCTGTCTCTGCATATTAATATCAGCTAAAACTAGAGCTTTCATTATCATCTTCCTTGCTTTTCCCTTTTGCCAAAAAGGCAGTTTGAAGGTTACACTTAAGGTCAGCTGCCGTCTATACTTATTGGTTTATTCCCAGATTTTGAGTTATTGATATTGAGCTTGTCCAGGAAATCAGTGCAGTACAACATAAGATTCACTGATAGCCTGCCGCTCTTTATGCATTTTAAAAAGATAACCTTACAGTGCAAAATAAATTTTTAAAAAAGAACTTCAATGTCTTCCCACTGCCAATTCAAAGCTTCACAAATCCTTGGGCTGCTGTTTTATTTTATTTTTACAGTCTTTCCTCTAAAGCTGTCTTAAATGGTCGAAGCAGGTTTCATTCTTTCTTCTTTTTTTTTTTCATTTCTCCTGAAGATGATACAAATGCCCACTGCACAGATATTCAGATAATTGACCCACTTGGATTTGTTCCCTGCATATTGCTAGACTGTCTTTTAGCTTGATGGGCCCCAGGAATGAAAACAGAATCATGGGCTTGTAGTATCAGCAGGGCTGTGACATCTGTCTGAATGCTGCTTCCCCCAGACATCTCACTGGTGGTCTCTGTTTCTTGCCCTTTCCTTAAAATTCACTTCAGGGACACAAGTATGTCTCTGTACTTTGTTTTTCAGAACACCCACAAATTCACCAATGTTTTGCTTTTCATGCTCCTGACTGCCCATTTTGCCTCCTGCATGTGTGTTTGGTTGCTGTGCAGCTCCCCTCCCTTTCCTTCCCTAATGCTGTTATAGGATATTGCTGTTTGCTAAGAAATGAAAGATGATATTTAAAAGGATGCTAGTACTAGGTTGACTGCTGTTGAATTTCAGAGTCGCTGGTACAAATACTGAATTGTATTACTTTCATGGTAACACTCTCCCCAAAGGATTCTCCTCTTGCCTCATATGCTCAGTCCCTGGCAGTTCAGATCTGATTGCTCATCTATTAGATGCAATAATAGTATCGTGCTGTAGCTCTACAGTGCCTTTCATCTCACGTGTTTTGCAGAGTCTGGGCAGCTGTTGTAGAGAGACAGGTGGAAAGCTGAGTGCTGAGGCTCTTTCTAAAGTAATTTCAGTTGACATATATTTAGTGAACCTATCCTGCTGATAAAGAGGTACAGTGTGTATTATATAAGTGTATATATACACACAGCTAATTAAAATGACAGCACTGGTACCAGTGGCCAGCTGGGACAGATCTCTTTCCCCAGCACCTTTCTTCATCAGCCCCCCACCTTCCCAGGCTGGACACCAAGGAGTACTCACCATCACTGCTGTTTCAGAGCATGATTTTCATAGTCTCACAATGATTGAGGGCATCTGTCTGCACACAACTCAGGAATTTGGCTGTGTTTTATGAAGTTGCCACTTCTCTATCTGCTCTGATATATTTTCAGCAACCCAAGCACAAGTCATAGGAGGAAGGATCCTGTTTGCCCAGAAATAAGTTGCAAATGTGGCAACTGTGATAGCCATATTACTGGAAGTGTAAAAGAAGATGGAAACCAGAGCAAAAGGGATGTGATTTTGGAGGGTAAAATAGTAACTCGGAGAAGTAGCTAGAAAGTCTGGATGTATCTGCTTTGCTTAGCACAGCTGAACTGGGGACACATCTGGGAACTAAGCCAAAACACACACATACATGATATAGCACAGTCCTACCAGGATATTATCTCAGATCCTTAAAGCAAAACTAACTGATCTGGGCTCTACTTGTGTCTGTTGTTCTGCTGAATGGCTCTGGTGACACCAGACTAAGCTCATGGGCACGAGGTGAAACAGCTCTCTGTCCTAGGATCAAAGCCCCAAGCAGATCTTTGATTTTCTCAAACCCCCAAAAAACAAGTTGTTGTGCTAGGAGACAGATTCTGAAGCCCGATGAGCAAGAAGGGGAATTCAGGTGAAACTATGACAGCAGTGAGCTGTATGAGGAAGAAGGTTGGCTTTTGTCAGTGCTGAGGTTGTACCAGCACAGCCCCAATATAGACACAATGGTTGCCACGGACTGTAGTTTCCTCTTCCAGTAGAGGAATCGGCTATATTGGACTGCTTTGTGATCCTTTAGTAGGAACTAAATCTTGGTGAGCCATTGCCTGTTAGCATCCTGCACTGATGTGGATGCAAGTGGCTGAGATGTGCAGGACAGAGGGAAGGAGCAAGAGAAAGTGAGAATGGTGGCAACCGTGCCGAATGCTGAATGGCAAATTCATGTTTTCTAAAAATATTAACTTGCCTTTGTCACAACACCAACCTGCACCAAACCTCCTGATTCCAATATGGCAATGCAATAAATTGGAAGTGATCTGCTCAGAAGTATATATAGGATGAAGCCCAGAGCAGCATTACAGACCAAAATTCTGACACTGCCCATTTGTGTCTCTCAAGTAATGCCTGTCATCCCATACCTTCCCATAATTCCCTCTGTATCCCCAGAAAAAGCAGACATTTCTTTTACTGTTTCTTTATGAATTTAGGGTGAAGATCAGTTCTGTGCTAGTGATAAAACCCAGAAGACTTTTCCCTAGTATTCCTGAAGCCATGCATATATGATGACCATGGCAGCATGGGCACCAGGATACAAGGTATTTTACAGTGGCACTACTCTTACTCCAGCTCAACTACTTCCAGTTGAAATACAGTTCTTCAGTGGAGACAGATGTCAAGAGCAAAAGACCCTTCTGCTGTGTGTGGGGGGGTGACCAGTGTGATTATATGTTCATGGAAACAGATGGAACAGTTTATACTACAGTACTCATGCATATTTGGTTTGTATTTGAATGAAGACTAACAGATGCAAAGTGCTATTTTATTTTTTAGGAAATATATGATTAGATATGGTTAATTTGCAGAGGGTAATGAGCTACATGCCCTTATTAAAAAGTCATATATTTATGTACATTTCTAGCAAAAACATCTTTCTCTTGAAAAAGGGAGCTATCTGTTAAAAACAGAAAAGATGACCTTTTCGAACTGGTACCTCAGTTGTGTACCTGCTCCTCCTTTACAGTTTCTTACAGATGTTTACTAAGAAATCGAGACAGGAAGATACTAATGACTGAATTGCAACCCTCCAGAAATTTGTCCTCTGCATCTGGTTAGATTGTTTTCATATGTATATATCTCACATATTACTCTATCAACTGCCTGAAAGGAGGTTGTAGCAAGGTTGGAGTCAGTTTGTTCTTCCAAGTAGTAAGAAACAGGACAACAGGAAATGGCCTCAAGTGGTACCAGGGGGTTTAGACTGGATATTAGGAAAAGCTTCTTGACCAAAAGGGTTGTCAGGCATTGGAACAGGCTGCCCAGGGCAGTCAGTGGTGAAGTCACCATCCCAGGAGTGATTTAAAAGTTGTGTAGATGTGGCACTTGGGGACACGGTTTGATGGTGGGCTTGCCAGTGCTCCTTTAATGATTAGACTCAATGACCTTAGAGGGCTTTTCCAACCCAAACTATTTTATGATTCTATACCTAAATAATTTTATTTGGTTTTGAGCACATCTCCAGGAAAACTGCATTTCATTCTCATCATGTTGACAAGGTCTTCAACATCTTGCACTTGACTGACCTTGATATTTTAATCAACATATAATGAGACATTAAGTGAAATATTACTAGGTGAGCTGTCACTTGCTTGGACATTAAGCAATTAATGGCCATTTTGGAGTACTTTTTGTTTTTACCTTTGTGAAAAAGAGAATTGATATACAGATACTTTCCTCCTGAATTTAATAAATAATACCATGTCCTAAAGCAAGAAAGCTTTTATTTTAGTCCTATAAATTCAGTGGACTGACCATGCTAGAGGTGTATACCATAATTTCTTGAGTGTTTCAAAGGGCTGGAGTCAGTAGTGGCAGGTCAATTCCTATTCCCTGATCTCAGTAACATTCTGGGTAGACTCAGGGGACTGAGTGTCAGAGTCCTGGGGTCTAGTCCCGGTCTTGCCAATGACAGAGAATGACACATCAAGCAGATATAATTAACATGGATGGAAATGCATCCCAAGGAATCACCTTGCCTTGCAGCTGCCCATGCACGCACACACTTTGCAGGCTTGCACATCATCAATTTGCAGACTTGTACATTGCCATTTTACAGCAGTGTCATGAGGTTTACTTCCTTTATCTTTTAGCAACAGGGAGTTGTTAGTCTAGGATGTGGATGCCTGTAGTTTTGAGGATGGTAGCCAGTTGTTCCAGCACTCACTATACAATGCTGGTGAGAAAGACACCTTAGCACAAAAACCTGGGTCACCCTTTCCATTAAAGCACTCTGAGATTTTTAACATCCCTGCAGAGCAGATGAAATCAAAGTCTCCTTCAAAGCAATGACCCACAGTGCCACATGGCTGTGTTTTTCTGTCCTAGTGTGATGAAAAGCCAACCAGACTAGGCTGATGAGTTCAGTCCAGTGGGAGTGTGAGTTTCCCAACATCTGGCCCGGGCCTTACTGATGTTGCTCAGCCCTCGCGCCACTTTATGAAGCGGAAGCAATGTGGCTTTTTTCACGTTCTCTATTATCAGATCAGGTCTATCTCAAATAAATCATATCAGCCCACACTGTCATCTCCTTCCACCCACTTTTTGTGTAAAACTTCCATCAGCCAAGCTTACATGCATTGAATTTTCACAATGGGTAGTTTGCCAAAAAAAAAAAAAAAAAAAAAAAAAAAGGGACAAGACTTGGCCTTTATTTGAGAGATAGCTTCCTTTGTAGCATTGGGAAAGGAGGAAGGATTGTGATAAACATCATTACTAGCAAGTAATTTTTCCTTTTCTGATGCAGCTCTACAGTGAGTTTGTTATCTGCCTGCATGAAAGATCTTTTCAAGATGTTTCTAGTCCCCAAGGAAGTGAGAGACTAACAGAGTCTTCCAAATGATAATAAAAGAGAGATGTCAGGGGGGAGAAGATGTCTCTCTTGTTCCTCTAACACTTGACAAAGCACTTTGCCCCCCTTCCCAGCACTACTTTCCTAAGCAGTTTGGGAGGGAAATGAGCTTGCTTGCAGATGTTTTTGTTCTTTAGCTAAAGAAACAAATGCATTCACTGAATATAGCTCTGCCAAGAAAATAAGAACATGGGCAGGACTTTGAATGCAGTCACTGATGGGAATGAAGGAGAGGAATAGTTTGCTGTTTGAATTGCTCATCAGGAAGAGATAAAGGTGAAGAAAGGGAGGGAGGAAATGGAGTTGTTTGAGTGAGGATGCTGAATGCAAAATCTGAGTGGAAGAAATAGTAAATGCTGAGAAGAAGCTGGATGAGTCTGAGTCATGGAACAGATTTTTTTTTTCCCCCGAAGCTGTGTAAAACAGACGCTGCAACAACCCACCTCAGAAACCTCTCATGCAATCGTTATAGGAAAAATGACCCTGGGGCAAGGTCATGTCTGCAACAGATGGACAAAACCAGCTCTTCTGTTCTTCTCTGTCTTGCCCAAGTGAGCTGGGATCTCAATGGTTTTGAGTGGCATCTTGGAGATTTTATGGCACATCATGATAAAGGGAGTTACTGCCTGCCTTCTAACTCCCTAACTGCAGGGATACATAGATCCTCAAAAAATCCTAATTTTTGCTCTTTTCATACCAACTTTTCTAGCACAGTGATATTTTCAAAATACTCCCTGCTAGTGACCTTCTTCCCTGTAATTCCCTGTAATTTAAAACACTCTTACTTTAAAACATCAGAAACTAGAGTCACTAACCAGTTTTCAGACAGCATTTTTGCAAGGGAAGGTATGTCTGCATATTTCCAAAAACATGCAAGGAAAGAATCTGATAATTTTTTTTTCATCCTAGTCTGGAATGCTATTCATAGCCTTATCTAGACTTAGAAATGTATTAATACAATTATTCTTGGAAAATTATTTGGATTTATTCATTTCAAAGTAACTGTCTATGTGGAATCAGAATGATCAGATACTTGTGCCAAAGGAAACAATGCTGAAATAATTATTTCATAAAAACCATATTAGTACATTTCCAAATGGAGAGGAGCTGGTATAAACAGGAAAGAAGCAAACCCTATTGTCTCCCTCATTCCTTACAGCCTTGTTTTACGGCCCAATAGGCAATAATGAGGCTGTAGATCTATGTCGTCTTCTTAGAATCCAAAAGGCTTTACAGAGTCTGTTGGATGAATTTCAACACCCTGTTCAAGTCCAAGGAGGAAATAAGCTCTTCCAGAAATTCACCAATCTTCCTTTTTCTTCTTTTGAGTCTGGCTGTATCTCAAAGGTACCTTATGGACCATCTGTCCCTCCTATCCTCTCAACCCCCACATGCCATCATCAATAAGACATCAATCTGTGAAGCAGCTCTGGGAGAGATTTTTTAGTAGTTTCTCCAGGAAAGCATCTGAGTGATTCCTCTGCAGAATCCGTCTGCTCTCTGTGCCTGCTGCGGAAAAGGGGTATTGACCTCTCCCCATCTCTAATCTGGTCTGGACATTCTTCTCTTGAAGGATGCAAATATATTGGCAAGAACTTTACACAAAGCCAAGAATGAATTAACCAAATCCAATTCAGGGAGGACATTGATAAACAGTGCACGGCTCATGAGAGCATTAAAGTTTTGGAAAACATTACTTACAGTGAGAAACTCCAGAAGAAAGGAACTAAGAGAAGTTTAAGGACTAAGTTCATCACTGTCTATGGGAAATGAACCTATTGGAGTACTGTTCAGGGGCAATAATAGATGTTCCAGGTCTATGGTGTCTTTGGGAACCCTTCCTAAATATCTTCTCTTACTTTTCATGCTTATGTGGGACTCACCATAATCTGATACAGACAATGCTAAACGCTGGTGCCAATGACTGAGATAAAAATGATTGGGGTCTGCATTTGCTTCAGAGTCCAGACTGTGGCTCTTCCTAAAGGTCTTCAAAAAAGCTTCTCTTGTGAGGTGGTAAAATATCTCCGTAGAAAAAAGCACTATTACCTTCCAAATTTACAGAGAGAAGTTGTCTGAACTCTTCTGTTTAAATTTGCCTCTAGATATCCACTAAAATGTTGAGAAGCATCGAACTGAGTTCCAGAACTTACAGCCTCAATATTTACCCTTCCAGCCCCGGAAGTTCTCTATCCAACAATCCAACCATTAACATGGCAGTATTTTTTTTTTTTTTGTCAGAACTTCAATAATTTTTGACCAAATAACAAGAGGGTTTATCCATTTGCAGTGAAGGGATAAGACTGCCCACTGATATTTTCTGCTTCAATTCACACAAATCGCAAGGTCTAACAGCTCACATACATGACCCCTCATTGAAGGGAGCTATGAAAACATCCCATTTAGCCTAAGAACCCATGGAGTTTTTGTGAGTTGATCTCTGCTTTCTGCTTGCTCCATTCACAGAAGGAAAATTACCAAAGAGGGCAAATTTGTCCTGATTTGAGAGCAGCCAGCATACCAGTGGAAGGGGTCCTGTGAAGATGGAATGGCAAGGACTTCCCTCAGGGGGAACTGCACTTGATAGACAGTCAGCAGCCAAAAATATTCAGGTGGGGTTGAGGGACACTGTAGCCTGACAAGGTACATGGAGACCACATCCCCCTGCTGCTGTGTGTCACAGCAAGTCTAGTTTAGACACGTAATTTACAAATACATGCATCTGTAATCTATTTGCATAAATGTTTAAGTGAACTTTTCCCAACTTAACCATCTTTATCAACCAAACTTCTAACATGCTTCTCTACAGCTCCATCAGGTAGCATTCCTCTAAGCCCTTTCCTTATTCTCCTTTGTAGAACCCATGCCAAAATTTCTACTTTCCTGACACCAGGAGTAAACATCTGTAATACCCAAAGTCACTACCTTTCTTTTCCTGAGAACTGAGCCAGGATTAACACTACTTCAAACTTCTGCAAAAACAGCACTCATTTCATGGCAGTCCCCCAATAAATGATGGGTCAAATCACCAGTGTGCATAACAGCCTTCTTTAAGGACAGCTGAAGAATGCATCCAGCAAATTGCACATGTTCCAGAGGGAACACCTTGTATTAAATGCCAAGGAGGAGTAGAACCAGCTACAGGTAAAGTTTGCTTTGTTGAGCACTAATGAAACTAATGGGGTACGTTTATGTCACACCTTTCATTCCAAGTGATCAAGTGCTTTGCAAGCCTTAATCATTTCACCCATCACTGAACTGCAGACTCCTCTGGGGTGGAACATTAACAGCTGCTTGGTAGAGCACAGCAGCAAGCCAGAGCAATTAATGAAGGAGAAACATCCCTTCCAAATACAGGAGCAAAGGGAATTTTGTTAAGTGGAATGTAATTATCCAAAGCAGAGAGAGGGAGACATTTCCCTTCATACTCTAATCTGGGGTTACAGCTGCTTTTCCAGTCCCTGTGTTACTGGGGAGTCAGCATCCTAGCCTGACTCTGAGGTTGCTGTGTTCTGTTCTAAGAAATAAGTAAAACTCCCAAAGGAAAAGCATCTTGAATTTTTTTGTAGGATACCAGATTCCCACTCCTTCAGATGAGGACTACCATTTGCCTTCCTCAAACACCTAAACCAAACTAGCAGAAAACTAATAAAGTGTCTGTAGATGAAGGCTCGGTACATAAATGTTCCATACAAGCAACACGACTCTCTCTCAGCTATAAAATCTGCACATTATATAAGTGGGAGAAATTATTGTCTCTAAACTATTTGTGGCAGGGTGGCTTGATTTAAATTATAATCATGGTTTAAACCAGGAAGCAGAGAATCTTGATTTAAATAATCAGGTTTAATCTTGTTTTGCATGTGTGCTTTTCAGTTATTTTCTTTTAAAACTGGTTGATTCTCACTGATTGGTATAATTTGCTGCTTCTTTATGCTAAATCAAAAAGTATCCTATATCTATACATATTTATTTCAGCAATTATATAGTTTTGCATGCATTTATTCAGATTCTTACTTTTTTACAGTTTTTAAGAAGAGAAAATGGTGAACAACAGATTTCTTATTCAGTAGATGATTACTAGCTTTTTTAGTATTTTTTGTTGTCTTATATTTATTTGAAATTCACGTCGAAACTGCATTTAAATGGAAACTGGAATATGGTCGTAATTTCACCCCCTCCTCTCAAACTAAGGGTAATAAAAGTACTTCACCATGCTGGAGATCGAGAAGAAAATGTGTCTTGCACAGAAAATGCATGGTGAGAACAAAGGCAGTGACCATTGTTGCTGGGGAGCTGGAGCAGGGGTGCATTTCCAAGAGAGTTTGGCAATGCTCCTTCCTTGCTGGCAACACTGGTTTAAATAGCCCCCAGATATTTTTGTTAAGCCACCGTCAGTCACTGGCCCTTATTTGAAGCAAATCAGGAGGATCTTCTGTTGGGTGGGATTTCTGCTGCTCTACCTGGCATTGAACTGATCTCTCTGGCATGAGAGCTGAGTGGAAACTGTGAAATCAAGAGCTCTGTGTGCTGGCACCCTTGAGGAAAGGCTTTAAAACACATGGTTTTGGGGTAAGTCAGAGCTGGACTCCATGAGTAGTTGCACTATCATGACCATGGGGATGGAGAACCCCTGAAAGGGCATGGGGATGGGTACCCAGGGTGGCAACCTATTAAACAAGCTGGTCCCTTAGATGTAATCATAAAATCACAAAATTGTTTCAGTTAAAAGAGACCTTACAGATCATCAAGTTCCAGCCCCTTGCCATGGGCAAGGACACTTCCTACTGGATTAAGTGTTTTAGAACTCCATCTAACCTTGCCTTGAACACTTCCTGGGATGGGTCATCCAGAACTTCCCTGGGCAACCTGTGGCAGTGCCTCAGCATCCCCACAGTAAAGAATTTCTTTATATCATCTAATCTATATTTCTTGTATGTTAGTTTAAAAACATTCCCCCTTGTCCTGTCACTATCTGCCTGTGTAAAAAGCTATGAATTATTGTTTTATTTTTATATACATGATTCAATAACATCTTTGCTGTGGTGGAGAAAACTAAACAACCTGCCCTAGAGCATAAAATAAAAGTTTTTAGGGGCAGTTCAAAAAAACACTGAAAACTTTGCAGAATTAGGGCAGTAATGCATTTTCAATCACTGCCCTTGATTGAATAAAGTTGCTAAAAGTTAATCAAAATCCTCTGAGAAATAAAACAATGAGATTTTAATGAATAAATTCTCATGGCAGAAGCTATGCTTTCCCTTATTTGGAGCTCAGTGTGCACCTCTGGGCATGGGTAAACCAAAAATAATGTGCTCTTTCCTCTCACTTTGTTCTGCTTATAGAGGGAGACACATCTTCACTGAAAGAAACAAAGCCAGATACCTCAAGGGGCATTGTGGGAGACTGAACCAGATGTGGACTAACACTGTGTGCCGAACTCAGAAGCAGATTCAGTGGCCCAAATGGGAACTCAGAAATACAGACATGAGCGTCTGGAAATGCCCAGCTGGGAAGAACACCTGAAGAGGGAACAGTGGGTGTAGAAAGCCAGGTACACCAGGATTTCTTCCCAATTTTCTTCTACTCTTCAGGGAATAATTTATGTTTTTGAAAGGCTGAGATGGTGAATGGACATCCAGAGATCCAGCATGAAGGGAAAAAATGGAGAAAAGGCAACTGGGAAACAAACTTTGGCTCCCTGTTCCATGCTTAACCAGCTGGTTAACTCTGGAGGCAAGAGTCTGTGGGCCACACAGGTAGATATCCAGCCATTTTGAGTTCTCAACCATCACTCTATCCTTGTTGATGTGACATTTACTGTCTCCTCTAATTCTTAGCTTTTCTCCATGCTGCTTCTCTTTCATCTACCCCAGAGGGATCAAACGTTTGCCTAGAATAGAATTTAGGTCTGGCCCTAAAAATAAAATCCTGCTCCAAGTGATCATTGAGCTGCAGGTCCACCCTGACTCCAGTACTGATGTCAGTGCTATGCCAGCTCTGATGGCCCTCAGTGTCCTGACCATAATCCTCAGTCTATGGCAGTAGCCATTTCTGATAGGCAATGATGCACAAATCCCACCCCAAAACCAGGCTGGAAGCAAAGTGATACTATCAAAGGAGTAATAGGTTTCATGCTGCTGAACATAGGTTTATTCCCCTTGGGGTGTATCACACAACAAGAAATTATTTATGGCACTCGGAAACAGTGTAAAAAATGCACAGATTTGCTTCCAAAATACTTGGCAGCTTGCCTGCAATATTAATAAATGCAACTATTTTCCTTAAAAAAATCTCCATGACAAGGCAGTTTAAAGTGGCAAAGGAAAGGACAAAAATTAATTGCATAACTACAAAGAACAGTAAGTTCTTACCTATTAATGTTGCCTCTACATGCCCTCTCCCCCAATATTCAGGCTAATAATGAGTTTTTAGAGTTTTAGGCTTTTTTCCCTGCCTCATGGCTTCACCATCATCACAATAATAATAACAACATGAAACCTACACACTAACCTATATTGAACTGCAGTTCATTACAGCAGAGTAACATTGTGAAGAACTTTAATGTCAGCATCCTTTCATATGTAGATTACAGTAATGCAGAAAGTACATTCTCTATGGGACACACCATACAGGAATAAAATTAACAAAAACAAAGAAAATGGAAAGACTTCTTTTACTCTAGGGACAAAGAGGCCAGCAATGAGACAAATTAGCCCTAGAAATCAGTGGGAATTCCTTCACTATGAAACAAAATCAAGATACTGACCGCTAATGCTGCACTTGAAGATTGAGAAGAAACTCAAGATTAATCTCAGGTGCCTTCGCCTCTTAAATGGGGAGCAAAGATGCTGCTGGTTCCCTTTGTGGTGCTACCAAAGGGACAATCAGTTCTCAGGTGGGTTGAATCCTGTCTGAGAGGCAGAGACATCCTCATTTTGAAAGGCTATTTTACTCCTAATGGGCAGGGAGTTGGTTGAATGTGGAGGGAGATAAGGGTCTGTTGTCCTAAACCCCATCAATTCTCCGTCCCATCAAGGTAAAACTTTCTCTGAGACTCTTGTGGAGTGAGGTGGTGACTCACCTATTCACTTTCAAGAAGTATCTCAGAACTAATATCTAAAAAGGACAAAAAAGATAAGAGGATAGAAAATATGAGGTATCTATCATCAAGAATGTCAGTGATTAGAAAGCTGGATCACAAGTAAGGAAGATGTAACAGCCTTCAAAGGAACCATTTTTCAGTGGAAAATGTAGCATTTGATGGTCATACAGTTATGTCTGCTTTTTAGGACCAACATTCTTCATAAGAATATTAGTATCTTTACGGTTGGAGAGCCTGAAGGCACATTTCTTCCCCTGACCTTCACATTTCAAGTGATCACCAAATCTCTGAATATCTCTGTAAGGTGGCTTCAGTAAATTGCCATATCCCAATAATATCCACACACCATTAAAACAGGGAATTTTTGGCAAATTCTGCCTGGAAAGGGGCAGTATGAGAGTTTTGAGAAGCTGAAATATGGAAGGGTATTAGTGAAAATTCCCTTCTGGATGCACTACTACTTTATGTAGTTCTTCACTAACTTCTGCAATCGATGATGGATCTTTAGTAGTAAGGGTTCCAGCTAATTTTTATTTCAGGCTGAAACATGTTGTTAATATTAAGGTTACAAGTGATGGGAGACAAGTGAAAGATGACAGCCAGCAGATGTCTGATCTTGCCTGGGTAGTTCTAATTTATTCTTGTTTTCCCTTAGTAAAAAGTCATAAGGGAAACTTAATAAAGTATAGTTCATAGTACATCCTTTTAAAATTATTATTTATTCTGAAAAATGTATTGTTTTTTTTTTTAAATTTTCTTTCTGAATTCTCCAGAATATGAGTATTACATTTTTGCCTACATGGTTTGCAGAAGAAGTATGTCTGAAACTCACACTCATTTACTGGAAGTGCTTTATAATGCACTGTTTAATTCAAAGGAGAAAATAAAGAGATGATGTTGCTGCAACCACGGTAACAATATTAACAATTGAATGGATGAAGTCTGAAAAGAAATTACTCAGCAAAACACAGTAATAAAAAGAAAAGTCACCATGGATTATCATCTGGGGTATTAACAAATAATTTGTAATGCAGAGATTACACAGTAATTCTGACACTGCTAATTGCACTGATATATTGAACTGTACTTTGGGCCAGTGGTTTGGGTCAACATGATTTGGGAGACAGGAAGGTGAATGCAAAGAAAACTGAATAAAAATCCTTCCTCTGCAGAGAGTCAGAGCTATTTAGGAGCTTCCTTGCAAGGTACCCAGTAGCAGGTATAGACAACATTAGGAGAAGAGCTCCCAACAAACAAAGAGAACGAGGAAAACACTCAGAAATAATTACTGAGTCTGGGATAGTAGAGGAGGCAGAGCTATAGTGTGAGCTTTAAAGTTCCTGATTGCCACTATGTTTCAGTTTTACAACAGCCTATGAGAATTTTTCAGAAAGGCAATTTATTTGATGAGAAAACAAAAATTAACTGTAACATACCTACTACCTTTCTGGTTAAGTTGGTAAGGCTTGGAGACCATGTTTGGATATTGAGCTGGTTGTTTGCTTGACAGTTTTAAATGCATTCATTTAAATCATTCCAGAACAGTAGTCACTATAGGAAAAAATTCACAGAATGGTCTGGGTTCGAAGGAACCTTAAAGGCCATCTAGCTCCAATCCCTGGGTTGCCCTGGGAAGGCAGGGACACCTTCTGCTAGACCTTCACCAGGTTTTTTTTCTCACAGCCACATTCAGGCTGGTCATGAACAATTCCAGGGATGGGAGAGAAGGGGAAACTATTCCTCGTTGTAGCATGTGGGTCCAAAATGAATTGCTGCTCTTAAATCTTTTCACCAGTAAGTGTCTGTATTACTATAGTCACCATATCATCTTTGGCACTGACTGATGCTTTCAGAGGTGAAGCTAAGATAAATGAACCCTGAGATGAAACTGTTCTTCCTAAACAGAGATGATCAGCAGATGTGTGGTGGAAGTGTTAGGGTGATCAAACCTATATCCAATTAATCATTAAATGGGTGATTGGAGTCCAGTGGTAAACCCTTTTGCAATCATAGAAGGCATCCAGAAGTTTTTGCAGGATGATGTTTCCCACATAGTTTTGAATTGTGAAGATGGAAAAAAGTTGCACAGGGCAATTTGACAGAAAAGGTCCTGCAGCTTGAATTTTGGCTTCCTGGGTGGTTAGATCTGGAATTTTAGTTCATGTCTACTAATCTCTCAGTTCTCTCAGAGTGCTGAAGTCACACTTTATCTACACTTCTGCTGCAAGAATTTCTTTACATGATAGATCACAGTTGAGCATCTTCAACTCAGCTGAACTGTCTTGAGCCGTCCGATGCTAATCATCCTGTCTGTGAGATGCTTCTGGCTATTTGATACTGCCCACATTCTTCCAAGGAAGAGATGATGACAGAGAGAAACATCACACAACTCCTCACAGCATTAATCATGGCTGACTTGTCCTGCTAACAAAAAAAACCCTGCTTCCTGTTTCTTGTTCCTTCTTGTATTTAACCAACTACTTACCTTGGTGGATATGAACACTGAGCCCAGACTACAACTAAAGTAAATCCTTAGTTTGGAATAGTTTGGAACAGCTTCTTTGGAATAGTTGAAAGTTAAGCTGTACTGTTTGTTTGTTTTTAAAGGGCTGCAGCTCCACTTTCACAAACACAAATTTTTAAAATGCTGTTGACCCAGGTGTACAGTAGCCCTGTAATGATTGTACTGAGTAAACCAGAAAGTTCACTATCACACTGAAGGTAGAGGAAGAAGCGGTTTGGTTTTGTTGTTGGTGGCAGGGTTTTTTGGTTTGCTTTTTTTTTTTTTTCCCCCGTGGGAAGAGATTTTGTATTGGAATGTCTACCCATTTTCTGTCCATCGATCAAATTCAAATTGGTCCAGGGATTACCAGTGTGATTTATAACACTTTGGGTGCATCCAGGTTAAGATCTCCATTACAGACCCAAAGGAAATAGGCATAGCCCAGTTCATGGATGCTTGCACGCAAACAGTGTCCATGTCCACATATGTTAGGAGTCCCCTAGGCAGTACAAAAGCCCAGCCTGAATAGTCCTGCACAGCCCCAGAGGAATAAGGCACAGCAGTGCTGCAAGAATTGGAACTGGAGAAAGAGGGATGCTTGAGAGACCAGCACAGAAAGCCACTCTGACCAAGACAGCATCTAGTCTAGACCTTTCTCAGCAGATCTCTGTCTAGTTTACACTTAAAAGCTTTTAGCACTGGAGCTCTTCAGACTTCTCTGATCTCCTCCAGTGCCAAACTGTCTTACAACTGTTTATGAGGAGAGGAGACTCTAGATGCTGTCTTTTAACTGTTTTTGCTATGGGTGATGTTCAGAAGATGGAGTCAGATGTTCTTGGAGATGCTCACTGGGAGCAATGGACACGAGCTGCAGTTGAAATCCATACTAGCTCTTAGAAGAAGAATTGTTCACAGCAAGCGTGGTCAGCTGCAGAACCAGGATATAGAGGCTGTGCCCTCTCTATTCTGATTGATATTCAAATTGTAACTGAAAAAAGCCCTGAGTGACCCAACCTGACCTCCAACTTGGCCCTGCTTTAAGCGGGAGAGGGACCAGAGACTTTCAGCAATGCCTTTCAGTATAAATTATCCTGTGGCATTTTTATGATGATGTTATGATTAGAAGTTTTTTGGGTTGGTATTTTTTTTGTATGTGACTAAATTGCTGCAAAATAAGCCAATTTCTGGAAGACTATTACCTCGTTCTTCTTCAATGTGCTCCTCTCTATAGTAAACAATTGCTGTCTCAGTACAAATCCTGTTTGGGGTTAGCTAAGGTACCGCCAGGAAACTCCAGGCTTCAGTCCAAATGACCACTTCAGGAACTTCTTTTGCTTGAATCAGTCTTGCTGAGAAATAGTGCAAACGACTATAGGAAAGAAGTTCTCCTAACATCATTGCTAGACTTCCAGGAACCGGACTCCCTCTGTGCTTGGTTCTGAACTGTTAACGGGAGTTCACAGTTCCAGTTCAGATCATGATCATGCTGCAGAAAACCTCTTGAGCCATATCAAGTGCCTGCTACGTCAGCAATGCAGAATGATGGCACTGTCCCCAGGCAAGGTGCAGCAACGTGAGCTGTGCCTCTGTTCCCTCACCATGCAAAGTGACTATCCAGGTCAAGTGAAATGCACTGTCCACTGGAGGGGAAGCCATTGTGGCTGTTTGAGTTTGCAAGATGTGAGCTCAGGGCATTGCCAGAGTTATAACTCAACTCTTTGGTGAAAACGAAGTCTTAACTTAGTAAAAGCATTCGGCCTCCTGGAAGGATTCAACCTAATGAATGTGTCCCTGCTTAGGGCAGGGGTTTGGAACTAGACGTTTTTTAAAGTTCCTTCCAACCCAAACCATTTTGGGATTCCGTGAAAACCTCATAACATATTAGATAAAGCTATAGATAGCTTTCCATGCCAGCTCCCTGTGCAAGTGATCTATGGACTACAATATGCCATGAAACCAGAGCACTTCATAGGCTTCCCTAATGACAGGGATGGATTGTGACTGCCCTTTCTGAGCAGCATATCTGTTCCTTCCATGCATCACCACTCCTGAAATAAAAACAAACCTACTTTTCAAGGTAGCCAGACCTCTCCTTTTCTAGGAACACAATAAATGTTTTGGTAGAATCATGCTTTGACAACTTTGGGTTTACAAACATCAGAAGTAAATTCTGATTATTTATTTTGGATAAATAATGAATAGCATTAAAACTGCTGACTTTGACCTTCATTGGAGAAGTTGGTTTAATGGGCCCCATAAACTCTTCTATTGACGGCAGGTTCATAAAGTCCATATTGACTTCAGCTAAAGGCTATAACTTCTATCAATACTGTCAACAATTAATATTGGCTCATAAAGGTATCCTGTAAACTGAGTCATAGCATTACGTTACTTTATGTTGCCATTAGCAAAATTTCATGTCTTCTTGAAGATGTTTCTCCTATAAATCTGGGATTTCTCAAAATAGCCTGTATGATAGCTAGCAGCCCAGAGAAACACTACTTATGTGGAGGGAGGAGGGAGGAAATGCCTTTATGCTTGGCAGAAAAAAGCTTCTGAGAGGATCTCAGGCTTCATTTGCTCCTACAGCAGGTCGCAGGCTGTGAGGAGTTTGTGCACAAAGGTTGCTCGCACCTTTATCTGTGCCAAGCAATAACAAAAAGAAAATGCTCAAATTTTGCCTACTTAAAAGTCTTTTCCCTAATCTTCTTTACTTTCTACCCTGCAACATTTGTTTGGGTATTTTTAGACCACCAATTCAACCGCAGTCCCTATATTAAAGTGAACTTTTTCTCAGTTCTGGACCAGTTTTTCTGACCTGAACATGGTCTAATGTCTATGACATCTTCCCAGGAAAGTCTAAGCATCAGATGAAGCTCACCACCAGCACAGTTTGGATCTTAATACTTTCTTTCAAGTTCCACCACCTCTTTTTTGTCAGTGTAGACAATACTATTACATACTGGACACCACAGCAATCTATGTTTTATTTGTGGTACACAGACTCTTGGTATGTGTATTTGTGGTACACAGACTTTTAGTATGATGCAGCTTTTTACATTCAAAACACCCAACATCTAAGACTGCAAAAGCCTAGGCTCCAAGGAAACTCCTGCATTTATACACCACTGTATGTTCTCCACCTCTCGTTTTCCTTTTTCTAGTTGCTATGAAGTGATGGTGCAACGGATGGTTAGTGTGTCATTAAACTTAAGAAAAGAGGAATTGAAGGTTGTCTCCACCCTGACATGAGTCCTACACCCTCTGTGATTACTTTCAGTAAAGCCTTTTAAGGCATGTGAAGTTGCTAATGTGCTGTTTCTAATATAATTTCATTTGTAAGTGATCCGTAGGTACAAAGTTGCATTTTCAGGTGTAGAGATAGCATTACAGAAAGCAGGGAAAAAGACTCCAGGAGATAATGCAACTCTTCTCTGTTAAGACCAAAGGAAAAAAAAAAAGACAACCAACCTAAAATTCTGTATACTGCTTTTTTTTAGTAAACATGGAAAGAAAAAATGTATGGGATAGGATGGCAGCTGCTCACACATCACATGGAAGGCACAAAAAGAGAGCCTGGATAGAGGAGAACGGGATGGAAGTGCAAGGTGCTTACTTTTGGCTGCTTTCTAGCAATTTCTTGTGAGTGTGCAAAACTTTAGTTGACCCTGATGATCCCTCTGATTTTTCATCAAAACACAAGGATCAGAAGGAAAACAATGTAACCTGTGTGTCTGCTTGTAAGACACTACACTATGAATCTTAAAGAAGTATGGTAAAGATAATTTAAAAGGATTCTTCCGTACATCCTTTGAACAGAAGGCCATTTATCTTTGAACTCTGCCTAATATATCATTATCTCCGAGGAGAAACTTAATAAGCTTCAATTGTAATTTTGTTGGAGTTAAACATAAAATCATGTGGGTGGTGTATGTCTCACTATGTCACGGCTTCCAGAGGAAAACTTATCATCATTTGTCACTGTAATACTGTGGCAAAAAGCATGAAAAGAACAAGTGATACAGTCATTTCACATGAGCTTTCTGCGCCGAGCACAAGTGCCCGATGACTTGTATGCTGCAGCTATATCAAGAAGCAGGCTGTGCTATAATTGAATTAAAGGTGCAAAGGCATATAGGACTGGATGAACTCCTGGGTCAAGTTGCAATTGAATCAAAATCCCTTCTCCTTCTCCTACACTGCTTGGCAGAACTGCTGACCAAAAGGTTTGAGACCTACAAAAGGCATGCAGGAATCCCCGCAGCTGGGGACACAAAGTTACTGAGATAAAAAAATCTGTGACCTTCAGCTTTTATTTCACACAAAGAAAAAGGCTTCTAAAAATATTTTGCCATCGTTTTCCTTCAGAGAGCAGTCAGCCAATTTACATAAATGAAGTGGCCCCTGTCAAGGAACCAGCAAGGAAGAGAAGAAAATTATCTGCCCAGAAAATCTGAGCAAAGATAAGAGTAGCATCGGCCAGGGGAGGGGAGATTTAAATGTCTTCCCTCTGAAAGGTTGCTGCAAAAAGCAGGGAGAGTATTACAGCTATTTAATGATCTCTGTCGCAGTGATAAATAAGTAGGAGTTTCTCCAGCAGTTCATTAACAAATACTCTGTAGGACAGTAAAAAGGCCACGACTGCGGCTGTTAGAAGAGTGTTTTCACCAAGTCTGATAAAAAACCCCATCACAAAGCCTAAGGAAGATTAAGGTGGAGTAGTCGGAAGAGGCATTCCTTACAGAGCTCGAGGCTGACACTTGCATGCGTTGTCACCACTTACCGGTTTCAGTATTCTCGTGCTCCGTGTCGGTGAGGGTGAGGTTGGAGTTAGCCCGGCTTGACAAGCAGGAGCTGCGCCCGGACTTGGTGTTGCGTCCCCAGAGCCTCACTGGGTGCTCGGGTGACATGACCACATCTGCTTCCGTGTCGGCATCCGAGCCGGCGCTGATGGAGTAGCCACAGTGAGGCAGCCCAATGTCAGTCCGGTACAACGTCCCGTGTGTGGGTGTCACATCTTCAAGTCCCAGTTCTCGCAAAGAGAAGTTGGCTCCTGTGAGAAAAACACACTGGCCTGATTATTGTTTAATAGGGCACGGTGCTATCTAGCACAAGTGTTCATCCTCTACCTTCGTGTAGGGCACAGCAGCGTCACAGTAACGCACAGTAACATCACACCAAAGGTACCTCTCTTCTTGCTCTGTGGTCTTGCTCAATGTGAGACCAAGAGACCACAGAATCACAGAATCATTGAGGTTTTAAGATCATCGAGTCCAACCATTACTCAGCATGTCCAAGTCCACCACGAGACAATGTCTCTAAGCACCTCATCTACACTTTTTTAAAGAACAGTTCCAGAGATGGTGATTCCTCCACTTCTGTAGGCAGCCTGTTACAACCCTTGACCACTCTTCCAGTGAAGAAATTCTTCCTAATATCAAGTGTCAACCTTTCCTAGTGTCATTTGAGGCCATTTCCTGTTGTCCTATTGCTTGTTACTTGGGAGAAGACACCAGTCCCCACCTTACGACAACCTCTTTTCAAATATGCCAAGACTAAAAAGTGGCTGGATTCCTGCTTCTGGAACCTGACAAAAACTCAGGGCGTGTTCGGTGAAATCATCAAGTTGGAAAGCAAAAACGGATGAAGAAATGGTGCAATTTTTTAGGAGAGGCAAAAAGTAATCTTCTTGTGAGAAAAGCAAAATGAGGCGTGCAATGATCAAAAGTCCTACCATACACCTGACAACTTCCCTACAATAGGCAATTTGAGTGAGTTCTGCTCATTGAAATCCCTGAAATTACATACTGGGGATTTAAATTTCCTTTGGCGATTTCACTTTCCCCTTGCTGACCACTCACACCTTGACTGATGTTTAACTATTCATTCTGATAGAGTCACAGCAGAGGTTATTTGGGTACAAATAGATGCAATTGTTTAGCTGACTAAAAATATGACCTGAAAAGTGACTCTTGACTCCATGTCTAGTTACCTGCAGAGCTTCAAAATCTGACTGAATTGATGTGAATAAACTTCAAATATTAGCACACTTTGTTTGGAAAGTTCCACAAAGAGGCTGGGGAGAGCAATTTTAATCCACATTTATTTATTAATGCATGCATTTATTTTTCAATCCTGAATATCTTGAAAAGATTTTGGCCACCCATGAGTGCCTTTAGCTGCACAGTGCATTTATACAGTTCAATGCACCCCTGCTTCTGTTATGCTATGCCTTGGATGGATTAAGGAACTGAGCAGTTCTCAGCTCAGGCATATTTCAACAAGATAAATCTGAATGCATGGTCTTCAGGAAATTTCAGGCACAAGCCTTCCTTTGAACACTGAAGTTCATGACTACTCATTATTGAAATCTGTTAATTAAGTCTGGATTTCAAGGTTGTATCCAAAGCTGAATTATCATTTTCTCCTTTCTCAAGACCCCACAATCCTGTGGTTTTTCTCACATTTCTATTTGTTGATGTCAAATATGTGTATCCAATAGAAATAGTCAGTTTTCTACTTTTCCAGCGTATGGCTTCACACTTGCGGAAACACCCTAGCTTGTCCTTGAACCCTGCTGATTGGGGAAGGTCTCATATTAGAGCACACATGCATCAGATGACAGGTGGCCAAAAACAGATGGTATTTTACAACATTTTTTCATTCAGTTGACTTTACAGCTCACAGTGAACAGAGAGGAGATATCTGAATGCAAGGTTAATAATGGGACTGGACAACATTTTCATGTATAGCTCAGAGAAGGAGCTGTTTGATGGCAAGAGAAAACTCTGGTTCAGCTGGTTACAGATCTGCAGCTGACAGCACTCCAACTGCATAAAGGATTCATGAACTTCACACTTTTTAATTGACCAAACAAGATTAAAGCTTTCAGACAGAGTGGACAGAAAAGGTTGCTTGGGGCTCACACCTCTGTCCAACCCTAGGGCCTTGCTTGGGAAGCACAATGCAAGCTTGTGGCAAAGTAATCCATTTAACATGATTAAAAAGTGGTTTGAGAGATTGTCCTCTACATTCTCATGGCATGAGGAAGCAAATAAACCTGACCTAAGTTATAAATGCTAGGAAGCAGTATCTCCCCAGAGACCTTGCTCTTCTCTTCTAGTTTCGACTTACGTGTAAGGCCATGGTTTTCTAAACCATCCCTTGTGGAGTACTGAAAAACATCTTTTGGTTTTCCTTGCGTGTTTCATGGTGAGTACCACCTTTGCCTGAAAGAAGCCACACTCAGCACCATCAGGCACATCAATGTGCAGCATGACCAATGCTCTCCAGTAACAGCAGCTCATAAATTATGAAAAATGACTGCCACAATTAACCGAAAATCAAATTTATTTGCAATAAACAGCAGCAGATGCATTGATTTTCATATTCTATGCTCACTGTTGCCTCTTAAGCTGGAAGAACTCAAGTCAATAAAAGGAAGATAATAAATATCCAGGACTTTTTAATTCAGATCTGGTCTATTTTCTCCTGTGCTGACTCGCACATTTGCTGACACTCACTCTAGCTAAAACCATTTAAATGCTGACTTGTTTATTTACTGAATTTATTTGGTCAATTTGAAATGTTTCCCTTCTCTGCCTTCCAAACCAATGCAGGAGAGAAATTCACTTTGCCTTGTTGATGTCAAGCAGGCTAATAAGGCTTGGTTTCAGTTGGCCTGAAGCCAAGCAGCATCACAAAGAGAGGTCCATTCATGGCTTGCTGCCAGTGGAAAATGTGGCACAGAAAGTCTGGGATTATTGTTAACACTCTTCACGCAAGTTTGAGACCCTCAGGATAAACTAGGAGAAAGCTTTAAGTTGAGCCATTTGTGAGAGTTATATCAGAAACAGAACTGGTGCTCTGACGTGGTTAATCTTAACTTCTCAATTAATTTCAGCTACTTCAACCAGTCATTTTTACTGTTTCTCCATTCCCTTCAAAATTTTCCTAGGGAATTATGAGCTTGTGCATAGAAAATTTACACTTCCTGTCAACAGACTGGATTGTCAAGAAAAGTAATCTTTTGTGGGCTTAGGAGAAATCCATGGACCTGCACGGCCTTATGGACCTCCAAGTTGAAAACCGCTGACCTGGACTAATTCACATCTATCCTGCATGGTGAATATATTGTATAAAGTAAGCAAATGCAATGACCAAAAAAGTTTCCTTTTCTTTATGATGCCATACATTCCTTAGAGGGGATGAAGTACTTCAGAGTTGCTAAGAGGGAAACTGCTTTCATAATGTCACAGTGTTACAACAACTATTGGCCCTTTTGTTGATCACTGCCTGTTGCAGCTATTTTGAAACTCAAACACCAAAGCCAGATGCATGAAGATACTTCTGTAAGTAATTTTGCTTGTGTGTGCCTTGAAGATGAGCCTTGCACCAAAACCACAAGTGCATGATTTTTGAGGAGAAATTAAGCAGCCCCCAAGTTTAATGAGTGTAATTATAGGTATTCCTTTTGGGGAATCAGCTTCTCTAAATTGCAGAGGATGTGCTCAGAGTACTCTGGGTCTGGCCATTTTCAGGAATGCTGCCTACTCTATTTGACTCACTTTGCCAATTTATGCTTTTCTTGATGGACTTCTAAAAACAATTTATGTGAAGTCCTGGTTGGAATCTGAATTACATCTCTACAGAAAAATGAAGACAAATCTTATAGTAGGGGACAGAAATCTACCTCATACATGCAATAACAGCAGTGAAAATGTAACTGCACTGACTTCAGGGTAGCAATAAAAAAGGGAGTATCTGGAATCTCTGTTAGAACTGTGGAGTCCATGGTGACTCTTGAAACTCCACATCTTCACAGATACTGGGACTCAGATTCACTACATGTGCTCCTGTAAGTCCTAAAGTGGTTCCTTACTCCTTTAATATTGGAGCATGTTGCCAAGGCAAACTTAAAGCCTGCAGGCCATGTACAATGCCAAGAGGGTTCATCCCATCTGGAGCTCAGTTGCCTCCTTTCTTCCAGGGTTCTTGGGTTTTGCTGTAGACCAGACGGACAGTGTGGAGAGTGACACTCTCCCCTTGCTGCCTTCTGCCTCAGCATCCTCATTGACTTCCTTCACGACAGAGCAGACACATGACACAGTGAAAGCTCTCCTGAGCAGGCAGGAACTTTCCATGCCATGTCAGCACCGTGCAGCATGTGCACAGGGGATTCTAGTCTCATGGTGGGAAGTGGCAAAGTGCTGCTGCAGACAGAAAGACTAAGACATAGAAAACGTGTCTTAGTAAGTGCTAATGAACATGGGATATGGGTATGCCACTTAAGGACACTGGGCTGCACAGTGTCTTGTGCAATACAATGAAGATGACCTCTGCTGCTCTCGCTAAATCTCTTTCTTACATCTTGCTTTTGGCCTCACAGTCTTTCAAAGGTAGCCCCCCACCCAGCCCTGGCTCTCAGCTGATTCCCTCACGCTGCTTACAGCTGTATCTGCTGAGAAGTACCCACCTGCTCGGCAGAATTCATCGGCCTCCTGGTGCACCATGTCTTTGACCCGACTGCTGTAGGTCAGCCTGGAGTCTTGATCATAAGCCTTCAGGGTCTCGCTGGAGCTGTAGGACTTCTGGGGTGCCTTGCTGTCCTCACTCTCTGCTGAAGAGCTGGTGTAGCGGCGCTCAGTGTCGCGGCGCCGAGTCAGAGATCGATACGGCTTCCTTTCTTTTACATCCATGGCACCCTTGTCTGGGTATTCAACATTAAAATAATGACGTCTGTGTGGTGGTCAGATTGGAATAACCTGAAAGAGAGAGAATAAAAAAAGTCATGCCTTTGGGCACTCAACGGCTAATTTGCCTTCTTTATACATTCTTACACTGAAGAAAAGGGAATGTTACTTAATGGATTGCAGAAAAACCCTCTTAGAACAATTACCAGTTAAAAGAAAGTCTCAATTATGTGTGACTCATTTAATAATTGCCACTGCTAACAGGATACATATACGCAGCAACCTGCATCTGTCTGAACTAGGCATGCACTTGGGAATTTGAAACTGATTGTGATATTGTGTGTCTTCTTTCCATAGGAAGTGATTCAGACACCTCGAGGAGGCATGTATTCATCAGTCACCTAACCTCTGAGAAATCAGGTAATGTTGAAATGTCTCTATTTGGGCAATTGGAGGGCTTTTGAAAAATGCTGTCCTGTGGTTTTAAAAATGTTTCCACAGATCATGAGGTTAGAACATACGAACAAAAGACTGAGATGGTATAAGAAGGCAAGTGGGAAGGGAGAGAGAGAAAGGAAGAATGAAGGAGTGAGATGTGGATGGAAATTGCATAAAAATGTCTTCCTTTTCAGAGGGCTCATCTTTACTCAGCTGGAAATATATTAGAACTTAAGCAGAGCTGAGAAAGTGTAAATAAATGATAGTGTTCTGCTTCATGTAACAACATGGCCTGGGATTTATTTCTGTGGAAAAACCAATGTATATATGCACTGCAATGCAAGCATACATATCTGCATACAGAGAAAACAGATATCAGAAATAAAATTTATTAAAACTGTTTTTGTCAAAATTAATAAATGGTATTTTTACTTCAAGTTTATTAAATGTGACAGAAGTCACTGAAAAAATAAAAGCAATAACTTGCATCATGATGGAAAAACATGTTTTTTAATATCTAAACTGGTTTATGAGGAAAAATAATGATAAAACAAAGAAACCAAACATGGAAAATCTGTAACTATGGGCTGAGCTTCTCAGAAACTGAATCCTCCTGACTGCTAAAGAACAGAAGTTGAGTCTCTGAATGCCATTCCAGGATATTGTTGTTTACCATCAGCATTTAAAAACAAAAAGCAAAAGGTTCAGCAAGCACCTATCAGTTCTTGGTCTTTTTCACAGCAAATACATATGGAAATATATGGCAAGGACTGAATCACATTCTGTTGGCATTTCTTTCTTGAAAAGCTAAATCCTGAATGTACTAATGAAATCTTACTTGTCCATGACTCGGATCCTAGCCTTGCTTCAGATGCTGTGCCCTGGATTTCAGAGACTCACATAATCCTAGAATGGTTTACGTTGAAAGGGACCTTGAAGATCATCTAGTTCCAACCCCCTGCCATGGGCAGGGACAGCTTCCACCACACCAGGTTGCTCAAAGCTCCATCCAACCTGGCCTCGAACACTTCAGGGACGGGGCATCCACAACTTCTCTGGGGAACCTGTGCCAGTGCCTCACCATCCTCACAGGAAACACTTTCTTCCTAATACCTAATCTACACCTGCCCTCACACAGCTATGGTGCAGTAGCTCCTAGCACAGGTTCTGATAACCTACAAATCATAATAGTAATACTGAAGCCTGAAGAAAACATTTTATTATTAATTTCTTACTTGAAAAGCTGTCTGGCACAAGCACAACTAAAAAAATACTGGAGTTGAAGAGAGACTGCAGGAGGAAGCAAGAACTACAGGAGTGCTGTGAGATTAACTGGCAGCTGGGCAAAGAAGAGCAGAGTTACACTCTTGGGACTCTTGTGGGGTTAAACCATGACACACTCCTATTTCTGCAATTCTGATTATGCTAAAACTGTTCACTAGATTCTGTCCCTTTAACCTCCAAAACAAAAAAAACCCCTCCAAAACCTCAAAAAAACACACAAAAAAAACCCAAAACCCCAAACCACCACACATACACCCCCCCCCAAAAAAAAAAACCAAAAAAACCAACTAAACAAAAAAAACCCCACATTCTCTCCCAGTCTATTCCAGAGACGGTGGCAGACCAAGTTCATACATTCTGTTTGTCAGCAAAATGCATAGGAACTATTGAACTCTTAGGGAGGGAGAGGGGAAAGGAGGAGTGTCTTTAATGACGTTTACCTAAACAGAGATTTGAGCACCACTTTGATTTTAAACATGGTTTTAAGCCCACTGAACTCATTGACTTAAATTCATTCAGGTAAATGCAATCCAGTGAATGCAAATGGGATTACTCACTGGCCAAAACTGACATGTTAAATGTATTGCAGAGTAAGGGTACAAAACTAAGGCCTGAATGTAGAAGCAATAGTGAAGGAGATTGCATTGTGCTAAGGAACAATAACAGCGTGTAAGAAACCTACCAAACATTGGTAGATTTTTTTTTTTACATTGAATCAAACATACTGGTGCTTTCACATTGGAAAGAAATAAAAGAAATAGAGCATCTGACTGCCTTTCAGTGCACTATCATCTCCCCCTTTTTTAAAAAAAATGCTTTTTTTGGCTTGAAAAATTGTGACTTTTTTTACACTTGTTATTGAATCCGTTTGTCTCCTTTATAGCATCTCTGTTTGAAAACCTTAGAAGGAGCAGGTTTGTTATACTTTTGAATATAACACCTTAAAACAGGCTCCTTAACAAAAGCCCAGTATTGAGAGCCGCTATAATGAACACTGAAATTGTGGTTTATTGTTATGGGGGACGGAGATAGCAGAATGTGAGTGAAAAGTGGTTACTCTCTAAGAAAGAAATGAGGAAAGGTGACTTCTGTCTGCTCCCGAGCATTGTAGCAATTCCTACCTAGGGCTGGTCATTTAAAAACCCTCTAGCAGGAGAGGAACATGTGCCAAGAAAACCTTTTTGCACTGCTAGAGCCACAAGGTACAAACAGGGTCTGTAATTACCATTAGTAACCTTGCAACTTAGGAAATGACAAAAAAACATAAGGAAATTGACTGAATTCCCACCAGATGAAGGGTTTTCTTTTTGTAAGGAAAGGTGCTGAAAAACTGAAAATTCTCCTACAGTTCATCAAAAATAGCCCTGTATCCATATGTACATTCCTCTGTAATAGTGTTTCTATTCCCAACTCATTCATGTCTTTATAAATTTAACTCTTCTCAACTTTTTATTTCTCTCTCCCTCACAACTTGGGTTGACTTTCCAAATAGAAAGGTTACCTTTATAAAACATAATGAAGATTTTTTTTAAAGTTATTTTTAAAGACTGAACTGTTGCATTTACCTGACTTAAGTAAGTTTCCAGCACTTCTCCATGGACATGCAGTTATTGTCATCTCCGTTTTATGGCCCAATTCCCAGACGGTTTAGACACCTTACTTTCAATGGAGTTGTGTTGTCATAGAGTTTGCCTCATAGCTTTTCTGTGGTAGATTAATATTTTTTGTCTAGATTTTACTTCTGCTACAATTTCATCAGTGCCATCAACACCTCACATTTTTCCTGACTTCTCTGGCACATGACAAACACAAAGAATCACACTTGTCTCAGTTACATATTCAACCACCAGTTTCTTTCCGTCTTTAGCTCATGATTGCTCCTCATAATTTTAAAAGCTTCCATAAACTTGCTGGACCGGATGTAAAAAAACCAGGCTTTCTAATATGGACTTTTCCATCTCTGTGTTCATTTTCCCTCCATAAAAGCACAAAACCCTCCTGCTCTGAATCATTTATATTTGGAAAGGGCTTTCTTGTCCTATAATGCAGTGTTTCTAGCTCTGTTTGACTCTTTCATCATACTGCTGTCTGCATAACATACAAAATTTCACTTTTTTTCCTTTTTTAAATTTTTACTTTAAGGCCAATTAGTTGCAATAGCCATTCCTATTTTTGGCAGCCCTCATTGTATGGGGGTCCAATCCCAGCTGGACCACAAACTGGTCTGGAGTACAGTTCACAACAGAAGCATCCTGCTGTCTTTACTTATTCTACTCAGAAAAATCCCACTGATCTTAGAAAGGGTTACTTAGAAGTAAAAGCCTGTAAAATCAGATTCCTTGATATAGTTACATTTTTCAGAAGTGTGGGACTCTTCTCACATCCCTGCATATATGTCCAGGAGTGGAGCAAAAAAACTGTCTTTTTGGTTCTGGTGCAGTAATGCAGAAAACATAATGCTTATTTGTAGCTCTTTTTATTTTGCTTTCGCTTTGGTTGGCTCCCAAATAATCCTTTTTATGATGTTTTATCCTTTATATCTCTCCTCCTCACTCTCAGTTCTGTTGGTTTTTGTCGCTCTTTGGAGCTTTGATTAACCACCCCGGCTTTGTGCTGCAGAATCGCACTCAATGAATGGCAAGGGGTATGATTTATTTTCTGAGTCACTGCTCAAAAGAGAAACTTGCATCAATCAAAAAGCAGACAAGGGAGTGTGACACCACAAAGCGATATGCTAGGAGGCGCTTATAGCAAAAAGGACAGGTGGTCTTTGATAGCTGACTTACATTGCAGGTCACTAATCACAGAGATTAGCAGCAAGGTGATAGACAGCGCCTGTTCTGGGAGGCAGCATGTCATATCATCCAATTTTCTGTCAAAATGTGAGGGTTTAAACAGTACAGATAGCTTTATGTACTTCCCATATAGTTATGGCAACAGGGTGATGAGAAAGCTGGAAGAGTGAAATATCTTGTCTGCAAGAAAACGTGAGCATGAGCTCTGGTGGGTTGATTCCACCTCCACCTTTGTGCTGAAGGAAGCAAAAGGACTCCTTCTCACAGTCATTTGTTTTCCTCTGCAAAACTGCCTATGCAGAAATGGCATCATTTTACTTGGGAGGGCATGCTTTTTGTCTTCTTGAACTCAATCTCATTTCACTGCTTAGGGCAATATTTTTCCCTATTTTTTGTTGCTGCTGCCCTTTGTAGAATGAGCACAGCCATAGGATGCTGAGCAGCAAGCTTAATTTTATATTCCCTCCTTTGGGCTCCACAAATTGAATCATTAACTAAGACCTAAAGCTGGTAAATAGTGAGCAAGTATCCTTTCTTTCACTTTATAGAGGAAGAGATGAGCCACGAGAAGTCAAAGTGAATTGCTTAAGGTGGTACAAGAAGAAAACAACACAACTGAGGGCAGCAACTTGATCTCCATGGCTGAGTCTGATACTGAGCCCTGGATTTTTTTGAGAACCAAGTCACATAAGCATAACTGAATAACTAATTTAAAAAACTGTGGCCAATGCACGCCCGAAATCTTTGTTGGAAAACAGTAGCATGAATCTCAGGTATTATTAACAGGGTGCATATTCATATTCAATAGTGTCCTTCAGTCAGAAGGACTGTGGAGCATGGACAATTGCAGTTGTATCTGACCGGTGAAATCCCATGGTGTGTGATGAAAAGCCTACTCAGAGCCAAAAGAGAGACAGATTTTCACCTTGTATATTAATCTCCTCAAAGACACCAACAGATACTGGAGGCAAACCAACAATGTTATTTGGCAAATTAGATCCAACTCAGGATCCTAAGCTGCAACCAAAGAAGTTGCGAGTTCAGATGATTAAATTACTTTTTGTCTGTGATTATTAATATCCTACACCACATTAAGTCATCACCTGGTATTTTACATCATATTTGAAAGAAGGCAGTCCACTGTGACAGTCCTACCACTTCCATGAGGATGCAAATGCCTGGTTCAAGTCTCCTTATTGTGATTTCATGGGCTCATGGAAAGGCTTGGGTTGGAGAGAACTTTAAAGATCATCTAGTTCCCACCTCACTGCCACAGGCAGGGATGCTATGCACTAGTTCAGGTTGTTTAGAGCCCCATCCAGCCTGACCCTGAAAAAACCTGGCCTTCTTTACACAAAATACTGAACCCGAGAAATCTTATTTGGTCATTTTTATTTGTCAAAGATAATCTAAGATATTGGCCCCATTCCACCTCATCTAAAGCACAAACCTGGCATAAATGTAGTGGTGAACGTTCTTTCTGATGCATTTAGCAAATACTTCGGCACGTACTCAGGGGTTATTCAAATCAAATTTGTATTGCCTGGTGATCAGAGTTAGCAATGATCTGATCTTAGCAAATACACTACTGTGGCTTAAACACTGTGATGCCATTTACCAGGTTTCTCGGAGATTCTTCTATAACATAAAGGATTCCTCTGTTTTTTATTAAGCCTTAAGCTTCAGATTCATAACAGAGGTTCAAATCCCATGAGATCTTCATAGAAAATAAATTAAGTGATAGGTATAACATCCTTTCACATTTTTGGCGAAGACTTAGGAAAGAAGCAGGCACAAGAGAGGAGAGAGTTGAATTAATACTGCTTGGCTTCAACCCAGTACTCAAAAAAAGTAACAAAGCCTCCCTTTTCTGGTCTCAGCCACTAAGCCTTTCTTCTACTGGTAAGAGACTTGCTAGGCAGTGGGTAATGCCTTGTCCAAAAGATGTGGTTTGTGACCTTTTCATGAATAAATCTAAAACTGCATTAAGCTGGAGGCTCAGGAAAGCTTGAAACAGTAGTGGTGGGAAAACGTGAAGGAGGCTGGAATGCAATTATCTCAATTATTTCTGGTTTGCAACTCCCTAAGTCTTCTGTCATGGGCTGGAACGTTTAACCTGTGCTAGTGGAAGATTTTAGGGCCCAAAGTTAAAAATTCCTTTGAATAATTTTTGACAAGTATAAGTGGTCTGCAGTTGCAGCCATCAGAACCCTACTCTGGCTTACGCCAAAATGGAAACTACTTTGGAAAACTTAGTTTTATATTCAAGTTCTTATTATGATCTATTAGCCATTCTTGGATGAAGTGGGTTTTCTTCAGAATCTCAATTCAACAGACAGTGGATGATGGCATTTAAATAATAAATGCGAAAAGATACAGTCTGACCATGTACGCTGTTTTATGGTCAGCCTACAAATTTTTCCTAACTCTCTTTGTCAGACTCAAGATTTGGGTGTATGACGTGCCACACATCCAAACCCCATGTGAAACCAGCCCATTTATCAACAAATCTCAAGAGTGACAAAGAACTGGTGACATAAAATGCAGGTAGTGACTGAAAGTATTCCCACTCTTTCTTCATCATCCACATTTTGCTCATTTGGGGTCTTACCTGGGATACAGGAAACTAAAATTTATGACCTTCATCTGAGTCAGGACGAAGTTTTGAATGTGTCTCAAACCTCCTAGGTAAAAGCCTTTGGCATAGCCTTTCTCAATCTGTTTGGGAGAATTTTTCCTTTTTCTTCCAGAAAAGAAAAACAGCCTTGGGTTTGGTTTTTGTTTGTTTGTTTTATAACAGAAAAAAAAAATAGAATTTCTACTCACAGAACTGTAGAATGGATTCTACGACAGCAAGTAAGATGTCTTTGTGTTGGAAGGGACCTTAAAGATCACCTAGTTTTAATTCCCTGCCATGGACAGGGACACCATTCACTAGACCAGGTTACTCAAAACCCTTTCCAACCCATCCATGAACACTTCCAGGGATGGGGCACCTACAATTCTCCTGGGCACCCTGTGACAGTGTCTCATCTCTTAGGCGGTAAGAAAAGGCTGGTACAGGACTCACTCAGCATGTTAGGCCTTATATCCACTCCTGGGTAAGCTTTGTGTCTAATTCTCAGTGTTCTGTTGTGGCCTACAGGAAGCCTTTGTAATTAATGTGTGACTCAAATAAAAATGTAACAACAATCCCAAGACAATTCCCATGCACACCTTGTGCCATTCAACCTCTTTATTCCACAATTAAGTAAGTGAATTCCCATGCTAGATGCACTAGCTCTGTATCCCTACTTCTCTGTCAATTAATATAACAAGGAAACTATCCAGCTTTATTACCCCTGTATGGATTGGATGCAGTCAATTTGGACGAGAAGAAGGGGATAATGGTTGTGAATGGTGATTTAAGAATCAAAGTTGGTACTTGTCCTCTATCCACTTCAGCAAATTTCTCTGCAGGACCACTGGGTGTGACAGTCCCTCATGAACCTGTCCTCTGAGAGTTTGCCTAACCCCATTTGATTCTTAATACTTTCGGCCTTCACGACATCCTGTGTGCAGTGCCCCAGTGTGACTGTGTGTGGTGTGAAGAAGTATTTGTCTCATTTGTAATCACTGTTTATGGTCTTTTTCATGGGAATATTGATGAGCCCTCAGCCTTTTCCATAAGAAAAGAGGACTTGAACTCATACCCACTCTCAGATGTATCTTTTTGCTATTAGACATTATTTCTGAAAAGAGCTGAATGGGGTTGGGACTTTTTTAGGAAAGAAAGCATGTCTGCCTTTTCTGCCTGCAGCCACCACCCTGTATCCATATTCCTCAGTAAACGTATCACGTTGATGTGCACCTCCTGTTTGAAACAGAGTTCAGAGCATCCTCTGTTCTACACCTTTCAGATGCAGCCTGGGGTTTGAGCAGCTCACAGGGTGACAGCTGGAATTGAAGGAGACCTGTAGTATAAAACTTGCAAGATCTGAATTTTTTGTCCTTTTTGTCATTGGCTTGACTGTAAAAAAAATAGAAAAGCAGTTTTGGCCAGTATTGGCTTTCACTACTGTCATTGAATAGTAGGGAATGCCATAGGCTCAACTAAATTTTGAGGAATATACTCAGAATTATGCTCAGAAAGTATTGCTAGGGACAGATTTATTTTGTATCTGCCTATTTATTAAGACTAATTATACAGACACAGCAGAACAATAAGATGAAAAACTTCCTGCAGCAGGGGGAAGCTCTCACCTAATCAGGCAGGACACACAATGTAGGGAAAAAGTATTATCATCCCTCTTCTGCAGGCAAAGGCAACTATCTTATCCAGTTACTTGAATTCAAGTAAGTAATGCAGGAAACTCCTGCAGGATTAGTCACAAGGCCAACCTGTCCTTGTCTTACTACGGTATCATGTATAAAAATGTCCCTGCTCTTGTCACAGATGTTGTGGTACTGGGTCATCTCTCCTTGCCTTCCTTCAGCAGGGAGAGAAACCAACCTGTTTTCTTGTTCTGATAAAATTCCCTAAAGGGTTGAACTTCAAACTAAGTTTATTAAAATATGAATTATCAGTTAAAAAAAGACTGCAAGGACTCATGAATTGATTCATTTCAGGACTTCTCTGTGAGATAATCAGAGTGCATTGAGAGATCCTAGGGATTGATTAACCAGTGTAACCCCTACTGTGTCCAGAGCTTCACTTTCAATGGCACAATAAGCTTATGCAGTAGGAAGTGTATTTTTCTTAGGTAAAATGTCTCTGGGGAAAAAAATAGAGAGGTAAAAATAGTAAATTAGAAATAGGAAGTGTTTAGGTTTTTTTCTGAAACAAAGGGCTCCTTCATCGGAATAACAAGGAGGGGTACAACTTCTACGAAGAGATTTTAAGCACATTCAAGAGGATTTACACCTGATTGCTGGGCTGCAGCTTAGCACTGCGTGTACAGGGATATGGAGAAAAGGCTCTAGGGAGACCTTACAGCACCTTCCAGTGCCTGAAGGGGCTACCAGAGACCTAGAGAGGGTAATTTGACAAGGGCGTGGTGTGACAGGACAAGGGGGAAAGACTTCAGACTGACAGAGAGTAGGATTAGATTAGCTATTACGAAGAAATTCTTCCCTGTGAGGGTGGTGAGGCACTGGCACAGGTTGCCCAGAGAAGCTGTGACTGCCCCATCCCTGGCAGTGTTCAAGGCCAGGCTCGGGCTTTGAACAACCTGGTTTAGCAGAAGGTGTCCCTGATCATTAGATGATCTTTAAGGCCCCTTCCAACACAAACCCTTCAATGATTCTATGATTCAATGAGATTCCAAAACAGACATCAATATACTCTTCCAGATGTGCAAATGCCTCAACTGAAAGGTGTTAGGAGGGATCTTAATAAGGTAATGATAACTGATACTGTAGTTCAGGTAAAAAAATCAAACATTAAATTTATTCTATTCTTGCAAAATGCTGCTCTTCTACTTGCCCAAAGCTACCAGAATAAGGGTAGGGTTTATTTTTACTTTTTTTTTTTTTTTAAACATGGCAAAACCTGAGATTTCTTACTGATTTAGCCTTCAAGGAAGTCCATTTTCATCTCTCCCATGTTACAGGCAGAACAGACTGGCAGAAAGGAGGTGACCTGACCAAACAATGCAGGAAGTCAGTAGCACAGACTACACAAACCCCAGCTCCTGTTTGCACATCAGAAGCCTGTTTACTGGAGTTCTTGGATTCTGTGCCAGTAATAATGAAATCAAATCACCTCCAGTTGATAAAATGCTAGATAAGAGATTAAGTGGTTTATCCAAGTCCAAACTGAAAAATAGATTTTGCATTTTTGGTATTAAGATCACTAGTTTAGTGACTAAGTGATGAATCTTCTGGTTTGCCATAGGAAAACATCTTGTATTTGACTTTCTGTGGCAAAACAGAACGACTTATTAAATCTTTCTTGTAAGAACAAGTTTTGATAACGTTTAACAAAATGAGTTAAAAGGCCCACTCTTTTGCTGAAGAAAAGCTTTGCTTCCATGCTAAGGAATCCATATTTAAGAGTATTCAGCAAAAAAACATTGTGGGAATTAAAGGAAAAAGCAAATGAAGGAGCTGGGGAGGGGAGAAAGCAATTGAAGATGTAAATAGCTCTTCTTAGTCATACCTTTAATGACTAGCTAGACCAAAGATTAGAAGTAATTGAACTAGCTCTCAGTCAACAAAAGATGCAAGTAGATTGCAAAACAGAGTGGGATTACATTAGTTTACACTAAACCAAGAGTAATTAAGTGTTTGAGCAGTGCTTAAAAAGCAGAAAGTGCTATATAAATGTTAATTATTACTATTGGTTTCAAATAGATGCAACAAACACAATCTTTTATATGCCTTAGGAAGTAAAAAGCAATAAAGCAAAACTCAGTAACAGGCTCCATCATTTGGCTGAGACCTATCAGATCACATTTGGGAAAACACATGGAGTCTTATTCAGTGGCTGTCTCTGAATCCTGAGTGTTGCATGTAAAGTCATAGGTGACTATCTATCTCTGGAAAGCCTATATTCTAGGAAATAATAAAAAAAGCCAAAGCACAAAGGTCACCAGCTCCACCAATGTCAGAAGAATAGAGAATTTAAGAGATGGAGACCATGGGTTTCAGTAGCAAGTAAACCATCTTCATTTCGGGCCATGCAACCGTTCCTGAGATGAAGAGATAGTTATGTCTACTGCTGAGAAGCAAGACTCTGGGAAACAGCACCGGTTTCTCTTATGCCCTGCTGTACCACTAATTTATTGTGTGATCCTAGACAAGGCATTTAACCTTTTGGGCCCATTTTATGAGAAACAGATATAACCATTCTCCAGCTGTTTCACAGCCAAGTAAAAGGTCTTTTTTGATGCTTTTAAGCATGTCATTTCAATAAATAATTTATGAGACATATCACTATTAAGAAGATGTCTGAGAGAGTCTAGAAGTCTAACAAGAAACTTACGAGGTGAGATCATACAGTTTCAGGATGGATTCTGGGCTATAACATGCTAATGATTTGCAAAGATTATTAGGCTTGTTGGAATCATGGACATAAAAGAACCCTAAAGTAAAATGCTTATCTACTTTCTTGCAATAAATTTTCTACCAATTTCCTTCCTACCTTGGCAAACTCTTGCAGAGAAGAATGATAAATAGCAGAGGTCCAACCACTTCATAAGTTTTTAAAATCGCAAGGGATAATTCAATTACAAAAAGTAATTTGTATGAAAGAAATATTTTGCCAGGATATGAGCTAATAAAAACCTATATTTAAGCTCACGATTTCCAAGGCAGTATACAAATGTTAATTTATTAGCAATTATGTCTGCAAAGGAAGCAGTACAGATGGAGACAGAGGAGACAGCAACATCCTCAGTCATACGGTCCTGAAGCCAAATGTTTCATTGTACATATCATTGCCCAAGTGAAGCTGGATCAATGCTTGCATCTGTTGGATGCAGAAATCTGCAGGAAATCCAATTGCCAAGAATCCTTTAAACATAAGTTTGTTTTCACCAAAGTGCAGGCTCCTGGGTTTGAAAATGTCAGCCTCAGTAGAGGAATGGTTCCCTGTTTCAATGTTTCTGATGACAAACCCTGCTTGAGTTTTTCCCTCCTGCTAGGGCTCAGCCACCCTGCTGCTTCCTGCCTCCCTGGGGATACTGATGCTGCTGTTCATAAAACCACACCATAAGCAGATCAGGGAAATTGTCTGGAAATTAAAAGAAAAAGAGCCCTTATTTGCCAGATCCTTACCTTTTTATTTTTGTAGCCTACCCCAACTTTAATCGAGCGAGATTAATATCAATCTGGTTTTATAGGGGTGTTTCACAATTAGATGCAAGGCTCAGGCAAGAGGAAATACACTGGGGTGGGAAGGAAAACAGATTGGGATACTGTTTTCTATCATCTAAGTTGGCAGACGGAGCTGTTTCCACTTTAGGTCATGCATGCAATAACTTGCCTGACCTAAAAATCTGCATTTCTAACCAATTTTCAAGCAATAGAACTGGGGGCATCTAACAACCATTCTAGTACATCTTTTCCAGCACTATCCCCTACCATCCATGGGCAGGTGTACATTTCATGACTCTGAGAAATAGTATTGCTCCATTCCTTGACAAGAGAGCTGCTGCTGCTTCATTGGAGCTGCCTTGCCAAGCTGAAACCCTTTGATCCATGTCCACAGCTCATCTATTCCTCTTCCTTGCTTACAGAGCAAAGTTTCTCTGCCCTTAATTGGAACTTCTGTTGAGACTTTATTCTCTCTGCCATATCTTTACCACACTGTTTTCAAGAAGAGTTGAAAACTGATGTAAGCAAACCAGTTAAATGCAGCCAACATCTTTTTCCTCCCTTCACTTCCTTGTTTTTCTTTCCTTTTTTTTCTTTCCTTTTATTTCAGTAGCAATTGTTGGTATCCCATGTAGGAAAAATGAATGCTAAAAAAAAATACCTTTCTTACTACTTTTTAGCTTTTTGCTTTGGAAATCCTGCTGTGTATGAGCTATATCTTAAGGTATTTCACAAATCACTAGAATTCTCCCTACGTTTCTGACCAATGAGGAGTGAATCTGTTGTGTCATCTCCTGACTGGCATTGAGTTTTACACCACCATGGCTTTTGTGAACTGTGCATCTGATCCAAAGTCCTTTAAATTACTTAGAAGTATTTTCCATTCATTTCACTCGGGGAGTAAAATAGGGCTTTATAAGCTCAGCTCTGCACAAAACCTTTTAATGTTCACTTTTATGGTATGGGCTGCACTACATCATATTTCAGTCTCCAAAAGTGTCAGTGCTGAGGACAAAAAGGAATGAAATTAAGAAATTGGAGTCTTTTGAAAATCTCCTTCTCAGGGTGAGCCAAAATGAAACTATGAAGAAACATGTAAGAGAGCACATTGGCAATTTTCTCAGATGTAACCTGTGACCTTGGGAGCTGCTGATTTGCCCCCATGGACCCTTGAGGGGGCCTGGGTTTGATGGAGCAGATTTTTCTCCAAAATTAGTCTCCTTTCTGACATAATAAGCATAGTGCCTTTTATGATTAAGGCATTTAAAAAATTTTCTTTCCATAATTATATGTAGCTGGGGTCTGGAGCAGTCCAGCCTTCAAGCTGTCAATAAACACGTTTAGTGCCGAGTTGGGTCATTAGGCTTACAAACAGGTTGAACCTAAACACTGGGGTTTTAAAGCTGATTTCTTGGGTAGGTAAGGAGATATTTATATTTTCATTTCGTTTGAGTGATACCAGCACCTGCCACTTGCTCTAAACAGAGCTGTTAACCCATAACTCCCTCTGTCAACTCCCGTTGATGAAAAGCACAGCAGATAAATTAATGGCTCCCCTGAGAGAAGAGAATTGAGAAGGCTCATGTAAACAAACACCTCACAAAATACAACTGTATTAATGGGAATGGAAATGAAAGAGAAAATGCCTCTCCCCATCCTTGATTGGCACAGCAGACTGGAGGCAAACACCCACAATGAAGCTAAAGGTGGGGAGCACACACCAGGCTCTTTGGGGCTCACTCCATGGCCATTAGTGCAGACGGAAATATTCCAGCCCAGCTGACACCAGTGGCAGCTTTTTTGGAGCATCTGACTTTGTAAATGTGACCCTTGCCCCTCTACGCTGGCACGGACACAAGGTCCTGCGGCTGGGAGTTGCACCCTGCAAATTAAAAGTGAAAGGAGCTGAAATATATGATTCTTCTAAAAATCTGGTTTGCTCTTAGGGAAATATAGAGGATGATCCATGCTCCTTGGTTTTTTCCCCCACCTGAGAGTGGGCTCAGTATCTTCAGCTGCTCTGTCTCAAATGTGCTGGGGGCATGGTGCTGTGACATAAACTGAAGAACATTCAACTACTTCCTCTGTGAAGGGATAATGTTAAGACACTTAGATACCATAGACCCATAGAATGGTTTGGGCTGGAAGGGACCTTAAGATTATCCAGTTCCAGCCCCCCTGCCATGGGCAGAGACATCTTCCACCAGAAGACAATGGGGATGACAATCTTAAAAAAAGCCTAATGTGCAGGTCAGTTGATTGGGCTCTAGTCAGGGGATAAATATAATTAAGAGATTTTTTTTTTCCTCCCATCTCTATGACCTTCCTCTCTCAAATATGTTTTTTTCCCTTTTCCCTGTAATAGGAAACTGGATTTTAGTTTCTTTTCCTTTAACTGCTTTGGAGTGGTGCTGGGCACCACAAGGCTTGTGCACCTCACAGTCTTCCAAGGCAGAGGAATGCTTGCACAGGCAAAAAAATTATAGCAAAGACCTCTTCCTTATCTCACCCCGGCTGGTCATTTTTACCCATGCACATCTCCTTCTTTGACATAAAACTAGCATCTGTGTGACTCTCATCTGGCATAAAATGCTTGCAGAAATGAAAAGAAATCAAAAGTGGATTTTTTTTTGCAGACCAGAGATTCAGGGACCCAATCTGGTTCCCACTGGTACATGGTGGGACTGGGTGTAGGGCAGCCAGAATCTGCTGCTGGCCAAAGCTAGAGCCTAAGGAAAGATTTATAAAAGACAGTAATGCTGTGTTTATGGTAAAGGCAGGTCCCACATCTGTGTCATCCTGCTGTCCTGTGCAAGATGGCAATATAACTCCTGTCTGCTCTGCATACCCAGAGGTTGCATCATCTGGACAGAGGGTATGAAGATTTTCGCCAGACTGGAGGATCTTAATCGCCTTTTTGCCTCCTTCATACCTCAGCTACACCTGGAATGTGGAGGAGACGCCCATAGCTGAACTTTCTCAGCTAAGCTGAGCTTCTGTTAGCCTACAAACTGTAATTTGGTGAAGGATGTGTGTAAGGTGGAATGAGTACAGCATCAAAGCAAGGAGCTGCAAGTGGAATTCTTATTCACATGTGTTTTAACTCCTACCCTGGCATCGCTTACTGCCTCTGTGTTGGCTAGGACCAGAGCCAGGGAGTCAAACAATGTTCTCTGTGTAATTATATTCTTAATGGAAAGCAGAGGTCCGTCCCATGGCTTTGATTTGGAGAGGACTATTTCTTAAGCAGTTGCCTCTGAAGAAGAGCTGGGAAGGAACATGCCAAAGCCACATGCAGAAGTGACAGTGGAAGGGCACCATCCATAGCAGGTCCATGTGGTCTAGGGGCTATGCTCTGCAGCCAACTCTAATATCAGTCAGCACTTTCTCAGATGGTAAATCAAGAGCAAGAAGTTGTACCAAGTTGTTACCCTGGCCTGCTGAGGAGCAGGTAGATGCAGCTCTGAAAGCACATGATATGATCGATGCCAAAAACACAGCCCAGGGGTGTGACAAGAGGTGATGTGGCTGTGCTTGTGGTGACATGGAGTATTTCCCTTCCAGACTGGTTTTCCACATCACCTTTTCTTCTAGAGGTTAATGGCCTTATAAGGGCGGCAGCAATAAATGAATGTGCCTAACCTGGAGCCTCATTAGTGTAAAGCCCAGCATAACATACCTATTTATTAACTTTGCATAAACTGGGTTGGCACGAGGATGGAAGCATGAGCCTCCTCCACCTTCCATTCCACTCTCTCTGCTGTGACAAGGGCAGGAAAGCAGCTGGGCTTGAGCATATTTTAAGCTCCTGATTTTATGCTGCTGTGCAGAGCTGCTCTCAACATGAGGGCTCAGCATAAATGTACAGGGAAGGGGCGATAGGATCACAGACAGACACCGTCAAGATCCTGGCCCAAGGCAAACATGCCTGTGGCTTTCTTACTTCATGCTTTTCAGCTCAAATTAGCTTATCTGTGTCAGAGAGGGCAGCTGTTCCATGGGGGAAGGAGGAGGGAAGGTGTAGATCACGTATCTGACTCCAGAATTGTGAAAAATAAGTAAATGCAGCCGGAAAGGGGCAGAGACAGTGGCTGAGATCCCTACCTTGAGCCCAACACTTTCTGCCATGGGACTGCAGAAAGAGAAACACTCCAGGGAAAATGCTTAACCAGTGCACTAATTATGTCAATATTATTAACAGGCCTCTCTCTGTCCCTTCCTTAGCTGACACCTCCCACCGTTTTTCTGCCCTGTGTTTATTATACACTGGTATAAGAACTATAGCAGATTTCCAGTTGGCCCTGGGTTTCATACAGGCTAAGGCTGAAATTAAACCATTTCACTAGGACATAAGAAATTGTCTCAGTGATTTTTAAGTTTGGAAACAAATGTATCTAAACTTAAACCTGCCCCCCCACACCCCAATCCATCAAGCAAACAAACAAGCAGACAGCAACAAAATCTGTAAATGGCTTTGATAGTTGCATTTATTGCTAAATAGGAATGCTAGTAATGTATTGGTCCTCAACCAGATTTTTCACCAATCTAATCTGGGAACTCAGCTCAACTGAAATCCAAGACACAAATGAGATATCTACACTAGTAAATTAAATATTTTATTACAGTAAATAACTGTCTGGGAAAATTCCCTGAAACTGAGGTCAGTTGGCATGTAGTAGCCTTCATCTATATAAAAAAACCCTCCTAGGAGCCAAAACAGGGTGATGTAGTCTGCATTTTGGGACTGGTTTCTGGCCTATGCTGATGCCTTAGTTATGTTCAGAAATTGCATGCCCAGGTCAAAACCTTGCTAGGAACCACTATTAATTGATGTTTAGCTGCTATTCAACAATATAAACAATAACCCCTTGGTATTGTTTCATTTACTAGCACAAGCAGACCCCAAAACTCCCTCTTGCCAAACTGTAAGGAAATAGGTACCTCCATATCTATAGTAATTTTCAGATCATTTTGTCAAAGAAAATGTTCTTCTTTTTATGATTATGAGTTAATTATGCAAGCCCTGAAGTAAGTGTGATATCCTGTTCTTAAACCCAGTCTAGCATTGCCTTACGTGCATTCCAGAGCTTGAAAGAGCAGCATCTTGGTAGTCTCACAGCCAGCAGGCTCAAATGTAACAATAATTGAGACCTTGGGTCTGTTTTTTTAGGGAAAACCCTGTTCCTTCCCCTTCCTCCCAAAGATTGTTGAGCAGTATAACTTCTCTCAGCATTCAATTTAATTTTCTTTCTTCCTCTCTCTTTTTTTTTTAATTTAAGAGAAAAGAAGCAAATTAAATGAAACTGATCTTTCATTAGAAACCCATTGATGGACAAGATACCATTTAGAACAGGTTGTCTGGGAGTGAAGACAACATCAGCCAGAAAGGTTATGCTGCCAGCTTGCCCTCCTGACTCTAATCTCTGATTTTGAGCTATTACATGAAGCTCTGCAAATCATCAAACAATGTGAACAATAATGAAGGCATGTTTAAGAAAGAAAGATGCCATTTGCAGGGGGATTACTGGACATGAACGGTCTCTCTCCCAGCTCTTGGCAAAGAACGAATTGCAACTGCATTGTCGTCAAATCAAATATTCCTGCAGCACCCCTAGGGATTGTTTTGCAATTTTGTTAATATTTTAAAAGCATCCCTTGATCTCTCCATGCCTGCCTGCAGCTATGATTTCATTTTGCTCTGTAACAGATGTCTTCTCTCTCTGTCTCCCTTCTTCCCTCTCTCCCTTCAAGTGTTCACCTTAATAAGGTACATTGTGAACAATTGATTTTGAAGGCCATGATCATGTGGAATTCAGCAGGATTCAGACCACTTAAATCCTGCCATATTTGGAGAAATGGCCTTTTTGCCAACACTGGTCAGACATGAGTCTTCTCAGAAGAAAAACAAGAAAAAACGAACAATGAAACAAAAGCTTTCTCTTAGAGCCACAGGACAGAAATGCAGAGCCATGACTGTTCAGAGCACCTTGGTGGCCTGATTCAAAAAGTCTGCCTTCAAGATTAATTCCCAACATTATCTTAAAACTACCTATGAATTACACATTGCACGAGGGACAAACACTTTTAGCAGGTTTTGCTGAGCTAGGAAAAGGGGTAATGGTTTTACACTAAAAGAGGGTCAATTCAGACTAGATATATGTAAGAAGTCTTTTAAAATGAGGGTGGTGAGACACTGGCACAGGCTGCCCAGAGAGGTGGCAAATGCCCCATCCCGGAAAACATTAAACAGGTTGAATGGAGCTCTGACCAACCTGATCAAGTTTAAGATGGCTCTGATATTGGTAGGGGGGATGGAGCAAATGGCCTTTAAAAGATCCCTTCCAACCTAAACCATTTTATGCTTCGATGATTTTTTCAATGAAAACTGAGTGAGCTAGTACTGGAGTGGCATACCAACAAATTAATCAAAGCCTGGGTTCTTTGTACATTTTTCTGTGAAAGAACACTTATCAGAGTCCTAACCAGACCAAGGCTACCTACCCTAGCAGCATTTATGTTGCTGTTTATCTTCAGGATTGTTGACATAGAGGTGGAGTCTCCCTGAAGGCCAGGGCTGTGACTTTGCTTGACACCTGCAAAGTGCCATCCATCACGTGAACTAATTATGACTCACAAGATGATGGAAAGTGTGGCCAAGGCAGGTCAAATACCCTGGCCCTGGCAAAAGAACAAGCAGCTAAGTGATACTGTTTGTAGCAATGACCCACACTCCTGACTATCCATCATGATAAAAAGGACTGGCTTGTTTTCTGGTTGAGCCCTTTCTACTGATTTAGATTTGTTTTCAATAATTTTGTGGTTCTCAGATGTGGATATTACATCAAGGTAAACAGGAAGATAGAATAATTAAAGGATTTAGCACTCATTGGTAATGAAGGTTTACTTGTTGAGCTGTCCATGGGATGAATAAAATTATCTTACTCGTTAAAAACACCTATGAAATGACCACAGATGGTGTGTTGTAAAGCAGAACTACAGTTGCAGCTGGAGAAGCAGAGGTATGGAGGAAGAAAATAGAGGGAAATATCCATGTGGTGAAACACTGGATGCCTCAGCTGGCAGCAGAACCAGGGACTGAACAGAGATCTTCTGCTTCCCAGTCCAGACCTAGCCTAAGTCTTGTAGTTAGGCTGGTTTCAACTTTGAAAGCTTTTCTGTCACTGCAGAGTAAGCATTATCCACTGGAGAGCATGTTTTCATCCCCAACTTGCAGGCTTAACAGCTGAAATTCCTCTTTTCCTCCCTTGCCTTGTCTTGGCTTTTTTCCTTCCTAGTTAAGTATATTCAAATATCCAGATACTTCGATGAACTCAGGAGTGGATATTTCAGTGGTGATTTCACGTGCTCCTAAATTCATCTAGTAAGCAATTTTCTTTAACTGTCTTTAAAAAAAATAAAACAGAGCTGGATTGTCAGATATTTCTTTTTATCTGTATTGCTGCTCAGGTCTCATTTAATATGTAGACCCCAGACAGAAACTGTCAGACATATGTTTTACTTCTCTGGAAAGGCACCAATTTGATGGCAGAGGACTGGGCAACTCTCTGCAGTCAGAAGCAGCCTGGTTCACAGAGTGAAGTAACTGTTGTTATTTCAGATCAGATCAGCTCCAAAGACCAACCAAAGACAAACCTTGTCTCAGAGAGGCACCTACACATGGTGACTGGGTTGTGGGGATTTTTTAGGTGTGGTCCTGTTTCATGGCTCTCCTGGGTTGGACATTTTTGGTCCCAGAACAATGTCTGGAGGTCCTGCCTGCAAGGACCTCCAGAAGCAAGAAACACTTTCATATCATCTGGGGAGAGGAGGTTATGCAGAGGCTGGTGGAGCCTGTTCATTTGGCAGGCACAGAGGGAGAAGATGGCACATACTAACCAGGGGAAGTTAAGAAGAAACCTTCAATGGGTGCAGTCTCCTTATAGCCACCATGGAGTTTTCCTCCCCAGATCAAGAGAACCAGCTTACCAGATTTCTACGAAAGAAACAAACAGGACGTGAACATGCATAGGAGCTTAAAAAAATCAAGTGTGCTCCAGGACCTGAAATGTAAACAGGAGAAAAACTTGAGGTAGGAGCTGTAAGAGGCAGTAAAGGTTGCTTAAATTAGGAAGAGACTGACATGGTGGAAGAAATGCACAGCAGAACTGTGAGCTGTGTACCTGGAGCATTTTTTTGTTAAAGGCTCTAGCAGCTTGAGGCTGGCAGGCCCTGATAACCACTTGTGAGCTGGCTGATAAATGGGTCAGATGCATTCTGTCACGCTTGGCTGGGGATGCTGACCATGAAACAGAGAGGGGGATTGGTGTGGAGTAGAAGGTCCATGTAGCCCATGCTGTTTGTGTCACTGCCCTGTGAGTCATTGCTGGACATAAAAAATAGAACCTCAAAGAAGAGCCTGGAAAAGACTGTGCGATGAAGATAATCAGCAATGCCTGCTTCAATAGGATGTTCCTCAAACTTCACTTAATTATGGCCTGAGCCACTGAAATGCATTGTCAGAGTGACAGCAGAGTACTCATGTAATATTTCTATCTTCCTAATTATACCAGAAATATGACAGATACTTTTTTATTGCCTTAAAACAGTAACAGCAGCAGCAAAACCTAGTTTTTAGCTGTTAAAGGTTGGGAGGAGGGTGCACATATTCCATAATTTGTTACGGGAATACAAGAAAAAAGTGAAGGAGAATCTCAGGGTTTGTCATGGTGCATTAGAAGCTCTGAGATAAGGGGAAGTTGACTGAACCCATCCAGAAAAGTTTGTTGTCTTGTCCCAAATAAGCAAATGTTGGACCTAGTCCAGCTCAACTGAGTCCAAATGATCCCAGTGCAGGGCGTGTAAATCCAGACTCTACTACTAATACAATTAAAATGGTTTCATTATGTCTCTATAGCTCAATACCTGCAAAGGACTGTCTGAAATTCTGCTTTTACCTTCCATACCTGTAAAACAGGAGATAATTTTATCAGCAGACCAGAAACAAGCATTATTCATTTCTGTATATGTGCTCCACAGTGCAGAGCATAGGCCATGGTTATTCTTTTTTCTTCATGAATTATTCCACATCTTTCTCTCTCCCAAGGACAATCATGCCTCTGCAATTACAGTGCTATTGCTTGTGGATGGGTATGAAGTAGTGGCACCATCCCCAGGCAGGAGAGTTAGAACTAGATGATCTTTAAAGTTCCTTCCAGTCCCTTGAGGCTGAAGGGGAGCAAATACCAGGGTTCAGCTGATCTCAGCAGATGTCTCAGCTGCTTTGCTACCCCCCAACATTTTAAAAATAAACTGTGGTGGGGTTTATTCATAGTCAAGCTACAGAACATGAACAATCACAGGAGTGGTGATGTCTTTCTCTATATTTGATTTAAAGTGTTCCTAGGAGGACAGATGGGGAAGACAGAGTGACCCCTTTATTTAATTCATAGATTGGTGTCATCACTAACTCTTTACAGTTTGCTACCTTCTACAGCAGGGAAGTGTTTGTCTCTCTCTACATGACTGCTAAGAGCAGGCTTGAAGTGTTTCACATATCCCTAGGTGGTTAGCAAAAGTATATCCATGTGGATATATTTATGTAAAGCTTAAAGAGAGTAAGAAGAACAGGTGCATTAAACTTCTGCAATAAATGTATGCAGATTGGCAAGCAGTAAAAAACAAAGGGGTTACGAAAGTCCAGAGATCTGAAGGATCTCAAGAAAAAAAAAATGGATATCAATGCTACTATTTAATTCAGAAGAAAATTTGATTAAGAAAAAGGAAATTTCTGATTAGCACAATGAAATACTTTCCTAATGATCAGATCCCTTAGGGAAGTCAAATAAAATAATAGTAGTAGTAGTAGTAATAATAATAATAATAATAATAGTAATAATAATGAAGAAATGAAACATCTGAACCTGAAGCAACCTGAACATGAGAAAGAACTTTACTGTGGGAGTGACAGCACACTGGAACAGGCTGGCCAGAGAGATTGTGAAGTCTCCATCACTGGAGATATTTAAGAACCATCCAATGCAATGCATCCATGTGCTTTAGGATGACCGTGCTGGAGCAGGCAGGTTGGACTCACCCAGAGCTCCCTCCCAGCCTGATCCATTCTGTGATTCTGACTCCCCAAAGCACTGTAGAAACAGATTGTTGTATGAAAATGAGCAGTCTTATGTTGGATTGGGGATGGAATAACTTGGTAGATTTTCTTCCACTTCTTAAGTTTACTATACTGTATCATTCACAGTGGAGCTAGATAAATCTGTACAAAGCAAAAGCCTGTCTCTGTTTCTCAGTAGCCCAAACCAAGGAGACATGGACCAAGCTCCTAACCACTTTGGCACCACCCAGAATTTTAACAGAAAGAGAAAACAAGTTGTTTCCACTTGGTGGAGATCCATACCCATATCACAATCCTGAGGTACCCTCCAGACAACCAGAAAGCTTCACTGACCCAAAGTAAGTCTGAATTCATAACTTCAGCATTGAGAGATCAACTGTCTGTGAGGGAAACCTCTGAAACTGCAGAACTTCTGTACAAGTCTTTCCCTGACCTAAAGATCTGCTTGTTACTTGGGTGGAGTGTGGTCTAGAATTCTCACTCAATGGCAATCCTCAGCAGTTTGGAATAGGCCCTTAGTAATCCTTACCTCATGGCAACAGCTGTTGGAAGGCAGCCCAGGGGGGGCAGTTGGGTTGACAGCTCAGCTGAGGGCAGGAGATGCTTCTCATGGCAGCTTTGATGGAGGGGACAGTCAGGGACACAGAGTAACAGCACTAAGCTTCAAAATACCCCAGTGTTCTTGCTTTTGTGAGGCACACACATTGGAGATCTGGAAACTGTCAGCTTGTTCCAGCTTTGTAGTACCCTCAGGGAGGAAGCAAATATTCTGCTGACTCTGAAGATGTGCAACTCTAACTGCACTAATTCAATAGTAACAGCGAGTCAGGGCGAACAGACCTACCACTACAGAGAGGACACCAGAATGGAGAGGCATTTAATTGACAGATGTGAACTGCTTAGCATTAGTGGAGACAATGAAATACCACATTTGTGAGCAGTAAAACAGACTTTATCTGATGTACAGTACATCTGTGCCTTAAATTTCCTCTAGAGCACAGCTGAGTGTTAATCCCCTTTTCTTGTCATACCCATCTCTGGCAGTGAAAACACTTGTCAATTAAAATATGTTCTTTGAAGTTATTTCAAGCTTTCCAGAGTAAAGAATTGTGAAGTCTCACTATGACCCAAGATTAATTAAGAGGGGCCAAATTTTATCTCATTTATGGGAGTGTAAATGTGGTGTAACGCTATTCCCAGCCTAGGCAGAGAAGACATTTACTCTTGGTTGGTAATTTTATTCTTTTCCTCCAATCTTTGGTCAGGAAAAATTAAGGTAGTTTCATTCTTCAGCTGATAGTCTGTGGACTCCATGTGGATTTCAGTGGTGCACAGCTGAAAATTCTTTCTTTAAAATAAACCCAGGTCTGAGACAACTTTGGGCCACAAAGATGATCACCCCGTCAGGGCTGGAGCACATCTCTTGCACTGACAGGCTGAGAGAGTTGGGGTTGTGCAGCCTGAAGAAGAGGGAGACCTTATATATTCAGGGAGACCTTAGAGCCTCTTCCAGTACCTAAAGGGGCTACAAGGGAGCTAGAGAGGGTAATCTGACAAGGGCATGGAGTGACAGGACATGGGGGAGTGCCTCCAGACTGAAAGATGGTAGGTTTAGATTAGATATTAGGAAGAAATTCTTTCCCAAGAGGGAGGTGAGACACTGGCACTGGTTGCTCAGAGAAGCTGTGGATGCCCCATCCCTGGAGGTGCTCAGGGAAGGCTGGATGGGGCTTTGAGCAACCTGGTCTAGTGGAAGGTGTCCCTGCCCATGGCAGAAGGGTTGGAACTCAATGATCTTTATTGGCCATTCCAACTCAGACAATTCTGTGATTCTAGTATAAGTTATACAGATAACCACAAGACGTAATCTGCTGAAATATTTACCAAAAAAAGGGAAAATTTATCTTGTTTATTATCTATCTTTTGAAGTGTTTTGTCTCTAGGCATCTCTGGACTATATCTGTGCTAACAATCCTTCCACTGATGGTGTGAGTAAAATGGACAGAGTATTGAAAATCAGACCTTCAAATTCTGTTTTGTGCTATTATTACATATGCTCTGCCAGAATCGGATGCAATTAATTGCTCATATCTGGTAACAATTTGCTGTATAATAAGATATTATTTAAAGTTATCATTACTATATATTGTGTCTCCTGGAGAAGGACGCAGAATCCAATATTCAAAGTGGTTCTGCAACTGCAGGAAAGCTCTCATGACAGACTGGAGACAGTCACAGACAAACCCAGTTCAGCATCAGATGTATATACCTCCTTCACATGAACTGAAAACAATTCCTTAGAGGCACATGAGTTAGTAGATTCACAACCCTTTCCAGCTAAGAAATTATGTTATAGATGGAGTTTGCATATGGAAAGCATCCTGTGTATACAAAATTGAGATGTGGCATGGAAATCTCACACAAGCTGATTTGTGGGAACAATAAGACACCCCTTGACAATCTCGCTAGCGTGCTACTTACTGAGAAGGCCTGGAGAGCATTTGAAGGCTATAAGAGCCTTTAAACTGATAAAAAAAGAGGGCAACAAAAGGTCAATTTGATGATCAAACTAGTTTCATTGTGTATTTGAGATGTCTCTGGTCATTGGAAAGGGCTGGGAGGGAGCTATCCAGGAGAGGAAGGGCAGGGAGAAGACCAAAGGCATGTAGCTGGTGACAGAAAATGCAAACAGAAAGCCATTGCCCATGATTCCCACTTGATAGATTTTTACTTAATTTTACAGAAATAAATGAACACAGGAGAGATAAAGTGGCAAAAAAGATTTGATAATATTTTACAGTGGAAGTCCAATAGTACAGCAGTGCTCTTTCAACAATATAGAAAGAAAAACAATAAAAAAAGAAATCACCAGCTGAGTGTTTGGACATATTCCTTGACTATTTCATTAATCCACCTTCATTTATTTCTAGCTTGATAGTGTGATCCTTAGCAGTTGATTAAACTGTAGAGAGTGGCAATTTATCCAGTTAATGTGAAGTAAATGAAAGGAAAGCACATGTTACATGAGTCTTGCAAAATTTGATACAATAATAAACTCTAACTCCCTGTGCCTTCCGTAAAACATTAACAAAGTATCATCACACTTCAATATTGTATTACAATCAGGTATTATTGCCAAGACACGATTTCTTAGGAGTCTATTTGGAAAACAAAGTACATTGAGCAACCTCATTCCTCTTTGCATTTGACCTGTGTTTATGCAGCTAAATTTTGCTTCTTTGGGAAGGTTGTGAACATAATAATTTCATCTGGTACTCATGTTGCTTTCATCATTGAATTTTAGTGCAATAAAACACTAAGTTAAAAAATCCAAATATGTATGACAAAAACTAAAACCAATAAACTTATTTTGCTATTTAGTTCTTTGAGTGGCATTCTTGAATATTTTTATGCTGTTTAGTGATGAAATCATGTTTGCATTCATTCCACACATGTAAAAGGAAACAGGATCTAGCCTCCTATTATGGGGATGTTTGTGTATATTATTTTTTAAGTGGAAGCTGGTGGAAGAAAAATCAGTCCACTGGGTTACTTCAGAATTATTTCCAATGGGTTTCAGCACTTTAAAGTACTTCTAAAATTATATTAACTGAAACTCAAGTAGAAGCCTGTTGAGTACACTCATGATGCTGCAGCTACAATCACGAGGCTTAGAGAACTGTGTTTCACAGATGTACACAGCCTTGATGTCTCTAGTGCCCATGTAATGTTCTCCTTTTCTCTCTCCACGTGGGTTCTTCCCTTTGCTCATTTTTCTTATTGTATTTTATTTTTTTTACAAGGGCGAGAGAAGGGAAAACACAGCTGTTGACTCTCACAGATCTGCAACGTGGCAAGACAAATCTCAGAGGTGGTCAAGACTCAAAGGCTTGCTGGGAAGCCTCTGCCTTTTGGCTTCTGCTCTCTATTATTTCTTGATCAGCATTCATCAGTACTGCCTTCGGAAAGAGAAAAGAAGGAATGGGAAACAAGGGTCTGATCTTCATGCTGTCCATTGGGCTTGCTCACTGTACAGCATCTTAATTAGCAACTCCCCTAACTTCTTTGGGTATTTCTCTAAGTAAAAAAGCAATTCACTATAATCAATAACACCAATCTTTTGTAAAGTAACAACTCCCTTTCAAAACCTAAGATACGCTTCTGTGTCCTTCTTAAACCCTGCCTCAACTCTTTCCTTACAGCATTTATCTGTCATCAGTTCTTCCTAAAAAAGGCCCTATTTAAATCCTTTCCCTGATCCTGCACTCACTGCGTGCTTTTACATATTCTTTTGCTATCTGACTTATCTTGCCCAGCCAGAGCTTTGGGTAAAGGGTTTCAGAGACAGGGACACCCAGGTAAATGACTCTGGTAAGTAGCACTCTGCTACCGCCCTGATGTTTGACCTTGGGCAAGTCAACAGCAAATGGGTGCCTTTAAAAAGCTGCATTTACCAATATTTAATAGTGCATCTTATATAAATGACATTATAACTTCTGCTTACTGGCATAGGAATAGTCTGTTTAAACTATATCCAACTAGCAATAATGAAGTGGACACAAACTTTTCCAAGTTTGAAGAATAGCCTAAAAGAAAGGTAAAAAGATAAAAAAAAATTAATAACTTTAAAAAGTAGGGGAAACAATCCAGAGAGATTTGAGTCAAGAATTAGTCTCAAAAAAAAAAAAAAAAAATCACAGAATCAATTAAGTTGAAGAAGACCTCTGAGATCATTGAGTCCCTATGGCCAAACACCACCATGTCAATAGACCATGGCACTAAGTGCCATATCCAGTCTTTCCTTAAACATCTTCAGGGATGGTGACTCCACCAACTCACTAGGCAGCCCATTCCAGTGTCTAATCACCCTTTCTGTGAAGAAATTCCTCCTGATGTCCAGCCTAAACCTCCCCTGGCACAGCTTGAGACTATGTCTTCTTGTCCTATCCATAGTTGCTTGAGAGAAGAGACCACCCCCCACCTGGCTGCAACTTCCTTTCGGGTGGTTTTAGAGAGCAATGGGCTCTCTAAACCCATGAGCCTCCCTTTCTTCAGGCTAAACAACCCCAAGTCCCTCACCCTCTTCTCACAGGACTTGTGCTCCAGACCCTTCAGCAGCCTAATTGCCCTTCTCTGGACATGCTTCAGCACCTCAATGTCCTTGCTGAACTGAGGGGCCCAGAACTGGACATAGAACTCGAGGTGTGGCCTCACCAGTGTTTATTACAGGGGCACAATCTCTTCCTTGGTCCTCCTGGACACACCACTCCTGATACAGGCCAGGATGCCACTGGTCTTCTTGGCCACATGGGCATATGACAGCGTTGACCAGCACCCCCAGGTTCTTTTCCTCTGAGCCACTTTCCAACCACTCCGCCCCAAGCCTGTGGCGCTGCCCAGGGGTTATTGTGATCCAAGTGCAGGATCTGGAACTTGGTCTTTTTAAATCTCATATCACTTGTCTCGGCCCATCAGTCCAGCCTGTCCAGATTTCTCTGCAGAGACTTCCTGCCCTCCAGCAAATTGACCCTTCCACCCAATTTGGTGAAGGACAACTTTTATAAATTTAGGAAACAGTAAATCAGACTGTAAGTTTCTACTTGGAAATATCGTAACTTCAAATGTCAAGCTACCATGCAGAGTACTAAAACACAGCCAACACAGGGCAGAGTTAGAATCTAATGTGCTCGGGAAATGTGTCCTTCTTTTTAGTGGAGCAAACTTCCAAAATGGAAGACTGGAAAATATCTTTTTAGCACCTGGATCTGCTCTGAGGGTTCTCTAGAACTGGCCATGAAACATCAAGCTTTGCGAGACACTGAGGCTCTCTCCATCCATCTGAGTTACTGTTTCCTTGTCCACACAATCTGCTCTGAGCACTGGCCTTACTGAAACTTAGATTCCCAAAGCAAAAAGCAGGGAAAACAGTGAAATACAAAGAAGCTGGCAAACAAATCCACTTACAAACTCCAGGCACAGATCTGATCCATGACAGAATCAAGCAGGAGAAAAGGACAGCATCCTGGAAGTGTTCAATACCAGGTTGGATGGGGCTTTGAGCAACTTGGTCTAGTGGAAGGTGTTTTTGCACTTGGCAGTAAGGTTGGAACTAGACGGTCTTTATGGTCCCTTCCAACCCAAACCATGCTAGAATTCTATGATTCTAAAATCCAGTCAAAGCAAACTCTATAGTATTTGCTAAGCTTTTGTTCTGTTACAAAGAAATTAATTGTTGGGTTCTTTTCTAACTTGCATTTCTGAGTCATTTGTTTTCAATTATGCCTCTGATTGTCACATTTTCTTGGATCTTGCTATTGTATCCCTAAAAGCACCATTTATGTTCCGAGTCTACTTTTTTCTATTCTCATCCTTAAGAAAAAGTCATGTTGTGGATGTATCCATCTTCTTCTACCTGTATTAGGAGAACTGACTGTTGAGTGTGAACTGAGCACAACCCTTTTTGTCATTATTTATCACCCTTTTTAAAGGTACCTCCTGATCAGATCCCAGACCTCTAGGGTTCAATATAGCATCAGTACTGACATTTATAGTAGCCTTGAATCACAGGAAGTTATGGAAAAGCGGGGATTTAATTTGACAAAAGACTCAGGTGCATTTGCACTAATTCCCTACCAGTATCCTACTGTATTTTATGGTTTCTGCCAGGCATAGATAGTTTTCATTCCCACTGTGAGGTAAATAGAAGCTTTACCGTTAAATGGAGGCTGGAACTGGGTGCTTAAGGTCCATTCCAACCCAATCCTTTCCATGAAATGCTGGAAAAATAATGCACTGAAGAAATGTCTTCGGAAGAAATCCTGTGTCCTTTCCTTCTAGCCTGCAGCAGCTCAGAGCTGTACATCCTCCCTTGGAAAATGACTATCCATTCCTAGAACCCTGCACAACCTTATCACAACATCTCAGCCCTTAACACAGCCAACCATTCTGATCCAAACACAACCTTGGGTTGCTGTCTCACAGGACAAAGACCAGCTCTAAAGCAAAAAAGAAATCAAAACCCCACATGCTGGTAAAAAACCCCAAACAATCAGAATTTGTGATTTGGTCTGTTATGTGTATAGATGGAGGCTGGTTTGAATTTACACCCTTGCAGAACTAGAAGCAGTGCCCAGGTCAGAGGAAAGCACTCTAAGGGAGTTCAAGGTTCTACACTGAGCCCAGTATTGTATAACTTACCCATCAATGACTTGGATGAAGGGGCAGATGCCTCTACAGCAAGTTCACTGGTGACACAAAGCTGAGAGGAGTGGCCAACACCCCGGAGGGCTGTGCAGCCCTTCAGAAGGGCCTTGACAGGTTGGAGAGATGGGCAGAGAGGAACTTTTGAAATTCAGCAAGGGCAAATGCAGGGTGCTGCACCTGGGAAAGAATAAACTCACAGAGCAGCTCGGCTCCTTCCAGAGAAGAACCCAGGGGTCCTGTTGGACAAAAAGCTGTCCATGAGCCAACAGTGCCCCTGTTGCTAAAAAGGCCAATGGTATCCTGGGATGCCTTAGGGAAGGCACTGCCAGCAGGGTGAGGGAGGTGAACCTGCCCCTCCACTCAGCCCCAGTAAGGCCACATCTGGAGTGCTGTGTCCAGTTCTGGGCTCCTCAGGACAAGAGAGACATGGAGCTTCTGGAGCAGGTGCAGTGGAGGGTTATTAAGATACCAGAGCATCATTCTTAGGAGGAAAGGCTGAGTAAATTTGGCCCATTCAGCCTCAAGATGAGATAACTTGGAGGGGACCTGACTAATGCACAGAACAAGGAATTAACTAATGTCCTGAACAAGGGTGACAAGAGGATGAAGACAGGCTCTGCTTGGTGGTGCGAATCAATAAGACAGGAGGCAGAAACTGATGCACAGGAAGTTCCATTTGAACATGAGGAAGAACTTTTTTACTGTGCAGGTGACCAAGCACTAGAACAGGCTGCCCAGAGAGGTTGTGGAGTCTCCCTCACTGGAGATACTCAAGAACCGTCCGGACACAATCCAGCGCAAAGTGCTCTTGGATGGCCCTGTTTGAGCAGTGTTTGGACCAGACGGCCCACTGTGGTCCCTTCCAACCTGACCCATTCTGTGATTCTGTGAACACAGAAATAGGTAAATTGTTTTCCTCTGGTGGCTCTTTGCAGTTACATCACTGCAGACTAACTAAATGGTCCTGTGGAGCACAGAGCAGTAGAGATTTGGGTCCCTGGAGCCCAGATGGAGGCTGGGAAAAAAAACTTTTATTTATTCTACAGATAGAGGCATGAAATGCAGCATGGAGGAATATAAAACACAACAATGCATGAGAACAAAATTAGCTGTGCTTAGACAAAGGACTTATGTTTCCTTCCTTCTCACCTTCTCTCTCATGACTGCATGGAAAATAAAAACAGTTGTGGCTATAAATAGAGCCACTAAGGAAGGAGGACAAATCCTGCATCATTCATGAACACGAATCTCAGACGTTCTGCCAGAGCATAACTTAAACATTTGCTTACATCAAAGTGGAGCATGATCAAAAACTGCAGGCTTCCCTCAAGGCTTTCATTCAAAAGAGAAATAGAGAAAGAATTGCACTCTACCTCTGTTACTAGATGCATTGTATAAATGAAAATTAGTGTAAACAGTCTGGAGATAACTAAATATTAAATGCACACAATTTATACAGCTTGAAGGAAAACAGTAATTGGTTAAGCTCACGAGAGAGCTGAAACTCCACACTCTATTGTTTTATTCTTTAGCAAACAGAAAGAAATGGGTAAAAAAGAGCTACAGCACCATTCATAGGTCATCATTATCTCCCTGAGTACCAGAAGGGAATGCCTTTATGTTCAGGCCCCTTCAGTCACAGGCAATTATATCAAATTCTAAGACGTACCTAAATTAAGACACTCTGATGGATCCATCTTTCCCCAGGGATTGGTGTAGCCCACTTCAGACACGGCAAACCCACCCTGAAGATGCCTGATTTGGCAGGAAGGCTCCTAATGCAAACACTGAGTTATTCAGCAACAAAGCCAAGCCCTAGCCCACACAACATCCACTCATACACCCTCAGCACAAGCCGTAAATCACTCCTCTAGACAGCGCAACAATGGAAAGACCTTCAGCACCTACAACCACAAGAGGTAAAATCTACACTGGGCCACCAATAAAAACCAGGGCAAACTAAGGGCATGGCCAGTGTTGTAAATCCCCTGTAAGGGTGGGAAGTATCTTGGGAAAATTCCTCAATGGACCACCTGCCATTTTCTTCCAGAAAAGCTTTGTCATTCCTGCTACTATCACCCAGGGAAAATTTTTTCACGAACCTGGAAGACTCTTGGTGTCCCTGGCACATCAGCCTGCTCTGTCAAAGACACACTCTCCTGTCAATCAGTTAATCCAGTTAATGAGCAACAGTTAATTGAGTTGATGACCACAAACTTAAGGATAAGATGTTACCAGGGAGCTCAGAGCTTTTCTCCCCAGGGTGCTACTGTCTATAGCCTTCATGGAAAGCCAAATCTTTTCCCTTTTACTTTAACATATTATTCAAGGCCACATATGTATCTTACTGTAAGTTTGCACTCTGCTGAGCACAACCAGGCTTTGGTGCCACTGCAACACATATTTGCCAGGTTTTTCAGTAAATATTCCCAGTGACTTCAGCAGAGAACCGTGCTGCAAAATTGTTCTGTAAGACCTCACAGTTCCTAGTAAAATCTGAAGGAGACAGAAAGGATGTCAGGGAATACCTCAGATCCTACAGCAGGTCACCAAATACTGATGTAAGACTATTTCAAAAGTGTAATTCTAAATATATGTAAGTCCAAAAATTACTTAAAATTTCTAAGTGTATCTCATCTCCAGGTAGTGGGTGGGATTCAGATCCCCAAATTTACACATCAGGAAGTTGTGTGTTTATATTTGAGGTATGCTTAGACTCCAGATTCTGTTTAGGGTGGAACAAGAACTTCTAGCAGATGAATAATTTAGTAATGAAATAGGCATTAAAGTCAGACTTAGGTTTTAAAAAATTAATAATCTGAGGAGTTGAAATTTGTGTATGATTGGTGAAGGTATTGGCAGTTCTGTTTCCTGAGACAGCTTTCTGTCTTTCTGATACAAACCTGGTTGCATGCAGCTTCCTGATATGTATTTTTTTTCTTTTCCAGGTGAGGATTAAAGTCACATTACATTTGTCTGGTTTAGGGGGTTTTTTGTGACCTTTAAAGAGCCATCAACATTATTCTGTTAAAAATATTTTTTCCTATGTTTGGTAAAAAATTTCTTTCTCTGACTATCTATTTTTTATTTGTAAACCTACTCACCCCAAAAGGATGGTCAGTCAACAACATGTGAGCAGCTTGCATGAAAATTTTTTACAGATCTTTTGAAATAGAAAGCAGTATAGTAAGTATAGGGCAACAGTGTAGCTGTAGGCCTAGCCAAGCATATCAGCTTTTTCAAAGGGTCAAGATTCAGCCTTATTGTAAATCATTCCTACTGATGATCAGTCTATTGATGTCTGCACTGTGCTATCAGGTCATGGTGCAATCAGACACTCCTTGCATATCTGCACATCCCTGATGGACTTTGCCACTGTTCCCCATTTAAATGGCTCAGGTGAACGGGTTATAACCACCAGAATTTGCCTTGATGGTAGAGGGGGAAAGCAATGCAATTTATACTTTTGTACAATTTTAGTTTTCTCCCACTGTAGGCCAGAAAATATCAAGCACTATAATGATCTCTGCATCATGTATGCAGCCCAGAGAAATGAATTAAGTTGTCTGTCAAGGAAGGAGCAGTGCATAGTACTTCTGACACCTTTCTCCACTGGATTTCCCCCCTTTTAATTTGCGTATTTTATACCCCCCTATACACAGACAAATATTATTTTTTAGAATAAGGGCAACTAGCCAGCTAGTCCTACACAACAATATAGAACAAAAACAGAGTATGAACTCCTTATATGTGCTAAATTGAAATACATCTGATTTAAATTCTGGTGTTAAAACAGCTCTCTCAAGGTTTCTAATCTACATTTTGAGCATTTTCTTGTCCTTTAGAAATCTATTATTCATGTCCCCTCATGAACTTATAGCTCCACATAAACATGCCAAGTACCAGGGAAGAAAAGTGTCCGCCCAATGGAAACGGAGATCTAAATTTGGAGTTAGTCAGTACTGAAAAGGATGTTTGGGCAAACAAAAATAGACAGGAATTGTCTTTTGGGGAAAGAGAAATTAAAGTAATAAATATTGAAGGACAAGGAAGATGCAAAGTTGTGCAAAACTCTAAATGACAGGATAGTGATTGCAAATGGACTTGGTGTTTCTTCCTCATTGAAATCCCACTGAGAATGCTTCTCCAAGATTCCTGCTTTGGGTCATAACTCTGCATATAGACTGTGCAATATTCAAGGCAATTCTCCATTCCTCTTTGGAAGAATTCCTGTGCAAGCTATTTTTCAAATGTACAACGCTGCCCAGTTTCTTGCTCCACACACTGACTGAGCACTGAGGATGCAGAGAAAGTTCCCATCAGTTCCCAAGCAGGCAAAGAGAAAATTTCTGGCCAATGCACTTATCATTTGGGCTTGATTTTTTTCCCAATGTAGTAAAGATTTGGGACACAAGAGCAAATAGAGAGTGTGACCTCAGGAAAGCCCCATGGTAGGATTACTTTTCACTTTCCATTGACATTCTTCAGAAGGGAAAGTGCATCAAGGCAATGAAGATGTTTATTTAAAACACACTGGAAATTATTATACATCAATTCATGGAGGAGGAGAGAGATTGCACCGAAGTCCTCAATAAACAAACAACTTCCTATGTTTAAAGAATTTTGGTCTTGGTCCTATCTTCCCTAATGAATCTCTTCCTGAAACTTAATCATACACTATCAGAATTACTCATTCTGTATCAGTAACACTCAAAAAGTTAAACCACGCTTATTCAAACCTATAACTTTATTTTTTCTTAGATCCTCTGGCTCAAAGTCATTGAACTCAACAGAAAGTAAGCCATTTCTTTATTTTCTGTGCCATATAATTATTATTACACATTCAATTTTCATTCCTTATTATAGATGTATTTCACAATGTTTGTAACTATACACAAATAAAAATCTAATTGAATCAATACCAAACCCACATTTTCCAGCTAATCATACCAATAATTCTCCTTTGTTTTCTCTATTTATGTCAGTAGATACCTGAAAAAACAATTAATGCAATGCTTCTCTAGAGCTAAGGAAGTGAATTGACTTCCAAAGCTGGGGAATTTTTTGTGAAAATTTAATTTTCAGAATGACTGAATAAATAAGCCATTGTTATTTACAAATTAAGCTTACTCATATGAAGCCTGACAAAGTGCTGTCAATAACCTCTCCTAATAACTACCTTCTTCTACAAGAATATGCTGATCATAGAAAGGTGGTGATAAATAACATCCTGTTTGCTCTTCCACTGCAACGCCGTTACTCACCCATATTTATAACATGCCATGCACTAAAGTGTGCATGTTTATAGGCTCTCTGGAAAAGTCTGATAAGGGCAGAGATTGGTGGCAGGCTATGCTCCAAATGACTCAGATTTCCTTTCCCCACTGATGCTGGCTTTCAGCAAAGCCGGACCAGAGCACTCGGCATCCTTCGGCAGTTCATTTTTTGTGCTCTCCTTGAGCTTTGTGGCAGCGGGCACGAAAGGAATGCAAAGTCATGCTCTTGTGTGCTGCCCTTCGGCTTCATTATTTACTTTACACTCTTCTACCTGAATGCATCAGAAAGAGCTCTTTTCAAGACTTCTCCCTCTCTGCCTGCTTTTAGCAGAAGCCTGCTGCGTGGCACTGTTAGTCTAATCTAAGCTGGTGGGAGGGCCTGCTCGATGGCTTCACCAGGTGCTGGGCTGGAGGGGGCTCCTCACAGCCGTGGCCTGAAAAGCTTCGTTATTTACCCCTCTTTTTCCAATGCCCACCCACCCCGCCTTCGGCATGGCCATTGTTTAATTGCAGCCCAAGCTTAACGCAAATTATTCCTGAAAGCATTTTTAGGCAGCTCCAGAGCTGCTTTTCATTTGTGAGCACTGAATGGCAGCTTCAACAGCATATGTATACCCAGCTTAGCAAAATGGGTACATAAAAGAGGTAAGAAAGGGCTTTGTTGTGCTTTCAAAGCTCTAGTGCCACAGGAATTTTTCCAGAGTAAGAAATAACCTAAATAGCTATTCCACTAATGTCTAATATGAAGAATAAGAAATAATTACTGTCAATTAACTCATTATAACTTCAGTGTGAGCACACTGTGGAGGGTCTACCGAAAGCGAGTGGCAGAAAACCAGCCCAAAACTTCTACCAGAGCTGCCAAACTTTGGAAAGCTGGCCTGAGAAGTGGAACAATGCTGGTATTGCACTCTGCTGATAATGTCCTTCCATCTGTAGTGTGGCCCCAAAACAATGTCATCAGACGGTCATTCGTCAAAAACAAATTTAGACCAATCTACCATATGTAATTCACAGTCATGGCTTGACAACATACTGCAGTTATCCCCAGCAGACACAACTGTTTACATTTTACACACATAATTGGGTCTGGTTCAGTAACATTTTTCATTGGTGTGTCTGCCAAAATTATTAAGCTATTAGTACATGCTGAATCTGTGCCAAGCAAAATATTTGCCAATAAAATTGGCCTTATCTGTATAAATGCCAAAAAGGTTTGTGCTTTTTGGTGTGCGTGTGTCTATTTTTAAGACTTTACTCCTTATACATATATGTAAATGTTAAACAACATGACTGGACACTGTTGTAGCATATTAGACCAAGATAGTATAGAGTTTGAATGTGGCCCTTGGGATCACGTCTTGTCTGCCACGTTTGCTGCTGCCATAGAACCATAGGATGGTTTGGGTTGGAAGGGACCATGAAGATCATTCAGTTCCAATCCTGCTGACATGAGCAGGGACAATTTCTGCTAGACCAGCTTGCACCAAGCCCTATCCAACCTGGCCTTGAACACTTCTAGAGATAGGGCACCCACAAATTCTCTTCTCTGTTGCCACAGAGGAGATGTATGGTGTCCAGTAGTAAAACCCAAGGTGTGATGGACTAGCCACCATAACCACACTGAACTTGTGGGAGAGAGAGATCCTTAAGCTAGATTTTGGTCCCCAGCATGCAACATTCAGCCTGATCTTTAAACATGAACCTGCAACACTACACAGTTCAGACCATCACAGCCACTCTGACATCCATCTCTCTGTCTAACACCCCAAACTATGTATTTAAATTCACATCCAGTCTTCACTACTTACAAGAATATACAGAAGTTTAACTGGTTGCACATTTTTTTTAAACACAGAGCTTTTCAAAACCTTAATGTGTGTTGGTTTTGTGATTGGTCACAAAAGTCACCAGAGAAAAAGCAATTTTGTTACTGGGAGGTAGATTCTTTTTCAGTACTATCTGCAGCTTCACCACCAATTCAGGCAAATGCTTTCTCAAAACCACTTACTCACACTGCGTCTCAGCTTCCCAACTGAAGAGGAGGTGTGCTATGTTATTTAAAAATGCCTCTTTTTAAATCTTGTGGAGAGGAAAATCGTTTGTAAGTGGCAATTATTCAGGGAAATTTTCTCCCACCTCCTCAGGAAATAGGTTGTTTACTGTAATATTCTCAGTAATTCTTATTCAGACCATCAAAATGTGAGTCCCTCAAACTCTCCAACTCCTTGAGATCTCTCCTTCCCAGCAGCCCATTCCTGGAAGCAAAGAATGACCTGAACTCCCACACACTTAGGCAGGGGTTACTGTGGCTTAAATTTATGGGAAACAGGACTGATTACTAGTATTGAGCCTCCTGTGAGGTAAAAGAACAATGTTGAGATAAAGAACAAAAGCACAAGCTTTACTCTTCACTGTAATTGGGCATCAAAGAGGAACACTTGTATTTATTTGGGTTAGAAGATGCATAATCCACATGGCAAAGGTAGATGACAGAGTTCGCAAATGTGTGACATGATAACATCAGACCTCAGTTCAAATGATGAAAACGGGGCAGATTTTCCACCCTCATTAAAATGTCTGTGGTATCACTATCTTCATGGGATTTACAGGTGCAATTCATCTTATCCTAATGCACACATATAAAATACATCAGCTAAGGAGCTCTGCAGAAGGCTGTTTCCCTTCACTGACAGTAGATAAAGTCCAGGGTGACTAGCCAAAACGTGGATGTCTGCACTGCTGAGAGCTAAAAAACAAGGCATGGCAAATTCAACTTCAATTAAATGACAAGTGTTTTTATTACTTTTTTTTTTTTTAAATCTGCTTAATTTCTCAGGTCCCAAAATTTTGATGGATCTTTTAAGTACTCAACAAGCCCACATGAGTTATTCAACATCTGGGAAGATCAACATGCCAGTATATTATTGGTTTATTAAACTGAAAAAACATTCAGTTTAACATCTCCAGATAATGTGTTTCCCTGGAATGAGCACACAAATGTATGAAACACAAGACTTCAAAACCAAGTTTAATTTCTCTATATTTTTAAAGATCTTACTTTGAAAAGCACAGGTTTTCATACCACCATATTCCGGTATTCTTAGTGCTTTTTATTTTATAGTAGTCCCCTTTTTAGGGTAATCTATGCGGAGCTGCACCAATTCTCCACTCTTTGCACGACATCCCCTAAAAGTCATTGAGTATGAAAGAACAACAAGTCGGCCTTGACCTCACCTTCTCTGTATTTGAAAGAGGGCCTTTATCTTAATGTTCTCAAGTTCTGTGTCCTGCTTTGATTAATACACCCATTAGCCATTGCTTCCAGTTTTTTTTCAATCAGTCAACATACAACACTCATCAAGAAGCCTTAAGGTTAATTTTAAATGATTTTTCCACATGGTAACTAGGAGACAGCATTCCAGCAGCGCTGGCTATGCAGCTGCACAGGGTGAGGCGGTGGACTTTGTCTTCAGGGAAGCAAAGAACATTTGGAATCAATGATTCAATGATCTTAAGGGTCTTTTCTGACATAAATGCTTCCATGAAGACACCAAGGCAGTGTTCACACCTACGTTGCCTTTGGGCAAGATGAGGTTCAGCTCCATCTGACCCAGCCTGGCTGATGTGTCTAGGCATGAAGATATGGATTTTCTTCCAGTAATGGGTACAGACAGAGCGGAAGTTCCTGAGGGTGGTTTCCTCATTAAGATCTACAAATCTCCTCTGGAGGTGGCTACATCTATATCCAAGGGTTGTAGGAAGTAGGATTAATCTCACAAGGTAACTGCTCCTTGCTAGTTTTCTAGATTCCTCTAATGTATAGAAAATAAAAAGTTACACTTTTGTATTCAATTTAGCCGTCCTGTTTTATTTCTTCACTGAAGATGAGAGGAACTGGACATTTAAAATGCCTTTTCTTTATAAAGTTTAAAAGAGACACTTAGGGGTTTTTTTATGTGAGATGTACTGCCTGAAATAGGGACAAGCAGAGTGATCCCAGGCTGTAACTCATCTATTCATTATTTTACAGTATTGTGAAAAATGGAAATCCACTGTTTCTTGTAATCAGAGAGGGGTTACTGAAATCCTTAAAAATGGTTGTAAAATCTCTATGAAAAGAAAAGTAAAAAAGAAACAGGATGGTTTAGCTGGAAGGGACTGCTCTTGCATTGTTCTATGTGTCACATCCCTACTTCTGGACACATCTCTCTCCTCTTGTTTAGTTCCCAAGGGCTATGCAGCTGCTCTAAGAAAGAAGACACCACCATTCATGAAGGGATGACAATCCTTCATCACTTCCACCTTTCCACCCTGACAACTGCTGACAATGGCAGGAGCAACACAGAAAGGAACTGCCTTTATTATACATAATTTTTTTAACATCAGTAGAAAATAAAGCCTTCCACCTGCTATTGTGCAGCTGAGCTTCTAATCTCTGGTGCCAGCATGGCTGCTGGGGGACGACCCTGAAGTGAGAGGAAGCAGGGTCAGGCACACACAGGGCAGGACGGCTGTGCTGATGTGATGTGACACACATGACTCTAGAGCACCCAGTAAAGATACCCCCAGTTGTTAATTGCTGGGAAAAATTCGTTATTTCCCCCATGGGCAGCAACTCTGGACTGCATTCTGCATGCTGGCACAGAAACTAACATCAAAATTATTTCACTTGCTTTTCCTATGGAAATACACAGCCAGAGACTTTTATTTTTGTTTTTAATGATCAGCCATAAGGAGGTGGGTATTAATCCCAAAGGACAATTTCACATATCATTGTTGGCTCCAGGTATTGGTGGGACTAATAAAAGAAACAGAATATGAGAATATGGAGCCATTGATAAACTGATAACGAGTGCTCCTTATTAGGTGTTTTCCCATGTGTTTTCTTTGATTTAAAGTCCAGGCTTTAAATAGCAATTTGTTCACTTTATCAACAAAACAGTTCGCAAGGCCTTTTGCAGAACAAGCAGGTGAATGCTTCAAGACCTCTCTGCAGTTCTTATTTTTCTGGTCAGAACTCATTTGTCTGCAGAAAATTTGGGTGACACCATAGAAAAGTCACATTCAATTTATGTGCAAAGCCAGGCATTAATTGGACTCAGAAGGTGCTGAACATCCACCAGGTTTTTATGATTACCAGGGGCCTCTGCTCTCCCAACAACTAAACCTGAAATATTGTGACAGCCAGCATGGGTGACAGAGGAAGGGATGGTAGGAGCTGAAAGTCTGAGTACCAGAAGTAAAGGTAACGAGCCAGACCATCAGTGCTGAGATCATTTTGCAGCTGAAAGCAGTGACTTAGGCCCTTACTTTAACACGTCAGCTGGAAAATTACCTCAGTTTTCTTATCTATAAAATAGGTCTAATTCTATTTGTCTTCCTCTAGGGGATCATGATGCCTTTAGGTTGCTAATGTTTCTGGATGCTCCAAGCTTCTTAGGAAATATGAGCTACTCAAGCAGTGGTGGAAGTGCGGTGAGCACAGGTGGACTCTGCACTATACAATATGTATCTCATCCATATAGGATGCTAATGCCAGTTTAGAGAGGAAAAGGAAATCCTAAGCAGATGTGTTTCTGAATTAGCAAAGACTATAAGGTGTAGTGGAGTTTGAAAGAATTCCAAATGAGGAATCACAGCAGAATTTATTTGGTTATAAAAATCCCCATGAATCTTTAAAGGGAATGAAAGCCTGAAGGCTATCCCTTGACTTAATTATGCATTTTTTCATTATTTCTGTAATATTCTGACCTACCCAAATCTTTTATTTGCACCCGTAGTTCTTCACTTCAAAGACTGATTTTCTTCAGCACGTCTTGTACAGCACTCCCAACATAGGTCCATTTTAAAAATCGGTGCATCCATACATGATAAACAATGTATGGGAGGGACTCAGAGGATAAGTTAATGTATCTATTTTATTTAAACCAGCACTCTCAGGCTGGTTTAATGGTTATGGATGAGGATAGATGTTTTCAATGCTAGGATATTCCACAGTGAAGACATGTCTAGTCCAGAAAAGGTTTTGGTGATGGATAAAGTTTTTGTCTAGGATAGAGTTAGACTTCTCCATGGCAGCTGGTATGGTGCTATGCTTGTCTTCCCAAGAAACCATTACATGTGATGGAACCCTCAATTCTCGGGGATTGCCAAACATCTGACGGAAGTAGTGCACGGATTTCTTATTTTATTCTGCTTTGCCTGTTAAATTGTCTTTATCTGAACTCATGAGGTTTTATTCTTTCAATTCTCTCTTCCATTCCACATGGGGAAGTGAGCCAGCAGTTGTGTAAGGATTAGCTGCCTACCAGGGCTAAACCACAACAGTGGGTTAACCTTGAAAATGCCATGACTCAAAGTAACAGTAATGTCCACCTTGAAAAACCATAAGGACACAGAACTTTGTCTTATGGGCAGGCACACAGTCACAGACAAAGTGAAGAGATTTTAGCCCTTTCCTCCAGTGAGTATAACCCATAACACTTGCCATCTAGTGTCCTTATCAGCATCTGCCTACAAGTCTATTCCTATTATTGGTTACTGTAATATGCCTTTGAGTTCTTATTATATATATATATGTACATACAGATCTGCTGAAAAGAAGGAGTCCAAACTATTGCAATGTGGACCAGAACAAACCCTGGGATGCTTAAATTTATTTCCTTAAAATGCTGTGACACTGTTAAGATTACAAATCTCCCTCAGACCACACACCCCACTTTCAAAATAGAAATAACATTTCTTAACAAACACACTTTTCTATCCATTTCCTCTATATAGAACAAAAACATTTGAGGACAGGGAGTCTAGTATTTAGTGCAAAAGCTCTCACAGTAACTCACACTACCAGATAGCTTCATTAAAAAATTGCTAAGTGATCATGGTGTAAGAAATATATGACAGAAGCATACCTAGATACTAGGTATCCCTAGATGCTCCTGTTTCCAAGAAATTTGGCTACTGGAAATTTTCAGAAATATAAAAGTACATTTAAATCCACAAGAATGATACTCAGTTTGAGTTTTGACAGAAGGTTTGAGGTATAGTTTTAGCAAAATCTTTTTTCCATATCAGATAGAAGTCCCTGAGAAATCCCTCCTATCTCCACACTGGTATAACTTCAAAATGCCACACACAAAGCACTCCAACATCATTAACTGGTGTGCAGTGTTAATTTTTATGTTGCACATTTGATTGAAAACAGAAGTTTATCAGTGAAATGCTGAAATAGCCTTGAATATGGGGAAGTGAATGAGTGTAATTGCTGATGGGTTCTTTTTATTATCAAGGAGTCTTGATTATAGCTTCATAGACTTAAATTATGGCAAATCAAGGACAAGATCAATTTACTATCTAAGCAAATATTTATATTAAGCTGGAGATTGGCATATATTGATCCGTTTATATGGACCATAATTCTTTCTGCAAAATGCATTGGCATTGAGCAGTGCTCTTTTCTCCATGTGCTTCCTCAACAGCAAGGAGCTGAAAGTCATGAAGAAGAAAGAAAACACAATTTGGCAAGTCAGAGGGCTCATCCCAGTCAAATGCAGCTGCAAACCCAAGTCACTTGTTACAGACGGCCCTTTAGATTGAGACTGATTAATACCAGGTTGTGCATTGTAGATCAATTGATAACCAGTTCTTGTAGTAAGTTAGAAATCCTGCTCGAAGGAAAAGTAAGTGCTCAGAGCATCTAGTTGTCAAGCTGGCAAGTACTGATGGGCAACATCATCTGGAGCAGAGCAGCAGCTGCAACATCCTGAGTCTACCTGAATTTGTAAGAGGTCACTTCGATATAAAGTAGAAGAATGTTCCTAACTTGTGGGATGAAGAAGGATCCCCGTGAAATGATGACCATTCCCAACAAAGGCTGCTTTTGTTGGAGGAGAAGGCGAGTGTGGGGGCAGGGAAGAGAAGAGGCTGGATTATCTTTTGTTGCATTTGACAGTTGAAAAGGCCCTGGTGAATAATTACCCTTAAAACTAACAAACAAGGATAAAGAAAAAAAATGCATAAAAAGAGAAGAAAAAAACCCTTGACCTCTTCCCAGACACAATAGCTCCCTTTGAAATAAAAACAAAATAAAAATAACTCAGAGGGGAAAAATTAACTTAATTTGACTTTGCTTTCTACTTTTGGCAAATGTACACACATGCTCACATATATATACATACAATTGGCAGTCTCCCCCTGTCACAGTCATCTTAAACTTTTCTAGACTTGATCCATTCTGCAGAAAAGCTTATGCAAAATGAAATTAAAAAAAATCAAGGGAAACTCCAGCAGCAAAAAGCACACCCTTGCTTGAAGGCCCTATTGGCTTAGCCACAAAAGAATGATTCCTGGTGAGAGCAGTTGTCATCTGTTTTGCATACTCCTTATTTTGCTCTTAACTGGCATTATATGGAAACTTATCTACAAGGCTATGGGAACCAAAAAGCATCCCTTACCCCCTCCTTCTTTGAACAAGCAGAACCCAATTAAAGCGCAATTATCTCTCTTCTGCTATTAGCATCCTCCAGCAACAGAGAGACACAGATAGGAGAAGCATTGTTAGTCTGAGAGCAGCCACCTTTTCTTATGAAAATTTTTGTAAAGGTCATAAAGAAAATAAAGGAGACACAAGTGGTCCAGGCTTTGGTGAGCTGAAGGGCGGTGTTTTTGCAAAATATTTGATCTGGATTTCCAGATGATTTTCTAAATACATTTATTTTCACCAGGGAGCAACTGACCTAAGACTCAAAATGCACTCATAGTGTTTGGACACAAGCCTGGAAAAATAAAAGAGATGGCCAAAGAACAAGAGGAAAAATAGACACAGGTGTCTTCCCAGAAAGTCTAAGCTGTCTCAGAAAGCCGTGAAATTGACAATTCCTCTGGCATGACTATGGAAAAACATCTCAGGGGAAAACAAACAACCATTTTTCAAACTCTGGAGCCCAGAGTCAACTCCTAAATCCATATCTTGCTGCTTAATATTGCAAAGGTACAGCCTACACATGAGTTCCTGCAACCCTGACATGGATGGTCAGCACTCCAAGATGATCATGACTTGGAAAGGGTTCCAGTGACATGATTTGTGGGTTTTTTGGACACAGTCTTTGAGGTGTCCTTGGAGAATGAACACCCACCTCTGTTCTCAGTTACATATGTGCCTGGCTGTGACAGACTTCGAAGATAGCTCTGCATACCTTCCTTATCAGAAGCCATCCCCAAGTTGGCAAACATTTGCACTACCACTCATCCTGTCTCATCAGCAGCTACTAAGAATATGTATGTGTCAGGAAACGTCACGCATTTCATCACTTCAGCAAGTCATGCCATCACAAAGCAATTTGTGTCCCAGTTGATTCCCTCACTTTTCCCCCGGATGACAACTACAGGCTTTAAAATACTGAGCAAAGAAAGAAGCAAGCTGACTTATTTTTCTTCCTTTTTTTTTTCCTTAGGGATATTCCTCTGCTCTATTTCCAACATGTAACAGGTCCAGTTCACACACTTTGTTGAAGAAGAATCCAGTATGTCCAGGCTGAAAGCAGAATTTTCCTCTTAGAGGTGCCCCAGAGGTGCCTGTCTGCTTCCCAAAGGTTTTGTCAGCAAATCTTAATGTTAACATTTTAGGAATTTCAGTTTTACACTCATTGCATGTGCTTGCAAATCTATTTAATTTTCCAAACAAGTTAAAAGAATAATGCCTGGGAGGATGGTTTTTAGGATACCATCAGCTCTTTGACCCCCTAGAGCAGGTCTCCTTCTTTCTTCTCTGGAGAGCTCAATGCTGCAGCTACACAGCTCTCCTGCCCAAAGAGAAAACCATGTCAGTGCACATGTGCTGTTTGCTTTTGTCATGGCACACATGGTTTTTGTTTTTACCATGGTTGGCCAGTGCAGTGAGAGGGAGAGAGAAAGTGTCTCTTCTCCAGGAGTCAATTGAATAGAGGTGGCTGCTGTAGACTTTCTACATAAGCAGGGCAATTGAAAACGGGGAAAGCAGTTCTGCCAGTGGATTTATTCCCAGATTAAATGGAACTTCTGCTAGTTGGGTAAGTGTGTTAACAGCTCACCAAGGAATGGGAAGGAATTGGTTAAAGAGGTCAAAAGATCAAACAAGGGGCAACAACATGAAAATTATGCCACTGCATTTAACTACAAAAATAAAAACCTTTCCCCTGTGCCCTATGACCATGTAATACCCAGAGGCTGCTTTGAGAGCAGTGGAGCAGGATGAGCAAACGCCTGAGTTCCAGCATAAAGATGAAACCTGAAGGGAGACAGCTGCAGTGGAAAGGATTGAAATTAATGTCAAGCAATAGATGAGATTTTGGTGGAGATTTTGATGAGATTTATTGCTGCAAATGTTTTCCCTGGCAAATGTCACATCATTAAAATGCAAAAAACCACCCTCAACAGAATTAAGAAAATAAAGAGAAACTCAAAAACACTGTCCTGATAAATGGCAGCTTGAAACTCAGTCCTCAGGCTCTCAGGGTCAAAGTCTTCTTTGTAAGGAAGTGTGCAGGAGAAGAGCTAAATCATCCTTTCAGGTCCTTTCACCTTATCAGGTCCATCACCTGTGACTCCAGAGCACATGTTTTATGGACAGTAAAGATATTTTGCCAACATCTTTTGAGCATGGCTGAGTCTAACTGGGAACAGCCCTTGGAGCAAATTCTGCAGCTGAGCACTTCCCAGCACAGCCACATCATTTATACACAGTCTAATATGAGTGAATCAAGGTCCTGTAAATATAGACAGCATATTCAGCATTTGCCTGTTGAAGAAGCTCTTTGGGGAACTTCTTTGTGCTGTCCCTGATGGGACAGCCAGAATAATTATTCCTTAATGCCTGGCAATTACATGTGAAAGTGCCAGTTCCTTGGCACAGACAGCAAAAAGTGAGGATTGCAGGTGAATTTTATCTTTGCCTCAAACAGGACAGCAACTCTGTTGAGGTTGGCGCCAAATGAGGTTGGCGAAGCTCATTTTTATTTTCTCAAAAGGACTGAATGCTCTGTAGGTCTGAGTGCATGCCTCAGGCATGCACCCGCCTGCCCCTCCCCATAAGTACCTTGCATTTAGCAATCCTTGAAGAAAACAAATGGTTTTCATCATGCAGGGATGAACAATCCTCCTCGAGCCAGATGTCCAGCTCAGAAAAACATTTCTCCAGCCTTTGGATTCTCTGTACTTGGGCTGCTGTTCTCATAAGCAGTAGTATTTGTTGGTCCAGCTAGATTTGGAAGATCCTTGTGAACATGGTCACATGGAACTTGTCTTTTCTCAGCTGGCCTGTAATTCATAGGTGCTGGTATCTCTGTTAAAACCCAGTATAGTTATCTTTACGAACAATGCCATATTAGGTTAATTTACTGGCAATATATTAACAGTGTAAGAGTTATCTATACACATATTATTTGTATATATTGCTAATATTACTAGCACTACATGTGCTCAGAACAGTAGTTTCAGCTTAGTTAGATTAGTCCATTCCTGCTAACAGTTTAAGTGTAGTAAAGAACTTATTTCTTGCCTAGACCAGGTAAGAGCTGTGTCTGCTTGCCGTCCAGCACAAGAAAATAAACCATTTAAAAATTTAGCAATAGAGCAAAAAAAGAGACTGCTCTACTTCTAAGGCACTAAACCTTACCAAATTGATGACTGTCTATTATTATCACTGGTAACACTATGCTGTTATTACAAAATGGAATCGGGGAAGAATCTCACCCGTGGAAGTATAGTTTAAATTGTTTTCTGTATTTAAGCCTGTCCTTCAATTTAGGGCTTAACAGGACTCCTCACAGAAGCTAAACACATGCTGAACAGTTTTGCAGCAACAGTACTCTAGAGTGCTTTCTTGTACTAAGTGAAGACAGATCCTATAACTCACTTTCATTTATTTTTCCATACTTCTGTTGTTTGGATTATCCTGTTGCATGAGAAATTAATGCCCCTACTCACCTTGTTGTTTGTTTTGCCTGATGACATGCAGGGGCTTCTTAACCCCAGTGAGAATGCACACAAACTAGAAACATCCCCAGCAGCAGAGTGGAGGATAGTCAGACACAGTTGCAAAATTAGCATTAAAATGACGTGAAAAAGCTCTTCTTTTTCACACAGAAACATTTCATACTCTCCTGCAAAATGCAAAGTATGCTTATGTGCCCCAAAGCAAATTTTGCTCCCTCACCCCACTGTCACCTCACTGAAAAGTCAATGTCCAATTAGAATCTGTAAATTAAAACAAGCCTAGCTTGGGACAGCCAGAACATTTGAAAAATTTGCCGTGAACGAAGTGAGTTTACCTCAGCTAATGTGAGTGAGCAAAAGCATCTTTTGGTGCCTAAAGGGGCTTCAAGAGAGTTGGAGAGGGGCTTTTGACAAGGGTGTGGAGGGGCAGGACAAGGGGAAATGGTTCAGACTGATAGAGGGCAGGGTGAGATAAAGTATCAGGAAGAAATTCTTCACTATGAGAGTAATGAGGCACTGGCAGAGGCTGTGAAGATGTTGCTCCTCAATCCCTGGAGATGTTCAAGAGCAGGTTGGATGGAGCTTTGAGCCACTTGGTCTAGTGGAAGGTGTCCCAGCCCATGGCACAGCATTGGAACTAACCAGTCTTCATGGTTCCTTCCAACCCAAACCATTTTGTTAGTCCATGATTTTATGGTTTTATGAAAACTGGGATGAAAATCCCTGGATACATAGTTGCCTTGAGTCCTCACTAAGTTAGCTCTCTGTACCATGGCTGTGGCTGACAAACGAGGGCTTGCTCACAGCTCCCAGGGCTGCTCAATCAGGGCTGCAAAGTAAGGGGTGTCAAAGAGCTTTGGCTGTGGCACAGTGGGGTCCTGACCTGCTCTAGGACAATGCCACAGTGCTTATAGGAGCTACACATCTGCTGCAAGGGAAAGATGCACTTGCAGGCATGGAGAGGGAACTGAGATGCACAGCTCCCACTGAGGCATCTGTGCTCGTTGCAGTCACTGGCCGTGACAGCAGCACACACAAGCTGCGTGGGCCTTGTGCATGGCACTGTTGATAGGTCTATAAAGTACATTATGAGATCATCCAGAGATACACAAAGAAACCCTGAGTGAAGCTCTGTAAGATCATAAAATCAGCAAAACCATACCAGAGCATCAGGGTGGCTCAGCCTGTTCCTGGAGGTGGGGGGTATGGCTAAAAGCTGTTGCACTGTGCAGGCTGTTGGTTAAGCCTATGTCATTAATGCTCTCCACACAGCACGTGGTTTTCAGAAGGAAGATGCTATGATATTTTGGTGTGTTTGTTAAACCTACAAGGAGATGAGCAACAAGTATCCCTAGGGGAAGATTTCTCTGAGATACACCATATCTGCAGCTAAAGGCGGTTCCACTGCTATGAAGTTACCTCTTTTTCCGCACAGTGTAATGATGGATCTTTGCTACTGCATTGCTGTTGTGTATCAGTTCTTTCGAAGGTGTGAGATCACATCTCCTGCATGTCACAACAGGAGGAAAAAAACTGGGCTGAAAATAGATTTCTGCAGCAAAGCAAAAGAAAAGCAAAACCTGGTGTGTCCAAGAAATACATCTGCAATTCACTTGCAAATCTAAACAGAGAGAAAACGATTGACAGACAACGTACAAACAGTTCTTGTAATAAACTTTCGAGTTAATACTGGTTTCTACAGCCACCCCCCACCTGCTGCATACTCCACAGCCAAGTTGTTAATTACAGCCTTCCTGTTGTTTTGCAGTTTCTCCTCTGCTAAATAATGGAGGAGAAAGGTTTATGGAAACTGATGCACTTGACAGCAAAAATAAATAAGCAAATGAATACACAACTAACTAAATAAATAATTAATCTAGTAGTCTCCAAGACAAGGCTATTCTATCATACCTCCGGTACCTTGAGCCAAACTTCAAGGGTTATTCAAGAAAAATGATGATCTGGCACCTCAGAGAATAAGACATAAGTAACAATGCTTAATTAACACTGCATGACATTGATTTGTATATTTAGAACCTTTTAGAAGGATGTCTCTCTATATTGTGGGTTGAAACAAGATGCCTTGTGAGAAGAATGAGAAGCTCCCTAGTATTATGTAACATCTCTATGGTTATAGCACCTGGAGGCTTTGAGTATATCATGAGCCCAACGTGTTAGATGCTGTATAAATATACAGTCGCTAAAGATGCTTATCTTGGATTTGTAGTGTAAACAAGAAGATATGCCACACAGTTCTGGTGACAGGTTGATCAAGGCTAAGAAGACAGGGGACCTATGGAAATTTGAAAACACATACACATTGTCTAGCAGTTTCTAATTTGTTGGGACAAGGGGATTTTTACAAAAACTTATTCCCAAAACTTTATTGATATAAAGTGCTTGCAAAAGTGCCCAAATACATAAGAGTTGCCTTATGGTGTTTTACAGGAAAATAGAAAGGAAAAGAGTGCACAGGTTGCAGCAGAATAGCATGACAGCCAACAACAATAACCAGTGTTTTCAAGCTGGGTACCAAATGCCAACTACCTAATGCCATCTTGCCTCACCTGAGTAAGAGCAGTCTCATCAGCAATGAGCCACAGTTTCCACTGAGAGCTGCAAGAGGACAGCAGCTCCAAAAATCATCTTGTTTCCAGATCAATGTTGGCTGCTCCTGAGAAATACTCTATATACCCTGAGGCATGTTGTTACTTTTAATGAGACAGTAAAATGCCTGTTATTTGTACATGTTCATGTTTTGTGTGCATTGAAGAGGGACACAAAGTGTTTAGAGGGCTGGAGACCCTCTCCTGTAGAGACAAGCTGATGAACTTGGGGTTGTTCAGCCTGGAGAAGAGAAGGCTACAGAGAGACCTTACAGCCCCTTCCAAAATCTAAAGAGGGCTACAAGAGAGCTGGAAGATGGACTTTTGAAAATTGCATGGAGGGACAGGACAAGAAGGAATGGCTACAGACTGACAGAGGTCAGGTTTAAATTGGGCATTCGCAAAAAATTATTTCCTGTGAGATTGGTGGGACACTGCCACAAGCTGGCCGGAGAATTTATGACTCCTCCATCATTGGAAGCATTCAAGGCCAAGTTGGATAGGGCTTTCTAGTTCTAGTGGCAAGTGCCCTTCCCAAGGAAGGGGATTTGGAATGAGATGATCTATGAGGTCCTTTCCATCCCCAAACATCCTATAATTCCAAGACTTTGCAGATGGTATTGGACCAGCCAGCATGGCATACCTGGGAAGCAGCTCTGGACAGACCCCTTGAGGGCAAACTTTTCCTCAGAGCTGGCATGACTGACTCCACTACCCAGTTGGACATAACTAGGGAAACATTCTGTGATTCCCAGGGAAATAACTGATTTGGATTCTATTATTGACTCTTTGGCCTTACGTCACTACTCAGATCTCCTGGTAGCAAAAAGGTTATCAAATGCATCATGGTTGTGAAAAACTGCATTTTGCAATGAGGAGCATTTTGTAATGAAAAAGTTTTCAGATTACATTCACAAGTAAGAATTCGCCTTCAGTAAAAAGCTATTTAGACATGTCCTCTAAAATTCTTGCCTCTAAATAGAGAACTTGTCATGTGTAGTGACTCCCAGCAATTTCGGAAGTTTTACTTTAGAGATTTCCTCTTTTCCTTACTCCACTCAGTTTTCTGTCACCTCATTATACTGTTACCACTTACTATGAAACCTTGACTTTGAAAACACTTTTTCTTTTTTTCTTTTTCTTTTTCTCTTTTTCTTTCTCTTTCTTTGTTTTTATGCCTAGTCATTATCTTGCAGTGAGATCTTTCTCAGGGGTTGACTTTTTGAACTCTTGCTACAGACACAACATTTCAGCTCACACCAGCCCTAATACTTCCCTGCCCATGACGGGGGGTGAGGGGGTTGGAATTAAATGTATTTTTGGTGTCTTCCAACCCAAACCTTCCTATGATTCTAAGATTATGGAAAAAAAAATCAATTTAATTCCTTATAGGAGTAAGTTATTTCTCCCTAAGGAGTAAAGAACAAAGTCCAGGACATGACTATCAGGCAGAATTTTCACGCTTTGGGAACTACCTCTTCTTTCTTATGCCAGTATCTGTGTAGTGCTGGTGATTAAAGCACCGGTGTTCACTAATCACTTTCATTCTGTCTTGCAAGTATACCTAATTCTGCATCAATTTCATTTAAATATCACTTTATATTCATGGCTTTGACTTTTAGAACTCCTCCCACTGTACTTGTAGTTTTAATATTAACAGACATTTCTTTCTCTCCATTCATCACTCATGTCAAGACTTCCCAGGCTAAGGTGAACATTTGCTATCCCTTTATGTGGCACGAGCCACAGATGCCCCAGCTCCTCACTTCTAGGCGAAAAGGTTTTAAAGATCATCCCTCAGTAACATTCTCTAAGAAAGCGTGTTTTGACTTGAAAGGCGACTAGACAATCTCCAGTGGTCCCTGCCAACCTCAAATATTCCACGATTTTTTTATTCATGCTCCTGCTTCTCTACCATTTCCTTGTAATTTTCTGTGTACTGAACAGTCCCAGCTTTGCTTTCCTTCCATTTCCGACGTCCCAGCAATGATCTCCAAGCAATCTTCCCTCTTGATCACTGCAGACAATGTCACCATAATGTCACATGCCTGTAACCTTGATGTCCTCTTCAACTCATACTCCTCTCCCAGATGCCAGTTCCCAGTTACATTGAAGCTACACGCACATTCCAAGTATGTTCTGTGTATCATACTACAGATAATGCCTTTCCTTGCTCTCTACCCACCTAGGCAAATCTCTTATGTCAGACTTTATCTTTGAACATGTCAATTACTGCAGAATCCATTTCTGTCACTTACATCACAGATATAAGTTTGCCCTGATGATATTCCCTGGATACAAAGGCCATTTTTCCAGATATAGCATTGATTTCCCTTCCCCATTTCTATCAAAACTAGGCTGTCTGCATCCAATCAACTCATGCAGTCATTTTCCATAGTCTATGCACTGGATTTTCAAATGAGTACTTTTGTATTTTCTTTCATGCTGCTCTCTGTAAACACATATAAAATTAACTTGCTAGTTAATTGTCTTTCCCTGTAGCAACATCTAAAATTCTCTGACAAGGACTAGGTTCCAGGTGTGCTATGAGCATTGCCTGTCATACTGACCAGCACATTCTTATTACATCCATGGGTCTCCTCTGTCTGTCACTATCCACAGCTTCTTGATTTCTACTAAGATGTAAGCAATTTCATGCAAAGAATTTCTATGTTTCTAGAGTGCCTGGCACAGCAGAAATTAATCCATGACTGAGACTGTGATGCAAATTATCCTTGTCAGCTAATAAAAATAGACATGGGTCAATAATAGACACATTCTAGAGAAATTAGTGAAATTCCTCATGACTCCAACTAGAGAAATCTGCTCAAGAAACATTATAACTATCATAATTTTATTTTAAACAACAAAACATGATTAAAACATCCCAGGTACTGGAATTAGTACTCACTTTTTGTCGTTGTCTTCTTAGAAATATCTAGGAACAATCCATCAAATGCTTCTTGTAGGACACTGCTTTAACCTGGACATGTGTTATTCTCAGTCTACCTGAAAAATACACAGATATAGAAAAAAATTGGTGTTTTGTTCAGTGATTTTTAATGTATTTGCTATAGAAAAATAAATTAAAAACAACTGCTTACTGTTATACGGGGTATCTAAAACAGTCATCCATACATATGTGGTTCCTGCTGTAATATCACATCAGCACTACTAGGGTATGCTTAGTCATCTCATAGAAAGAAATGCATTTGTTAAATACAAACTAAGGTTTTCTGTACAGCACGCAGAACTAAATGCCTGTGCTTGACCCACTGTGCAAACATCCATCCCTTTGCCAAAAGGGTAATTCATCAATTCCTCTACTGGAGCTTCAAGGGTTTCCAGTTAACACAGCAGTTGTTCCTTTCCTCTTCTGTGTTTTTGCAGGCTTCAGAAGTTAAAAAATAAAAATAAAACTTTTTTTTTCTTTATATGGTTATCCCAAATATCTCCTTTCTTAAGTCTTCTTTCTTTGTTAGAGAGAAATGGCTGAGATCTTCCAGAGATGCCTCTTGCTGTTTCCACTCACATCAGTAAATTATATCCTATCTGAGTTGTGTGTGGCACCAAAGAGTCCGAATTTAATGATGCATGTGTCACAAACCTATCACACTACAAGTAGGAGGTTCAAAGAAAGTGTGTAACAGCACTGGGGCTCCTCTTCTGCCTCTCATTAGCTAGTTAGTCTAAGTCCCTTTCCTTAGCTCCTTTCCTTGTCGCGGGGAGACCATGTCCCATATAGACTGGGAGGGTAGAGAACACAGCAAGAGGGTGTGTGTGGTTTCACTGAAAGCCACATTTGCCAGACCCATCAGCTCTCCTAGGCCACCCATTTTATTAGATATGCACCTATTTTACATTCACTCAGGTGCACAAGGTCTTGCAGAATTGGAAAAAAAAATAAAATTAGAAGGCTGAGTGATGTGGTAGCATACTGTTAGAGAAGTGGGATTCAGTGTCTTTCCTTGGCAACTTCTTTCTGCATATATGGTCCAAAACTACATTGCCCTTTTAATCTTGCCAATTGCAAATTAATTTGGAATCCAAGCTGTCTACTAAAAAGGTGCAAAGGTCACCTTTAAATAGCTGCTCTGCTACATTGCACTTTACTCCATGGTCCACATCCTTTGTCTTCTTCCCATTAATTCTGCTTCCTCAAGAACACTCCTTGCTGCTGACTGTATCCTTGTACAGATTATTTCTCCTCCACATGCATTTTTCAAAGCTGCATCTCATTTTGTCATTTCCTGCCTAAGGTTTCTAGTCTCTCTACTTTTGCTGATTTATGCAGTGCCTCCCAATTTGGATAATTTGTGATTTTAATTAACATGCACTCTTTTCCTGTCTTCTGGCTAATGAATGAAGATATTTAAAGAAGACTGGACTCAGGACTGCTCCCTGATGTTCCCCCACTAGAAAACTCATGTGATTCAACACATTTTCATTTATTATCTCACTTCACTAATGGCCCTGTGGATGGTTTTTAATCAACATCACAGAGTCCTTATCTAAGCCAATCTGAATTAATTTTGTGAGTATCCTCTCTTGCTGATGCTCGCTTCAAATAGAAGAAAACAAAAGCAGAAGAGGCCATCACTCACAAGAATGCTTTTCAGCGAGACCTGGAAATGAGGAGGTAGTGAGAATAAATTGTTCACTTTCCTCTCTCAGGACTCTGGTAGACTCAGGATCCCCCGTCACTGTAATACCTATACTCCTCCTGATTTTCAATTTAAGTATTTTAAAACCATTTGTCAAGGCAGGGAAGTGTTATTATTCCCACTTTGGAGAATAAGCTCCAGCACAGAAAACACAAGGAGGTAGTCTGCTCTGCTCCTTTAGCAGTCATGGTTAGAAATAGAGGGTTTAAGGTTGCTCTTGCATTTACGCCTGTCTTCTGTAAGTTACTTTGACATGCCTACCTGTGTATCTCTGGGATGATCCATCAAATGCACCATCAAAGTGATTTTATCCCTTAAACAAAAAACCCAACCAACCAACCAACCAACCAAAGCAAACCCAACCCAACCAAAACAACCCAAACCCCTAAATGTCAGTACATGCACATTTATATCATGACCTGAATGCCATTTTGAGAGAACAGGCCCAAATAATGTAAAATGATTTAGAAAAGGTGAGACTCAGGTACTCAGAACACATAACTGCCTAATCCAGGCCACAGGATACAGAATAAGTCTCATAGCAGTATCTGTTGGATGTGGTCCTTAAAGTTGTTTGGGCATCTCCTTCTCACTCAGTTGAGTTTTGAGATATTTCTGAAGTCCTGGACCAAAGTGTTTTCCTTGATGTTATACAGGATGTTTATAATGGATTTGAATCCAGATCCACAAACTCTAAATGTGGTCCCTACCTAAGAACTTCTTTCCTCTCCCACCAAGAGGATAATTATGTCATGTGATGAACATTTCAGCACCAGTCATGGTTCTATGTTCCCCAAAAAGTAGGGTCCCTCTGACTACATGCACAGCATCCTCTACAGTCACCTCCTGATAAACAGTTTTAATATGGTAGTTGCATTCCTTTTGGATGAAAATTAGAAACACTTTTCTGCTACAGCAAAAAGGCATTTATAGCATGGACTTATTTATGTGGATAATTTATTTTCTGAAATATTAATTGATGTTTCTGAATGAGCTCTGGATTATTATCAAAAACTTTATGTGGTTTTTAATAAAAGCCAGCAGGATTTTTAAAATGTTGCTATTATCCCCTCTTCCCTCCCATCCTCTTCATAAATCAAAACCCATGGGGAAAAACAAACAAACAAAACCCTTCCAGTCCATTAAAAAAAAAAAAAAGAAAGTAAGAAAAAGAATGAAAAAGGAAAAGGAAAGGGACCAAATATTTCCAGAACCATCAGCAATCATAAAGAAACTAATCACAACCTAAGAAATTATCTAAGGGAGCGCAGAGGGAGGTAACAATATGAAGAAGACAATTTAGAAAATATTTGCAGGAGCAAAATTTATAAATACTCATTATATCTTTTAAACACGTCCAAATTAATATGTGTTCATGCTTTTTCCTTTCCCATTAATATATTTAGTGCAAGAAGACATGTAGGATAAAATATTGTCACCAATATTCTCTTCATATTAGGAAATAATAACACAGTTTTTGCATTCCAAACTTTTAAACATGGCCCAGCTGGAAATGAATTGCCTTTGACTTGCTAAAAATAAGCATAAGAAACTTAATCTAAGTCCATCACCAGTGCAATTTATACTCTACACCACTTCTGTAAGGTGCAATTAACAGTGCATTGCTATAATTTATTATTGGTTTAAAAAGCCTGAAAATCAGATCCTTACAGCAAAATGGGAAAATGGGAAGCTATATGCCAGGCATATTATTCTGGCTTATATTAATTCAGTTATTTTACCTTTGGTGCACATCCATCTATCCATACAATGTGAATGCTCCATTGAGAATGATGCTGGGTACTGAACCTTTGGCTCAATATGAAATACGAGCTCTGAAGCATAGCTGCAATAATACTTCCATTTGCATTATTATGATTAACATTCCTCTGAATAGGAAGCATCCAGTAATATTAATTGCAGAAATAGTGAGATTCCAATTGTCATAAATCACTGTGCAGTGTGAAGCAAGCTCTCAGAAAACAGCACAGAAAAACTCTTTTTTGGTTTTTTTTGTTTTCCGAGTTCACTTCAACCTCATTTTCACCAGGCCTTTTCATTTGTGTCCATTGACAAGACAGTAGGTATGCCTTGCTCTTGATTAACTCATTCTTTTCAGGAAGGTCTCAAACAGCTTTCACATGAAACGTTGTATCCAACAGAGACTTAGCATTCACCCACAGCTAATTTATCACAGATACTCCCTGTCTCACAGGAAGGAGAGTGGCCTTGAAGCCAATGTTCTTGGTCTGATCAGAAGTTTTCTACACAACAGCTGAAATGAATGCCTTTTCAAAGATGGTGATTGCTGAATTCATTTAATAAGTGAGAATATGGGAGGGGAAAAGATACACAGCTTCTCTATTAAAACACAAGGAGACATTTTGCCTTATTTGAAACAATATCATCACTAAATCTGCACGATCTTATTGAAATTTTATTTATATATTTATATATTTGTATCAAGTCAACATTTCTCCTTCACTGCCATTTCTTTCTTCCACAGTTAGCAAAATTGTCAATATTTATTGATTCATCAAAACAAGCAACCCTGACATTTGGTGCATCAGCTTTCATTTGTAACAGGAATATGATGTAATGATTTATTTTGATGCATTACATTGTACCCTAAAGAGCATCCAAAAATAAAAATGCTTTCATTAGAAGTGTTGTGAAAACAAGGCACCTTCATCAGGGACCACACACAAGGAAAGAAAAAATTTTTGCCACCTGTACTCTTTAGTCCAGACTTTTGATAGTTGGATTCCTTTGGAGTTTGCTTGCTTGGGAGTTTTTCAGATAAATTATTTCCAAATGTATCATATATTCAAAAAGCAACTGAGGGATCTAAGCAGTGTTCAGAGCTGGAAAGAGCAGAGCTTTTCCTAGCTGGTGTCCTGCTTTGATTAACTCACAGTAGGTGGCATGCCCCTGAATTACAGTGGTATCCACTGAGTTCCTAATGACAGTGCCCACCTTGCAAGAAAATGCCTTTCCTGAGATGGCAATTAGTGCCGACCTCAAAGACATGATAAATGGTCATAGATGGCCTGGCTGCCAGTGGGAGGGTGAGGAAAGATCATGGACATATCTTCACCAAGGACATTCATACTAACTGGCTTTTCTGGCCAAGAATACTTAAGGCCCCATCTTTGGTCCTGATTGGAGGACCCACAAAGCAGTTACACATTTTTAGGTAGGAAACATGTTCCAACTGCAAATAATTCTTTTAGCAGACATTTACCATTAAGCACAAGTTTAAGTCTTGCTGGGGACAGCAGAGCTTCAACTTGTTCTTGAAGTCAAGTGTTTCCTCGGAGGGCTGTGGCTGAATAGGGACACTCTAATGAGCTGGAGACACTTAGGACCAGAGTAAATACATATATGCCTCTATATACTGGTTGCTGCTGCTTCTGATTGTGTCTGTGCTGCACATCTCTCTCTAGCTCCTTTTCCATTATCATCCTGTGCTGTAAGAGATGATGCTGACACGGCGACTAACTGGAGCAAGGCAGGAAGCAGAGACAGCACCCGCACAAATGAGCTGAAAATCATCCTCCCAAATGAAGCCCTGTTCACAGGACAACATCTCATTATTTTGTTCCCCCATGGAGAACAGAAAGGCATGGCTAATGTGTTTGGAGATCATAGGCATGTTCCAAAAGGCAGCAAATGAAAGCAGAAGAGAGTCTATTTGGGTTATGCAGAGCCAAAGGACACCTTTCTGTAAGATGGCATTTTGCTTTGCAGTGACTGAAGCCCAACCACCACCATAACCTTTTCATTCTCTACAACTCCCTGTAAGGAGGTTTTAGCAAGGTGTGGATTGGTCTCTTCTCCCAGGTAACAAGTAACAGGACAAGAGGAAATGGCCTCAAATTGTGCTAGGGGAGGTTTAGATTGAAAATCCAGGAAAATCCCTTCACTGATAGTGTTGTCAGGCACTAGAACAAGCTGCCCAGGGAAGTGGGCAATTTTGTACTTCATCTGCGAGAATGGTAGCCAGTGGAGTGAGTGCTTTGCACATCCCAGTCTGTTCCAGTTCTGTTGTAAGGGCCATTTCACTGTATTTGTTTGGTTGGTTGTTTTATGTTTTTGAGGTTTTTTTTCCTTTAAGAAGGGTGAAGCTGTTTTTTAAGTGGCTTATAGAGCAGGTTAAAAAAAGGTTGCACAGTGGAGGCTTCTCAGAAATAAGATCATTTTCTCAGTGTGTAGTAATTTCAAGTGAAAAACTGGATTTCTAGGAAATCATAGCACAAGTAAAGGATGTAGAATGTATCTCAGAAGAATTACAGTTTAATGTTCATCAATGAATTGCAGTGCTGTGCTCTTTGTATACCAAGCTCTTCTTTCTCACTTGTTGCAAGATCACCAGATATACTTTGTGCAAAAAATTAGCTTTCATGTTCTACTTTTAACTGTGCCATACCTAAATCTCATTTGCTTGCATACGCTTTGGTCATCGGAGATGTATCCAGCTAACTTCAGACATCTGCATAATAGAAGTTAAAGAGCTATAGGCCTAGACTAAGTTACATGTTTAGTGTTAGTTGAGTGAGTTACCAGTCAGTGAGTCTCATCCCAAGCTATGTTTTCTCAGTGCAAATGAATAACCACTCCACCAGTCATTAATTTTAATGTTGCACTGACAAAGGCTGAGCAGCATGTCAGTAATGACACTGTTCAAAGTATTGCAATAGACCACAACAACAAATTTGGTAAATAACTTCTTTTATCAAGCCAAGAGAATTCAAGGACAAAATATCCTGCTCTGGCCAACTGGAGCAAAGAAATGGGGCATTTCCATCAGCCTGCGAAGATGCAACCTTAATTAAGCTGCTTCTGTTATGGAGGTTTCATTCACTGAACTTAGATTTTAGGTGGACAAAGAAATTGCATCAAAAGGAAACAACTTCTCTCTCACAGAAAAATCGGTCTTCTACTTGCAGAGATTAAAATTAACACACCAAACTATGAGGCACTGGGACAGGCTGTCCAGAGAAGTTGTGGATTCCTCCTCCTTGGAAGTGTTCCAAGCCAAATTGGGTGGGGCTCTGAGCAACCTGGTCTATGGGAAGGTGTCCCTGCCATGGCAGGGAGGCTGGAACTAGCCAATCTTTATGGTTCCTTCCAACCCAAAACATTATAGAGTTCAATATCCATCTGATCAAGGCTTGCAAACATTTTAGAAAGCCATCGTTCTTGCACATGTGAAACCTTTTTTTGGATCTTACTTCAAAATCTGCTTTGACATGCTCATAATCCATATAGCAAAATTCAAAGCATTAAAATATGCCTTTTGTGCAATAGCATCGCCAAAATAAATATTTTCCTGGTCTACTGTGGAAAAAAAAAGTCGTCTTTGGCTTCTGGATCATTTTTTTCTGCTACTCCTTTATCTGTGGGAAAAAATATTTTTTCTGTTGAGTTCATTTAATAAGTAAAAACATTTCTTCTGGCCTATTTGAACTGCGTATTTAAAATGTCATTGTAAAACAAAGAGTTTTTGTATTTCCTAGAAAAGTATCGCAGTATGTTGCCCAGTTCACAACAGATGTTTCTGTAATTGTTCCTTGATTCTGCAGCAGCTTCAGGTCTTTCAGCAAAGCCTTGACCAGCAATAAAACGTAATTTGACCATCAATACACTTTTCGTTAAAGCTGTTAAATGTAAGGAATAGTCTTCCCCTTTATCTGTTGCTGATCTAATCCAAAACCTTTCCAAAGCTTTCAAAGGATGGGTAATTGCTGCCCCTATTTTTTTGCCAGAGGATAGGTAAGCTGGCATTGAGAAGTTTAGAGGAGCACATCTATTGAGCTCAAGGATGGAAAACTTGACCCTATTAAAGGCTGGAAATTGTGGACTAAGCTATATGGACCCCATGTTTCTTGTAAACTATGAAATCTCCTGCATCTCACCTTACAGATCCAATCTGGTCATTCTGTAAGTAATTTGTACATCTGAACTTTGACATACTCTGGCTTGGAAATACTGAGGAAAAATGAGAATTCCTTGCAAAGTTTTTATGCCACTTGCCACTGATAGTACTTTCACCTCAAAAAATCCACTGAAAAATCTGTCTTGGCAAATTTCTTAAGGGTAGAATAAAAAATGCCCAACACCAATGATTAACAAGATGTACGAAGTTAAAGCTCTCAGTATAACCATTGCATCAAATTAATGGTACCTGAAATGGACATTAAATAATATTTGAATATATTTTTAAAAGCTGTTTTCTCAGAAATTAAAAAATTATGTAGCTGCTGGAATGGACCAACAGGTAGACTGGGTAGACTGCACTACTTTGGGGCCTGAAATGTTCTTCTGAACCTATTCCTTAATTTGCAATTGACTTAGTGGTCTAAATCAACTGGTTGTTGCATTAATAAAAACAGTACAATGTGAACAGAGGGCAAGACACTGCTCCTGAACCTGAGTGCTTCTGTGCTGGGAGGATGTGCTCCTCACCCTTGACTCCTCCCTTCCTGCTGGTGTAGCACTGCTGGGGAAGGTGTTGAGAAAGGGAAACCCTCCCAGTGGATCATGTAGGGACTTCTGATTCCTTCTCCTGTGCCTCTTTCTCCAGCTCAATGTGATCATGCCCCAAGACTTGACAGGCCGGAAGGGGTAGGGGCAGTGGTTTACCTGGGTCTAACCAAGCGTGCTTCTGACCCTGAGAGATGTCACCACCTATGTCAGGCATCTTCTGGGCTGGTGGGTCGGACACGTCATTTAAGAAAGACCTGCACCTTTCCAAATCAGCAAAGAAAGGCCAGGTTGGATGTCCTGAGACATCTCAAATGAATCAAACCTTTAATTCATCAGAGAATACATTTGTAGCTGTATCCTACCTCTGCAGCCCACAAGATGTTATATCTACCCCAACGCTCCGTGCTTGGTAGGCTGTCCTGCTGGCCCTCATGCTGAGGCAAAGGCAGGCATGCTATGATGCCCTCTCTGGAAACCATGGAAGAATTTACCTCCTGTATTTAGGCAGCGTATTGACATTTGAATAGCTTTAACAGGGGTCCCTACTGCAAAGGAGCAATCAAGGTTGGAGCTATGGAAAGGTTTTCATTTGTGATGACTGAGAAGTCTGTGGCGTCTGAATGCCCTTTGCCCCCTACTTTTGCCTATTCTGAAAACCCAGGGTGAATAATTTAGGTACTCCTGGAAAATCCCAGGAATGAGGTGGTATTAAAAAAGGTCAAAGCATACACTTTTATTTATGTGGCTGGACATACACACACACACACACAAATGTATCTACATATATATACATACACACATGCACATATATATGCATGTAGTGAAATTTTCTGTTATCAAAAGAACTACAAATAGCACATGAGGGCTGAACAGCTGGAGCTAGATTGGTATAATGTACTGTAGTGACTCAGCACAGGAGTATTTAATTTCTTCCCAGAGTCAAGATGTCTCTCCTTCTCTAGAAAGACTGGGGTAGCTGAGCTGCCTTTGTTTCTTACTGACTACCTATGATGACACCTTGTAAGGAAGATGCTGTGGATAAGAATTGCAGCATTTTTCTCAATTTCCCTTAAAATAAATAAAAAATGGGCATTCAGAAGAACTCAAAACTCACAATATTCACACTCAAATGCAAAAATCCCACTCAGTTCCTAACTCTGCCAGAAACAACTTCTGTGCCATGAGAAAAGCCCCATCACTAACACCCAATTCAGACTTTCTATTTAGCCCCTTAATAAAACAGGCGCATACGTTCTGTCATGTGCTGGGACAGCAAAAAGGAACCTGTTTAATCAGATTCCGTAACAGCCTCTCCACCTGACTTGTCACAAGTATCTTTACAGCTGTGCTTGTACCAGGAAAAATTCACTGAATTCAGGAATAGTTCACTGAATTATTTTTTATAATCAGCCTTACAACCATCCCATCACTGCCCAGTTAATAATTTTACATTTCTGCTTCTACAGAAAATTGCTAATTCTCTAATGGCAAAAGCCCCCCTATCCAAGCTACCTCTCAGGACAATATGTTGTACAAATGACATTAAGTTTTGACTTGAGCTACTCTTCCTCATTTAATTAGCAAGGAGAGTGTCAAGGTAATGTTATCATCTTGAATAAATTGATGGGATCTTTCCCTGCACAACAGAAGCTGAATAAAAGCAAAGGATCCTCACACATCCCTCTTGCTCAGCTCCCAGGACTATATCCCTCCTGCTGCTTTGTACTGTAGATTGGCATTTTACCTCTTATCAATAGATCTCCATCATTCTGAATGAGAATGAGGATCCTTCAGACCTGGTTTTGTAAAGCAAACCTATATCCATAGGAGCAATTAGTCCCCCGCTGTGAGTTTAGACACGCCAGCTACACTGCAGCTGCTGTCTGTTGCCAGCACTAAATTTTCCTCAGTAGTGGATCAACGTGTTTAAACACTTTGATCTTCTTTATCTCAGCCAGGAGATTTGAAAGCCTCCTGGTTAAACAAGTTTTCTTTCGGGTGAAACTCCATCTCATCCACCATTTCAGTGCTGACCTGAAACATTTGTGCTTTATTTACTGGAGAGGCATCATCTTTTGAAATGGCTTCTCACATCCTCTCAGGAAGACTTTTTTTTTCATTCCCCCCTAACACTGAGCTTAAGTAACGGTACTTCAAACAGCAAATAAGAGGCACAAAGGGGACTCAGTCTTCTACGCAGCAATTCAAAACCATCTTAATCTCCATCATGCACTTTCTGATTTTCTTTTTAATCTCCCACAGCACAGTGTGCACCAAACACAGCTGAGAACTTGCTATTTAAGTTGCCTTATTACTGTTACGCTACAAAAGTTTAACTCCTGTTTGGAATAGATGAGCAGAAATGAACAAATGCAAGGGAACAGGCCTCTTCCATGTGAGTACAGCAGAGTAGATGATGGGAGATAAGAAGTGTCGGGTTGAGCTTTATTCTGTTTTCTCAGTTCGCAAGGAGCCACAAGTGAACTATTAGTGATGTGAAACTGCTGAGCAGAGAAAAGCATGGGGTAACTGTCAGGCTTATTCCTCCAACCACCGCAGAATTCCTGATTTTCCTACCCAAACTAACTCTTTCCCTCTTTGCACACCATAGGGTTGATACAGCTGTGAATAGGGAATCCAAATCAAATCTCATTAATGAAATTATTTACCTGAGCTTTGGATTGTAGATTGATTTACCACCAAACTGACTAAATTTATTCTCATATAAAATGTTACCTCCTGTGAGAAAAACAAGAGTTACACTGCTTGTAAAGCCAATGGAAAGAGGCAAAAAACAAACCTTATTGCAGCCCTTCAGTACTTAAAAGTGGCTTATAAGAAAGATGGGGACAGACTTGAGTAAGCCCTGTAGTAATAGGGCAAGGGATAATGGATCTAAATTAAAAAAGGGTAGATTTAGAGTAGGTAGAAAGAAGTTTTTACAGTGAGAGTGGTGAGACACTAGCACAGGTTACCCACATAGGTGGTGGATGCCTCGTCATTAGAAACATTCAAGGTCAGGCTGGCAGGGCTCTGACCAACCTGGTATAGTGGAAGGTGTCTCTGCCCATGGCAGGGGGGTAGAATTAGATGACCATTAAAGGTCCCTTCCAACCCAAACCACTCTGATTCCGTGATTCCAGAAGGAGCCCAAAGAGTTTTACTTTCTAAATGTTAGGATCATATTAAAAGGGCTGTGCTCTTATCAAAATACTTGCTCAGAAATGCAGACAAAGCATTTTCCTTCACCCCAGTATGTGGTGCTGGCAGTGACAAATGAATAAACAGCATAATTAGAGACTTTTTTTTTTTTCAAAAGGGCTCGCTCCCTAGGCATGATTTTAATACCACAGACAATCAGAAGAGTTGATAGAGAGACAGATAACTGAGTCAAAACTTAGGTGTATTTTTTTTCTGCTGCAGTTTGAGTGCTCCCACCCTGCACCAGCTGGTTTTATTACGCAGGTGGATGGAATGTGTTCTGCTCCATTTCCAAGGGAGCCACACAAGCCTAGCATAAATCAGTCAGCGAGTACCTTGAACCACACATATTAGGAATGTAAGCAAGAGGAATTCCAAAATGAAGCATGTTTAGACAAAGAGGCAATTATGGCATGGAGAGGAAAGGAGTGTAAAAATTTCATCTGGAATCAGGGATGGAGCACAGTAGCTCAAGGAGGTGGAAAGTCTGATTCTTTATTTATATAGCCTTATAAATGGAGTGATTTTAATCCCCTGCATATGATATAGCAATATCTATTAGAAGTGAATATCACAGACTGATTCCCAAAGAGGATTTAGGAGACTGGTCTTATAATATCCACACAGTTCAGTGAGCCAGATTCAGGTCTCATTTACAAAGAGTCTGCCCAGGTGTGCTTTTATGGGCGTTGGAGTTATGCAGAATGGAGGCAAATGACACATAAATGTCGTGGGTTTGCACTGCAGACATGGGAGGGGTGAACTGAGCGGCTCATGGCGCTGCATGCTGCAAGCTTGACCATAAAAATGCATTCCCAGTGGGTCAGCACCTGTTTAGATAAATGGTTTACTTGAAATACACAATGCAGGAGAGCTCGCTCATTTATCCATATGGCACTAACACGAATTGCCAGCTGTGGCCAGTCGTCCAATATGTTCTCTCTCTATCTATGACATATGAAACCATATGGAATCATCTATCCATTAGGAAGAGATCATTTTCAGACAGGAAGGTTTTCTGACACAATTATTAGCTGTAGCATTCTTGACCAGGAACAGGCTGAAATAGGCAGGAAACAAAAAGAGGTTTATGTTATCTTAAAGAGTCATGTGAAGAATTTTCTGTTTTAAAATCATCTTTAAAGCTCCTCTTTTTCTTTTTTATTTTTTTAAGAGGGCGTTTTATCTCTCAGCCTAATGTCATTCTGCTGCATGAGATGCCTTTCTCTTCACACATTTCTGCAGTGAGTGATCGTGGCTCATGAGGCTACTGGTTTCCTTGGAGCTTGGGTTGATCGGGGCCAGCAGGCAGGTACGTGACTTGCTGGAAACAGCCTCTTTTAGGAGTAACTGCTGAACACCCTGTTCAGCAAATAAGTGGTCCCAGAACTGTGACTCAAATGTAATTCCTTCCCAAGTGTCCTTGTCTACACAATGTAGACTTTGCTCTGAACTAATGCTAAACACTGTGTATCAGCACAAAATCAAAGGAAAACAGTGTCAAAACAGAGTCACTGGCTGAATTCAATAATATCTTTATTGAGACAGAAAATCATATTAAGACAGTTCACCTGCTCTGAATCTGGAATAACTCAATTACTCTTGATTTGCACCAATGCAAATGAGATGAGAATCTGCCCCCAGAACACTTGCTAGCTATGCTCATTGACATGATCAGAAGTACAGTGTTCCCTATAATCAGCCTTGGTTTACCCCTAATGGATATAAGCAGCGACAAGAGCCTCAGGCATTTCAGGCTGTGGAGTGAATAACTGATCCCTGTCTGCCTGTAGAGTATGCAGATTATGTATGGAGAATCAGAGAAGCTTATTTTGGAAATTAAGCAGCCCCCAAATGAGCCTGAAATCCAGAAATATTTCTTAACAGCAGCACTTACAGATATAGGACCTCTCCTCCCACATGCATTGTATCTCACCTAATCCAGCAGAAACCTTCTGAGTTAAATCAGCATGCAATGAAAATAAGCTCTGACCTGTGGTACAGCCACGGAAGAGAAAGATAGCATTACTACTAACTAATTACTACTAACTTTAAAATCAAACTGGAAGTAAGAAGTTCTTTGATCTAGTACCCTGGTACTTGAAACAAGGTTTGGGCTCTTACATCCCTTGATTACAAATAGACCAGTCCACAGACAGTTCAAAACTCAGTTGTACCAAGTGCAGACTCAACAGATGATGCCAAACACAGGTAAAATTTTGTAAAATGATTGGTTACTGTCTTCTGCTCAACACACCAGGGGCCCATATCCTTTCCTTCCCCTTCCTGTTTTATAGGAGTTGAGGATGTAGATCTTTTGAAAAGATTTGGATCTGGGTAACAAGTTTTGTGCTGTCCTACTAAGTGTCATATCATGTATTCTGAAAAAGAGAGATAGAGAGACAGCTGCTTGTTGTACCACCACAGGCCACAGTTAGGGAAGCAAATGGGAATCTGGGATGAAGACAAAAAATATATATATCTTTGTAATCTATCTATCTAATGGTTATCAGAACACAGTAAGAAACACCAACCAAGAACCTTTGCAAGCAGTCTAGAAGCTACTCACACCGCAACAAGGCAATTTAATGTGCAGTAAGTGGAGATTTCAGGCAACTTTTTCCTGGCTAGATGGCCATATGCAGAAGGTGACCACAACAAACACAGTAAGTGAGAATTCATATAAAACACTTCAGAGTATTTTAGACATCTATTTGCAAGCAACACAAAGCACCTAAAATCAAGAACTTATATCTTCTGCTAGTTAATGCAGAAATTTCCAGATAAAGTAACATTTAAAATTAGTATTTAACTAACGGACGGCACAGATACCCCAGTAATTGTCCACTTTGCTGACAACGCAACAGTCTTGCCTAGAGACAGCCCTAACTGGGAAGGAGGATACATGGATTTGATGGATTTGTTTCCTGTCTATATGGAACGAGCTCCATACATTAATATTACCAGGGACATTAGCCCAAAGTTTTCCAGTCTTTTTCTGGCACTCTAGTTCAGCTAATAAAGGATGCTGTTGACCATCTATTAGTCACAAGCAGTTGTTCCAGCACTTTTCTCTTTTTCCCATGACCAGGGACACTTTTGTGATGAATGCGATGCTTATGAGATGTTTCTGAATAACTTTTTTTCTTTCCCAAGCTACAATAATACTGAGCAGCACTGGCATATTGGCATCTCAGGAAGTTTCTAGTATTCCAGCAGTTCAGCTTGAAGGTAGTGATCCCAGTTCTTTTTGCAACCACTTACTTATTTCTGTGATATCATGACAATTGTTCTCCCACTTATGATTTGCCTTTCTTTGGTCCTTTAACTGCTTATACTTGATATATCTTCATCACGCATACCTGACATATTTTAAAACACCACGTGCAAGCATCTCACCAGAGGAGCAGTTTAGCTCAATGCCATGTAGTTCATTGCCTTAGTAGTTCATGCCTCATGCCTTAGTAGTTCAACCCATTGTTTTCCCACCTTTAAATCCATACCAGCAATTTTCTCACTTATATTTGTCACTCACTGCCAGCTACCAAGTCAACACATCACTTTAGCTCTGACATGTATATCTGTACTTTAGGCTAAAATCTGAATCAAAACGCTTCTTAAATCTACTACTGTATTGGTTAGGACTGTCAAGATCACAACCAATCAGGAAATGATAAAACAAGATAATTCATATGCTTTGATGCATTTTTATGTACAGACAGGGTGTTTAAAACATACAGATCCACAGAAATATTCCACATAGCCACCAAAAGTTTATATACTGGCATTTGCTGCTTTTATAACTGTATTTGACCAAAACATCCTAAAAATTCAGCAACATTTAGAGGCTGCTGTTCCAACCTAGCATATTTGCTGTGAATTTATAGGATTATTTGCTTTGTTCAGTCTTCTTCTGTTTCTACACCCACTACAAATGAGCACTACGCCACTGGTGCCAACCTGAAAGAGTATTCTGCGAACATGGATAGTAACAGAATTTATCTCAAGCACAAAGCTTTGTGGATATATAAAGCATTAACAAAGCCTACATGCTGCACAGACCATGCTACCCATCTTGAGTAATAATGTCTTCTACAAAAAAGTCGCTTTCCCACTTGTAGGAGCAACAAGCTCCTGAGCTGCCCATCAGCTGATTTCAGAGCCATTGCACTAAAATCTGGAGAAAGAGTCATCAGAAGTTGTCTGCTTTAGTATTTGTCACACTTAGCTTTTTAAAAAATCCTCCAGGTACATTTATTCTCTCAATTTTTTGAATATCTCTGGTCACAAGTCAAAGCCAACTTCCCAAATGTGGCAGAAACTATATCAAACTGTAACAGGACCTGAATTCCTTCTTATATCTGTTTTATTTAGTGATTGGGAAGAAGATGCCCAAGACACTCTACAAGGTGGATCAGAATGGAAGTGTTCTTTCAGGCTGCAAAACTAAAGATTCCAGCCTGCTACTCTTTGAGAAGCCCCTAGCACATTTAGTGCCCAGAACTGCAAACAACAAACCAGATCTTTAGACAGGTGGGGTCTAGCTAGAATTACCCCTGCTTTTCATTAACTTCAGTAGAGATGCATTGACACTGACATGGAATTAGTGTGAAGAGTAGTTTGTCTCTTACTGTAAAAGGCAAATGCCATCCAGATACAGGGATGATACCTGCATCTTCTCCTTTGCCACCATTCAACAGAATTATGACTCATCTATGCCCCCTACTCCTTTCCCACTTGTCTACTGAGATGTGATCCCTTCTGGAACAGGGTCTATCTTACAAGCATTTAGCTGCAGACTGATGTTGCCTGAAACTACAGCAGCATCCAACTGCTGTGGATGTATTCAAATACAAATACTCAAAACAACAGCAAATTGTCCACACCTACATAGTATCTTTTCTGTGGGGGAAAGGGAATAAGCTGCAAAAGTCAAAGGCAGGTCTGCTGCGATGCAGTACTATAGTTTGTAACAGTACAGTTATTTTAGTAGAATATTTATATTCTCAGAAGACATAGTTATACTGCTAAAAAATTCCAGTCTGTGCTGGAGTAGAATCTCTCACAATGCTGCTGCAATCCTGGCTGGTACCTGTGGATTTTACTGCAATGAAAATAATGAATAATAAAAAGTAATAATTGAATGTGAACTGCATGCACTGGGCTGTCATGGGTAGGCAATACAAACGACTTGTAGAAATTCTTCCTGCTCCTCTGTATTCTGCTCTTGGTGACAAGCTCTTTGTCAACTTTTCCTTCACTGTTAGCAATGAAAATGTGCATGTGTGGCAGCCAGTAACTCAAGCTTCCCATGGGGACAGTTAATTCTCTGCTCCTTGGTCCTGTGCTTATTTCCCTCAGTCACTTTTCCCCTACGGATCCAGTAACAGAGCAGAAAACGTGCCGGAAAGAGAATGAGAGCAATAATTAACCACAAGGAATGAAGGAATGGGACTGCTTAGAAAGCGCAAGAAGCAATAGCATGTCAAACAGCAAAACATCACTGCTTAATGGTTTAAACAAGGAACATGAAAGCCTTGCTCTTTCCTTTCCAGTGACACAGGAGTCTCCCTATCCACAGAAATGTCTCTCTGTTAAAGGATAACATTAAACAATCCAATCTTTAATAAGCCACTGGAAACCCAGAGGCACAAGACAGACCCCCTTTGTTTATCACAGACCTTATATGCTCAGAGGTCTTCAGATGAATGAGGTGCCAGACAGCAGTCTGGGGGGACTGGGGGTATTAACTCAACACCCTCCATCGGCTTCACAAAACCATCCCTCCATGCACTCAGACACCACCCTGCCTTTCCCACACTGGCTGAGGATAATGAGGAAATTATTCCAGAACTATAAAGAACCTAAAATAAATTTGCTTCTATCTGAAAGTCAGATTTTATGCCATGCATTTATACTTTATGCCACATATTTACAGGATCCACATTCGGAGAAAAAAATTCTTAGCTTTTATGAGTTCAAGATCAAAACTTCAAAGGAGTTACTTTCCTAAGTAGGAGTTTCCAGTGTGATTGAGATCTCCTGGCATATCTCACAGCTTGTTGCCCATCCCATGACAACCTTTTAGAACACCTTGTGGCATCTCATATAGCAGTGAATGCCTGTGTCAGGTACCTGAGCTCTTCAGTCTATTCCAGGCTACAGTTTCACCCCAAGGCTAGTTTGTGATGAGACAGCAGAGTTTGCAGAAAGTTTCCTTTACTTGCTTGGATCACACTGGCAATTAGTCCTTGGAGAACAAAACACTGCAGAGGCAGGATGAAAGCATGTGAACAGCACAGAGCTCATTTCCTCTCTGGCTGGCACGGGGAGCAGATATAGCCTTTAAACAGCAAGTGTCAGAAGAAAAACTCTTAGGTCTGGATGTCAGGTCTTAATTTTTTTTCTTATTTCTAGGCTGAAAATTCAAAACTGTAACCTATTAAATAGGGATTTGCCTAGTGCCTCATATAAAGCTCACTGAGTTTTGCTCTAATGTCAGTTCTACACCTGTGTGACAGGGTTGGCTTCTACATTTGCAGTACTGAGACACCAGCTCTAACTAATTTAATTGCAAGCATTAGATCAAGCTGCAGAGAGGCACTTTCAAGAATTGTGATGTTTGAAGATCCATCCAAATCCTTGATCAAGACAAAGCAACCCCAAGCTACCTATTTCATGTTTTTCTTTCAACACCAAACTAACATGTATGGGAAAAAAATGAGGCTTGTGTGCTTTTCATGGAGGTTGGGCAGGCAGGTTTTGCTAAGAACTTTTTTTATATCCAGCTCCAAGTGCAGCCACCTGGGAGCCACTTGACTCCAAAGCTTGGTGGAAGTCATGGCAACTTCCCAAGCACCTCATATGCTTGTTCTAGGAAAACAGAGCCAGTTTTTATCTTTATCTTTAAAAGTGAAGCAACCCAGAGCTCTGTCCCATTAGCTACACAGGACAGATAAGTTCAAAAGCACTTTGGTAGGGAATGTGTATCTGACACCTTCCTATACATGATGCCTCTCCAAATAGGTTCCCAAGCTAAACCACAGCCTATGATAGGACCTGGTAAAACAAAAGGGGATTTGTGAAGGTATGTGGCAAAAATGGGCTGACTGATAAGACATGTTATGCCTAGAAAACTCCTTTGAGCTTACAGTTCATCTAGCTGGATGATCCCATATGTGAAGGTGGGATCTAAAAAGGTGGTGAAGCCTTATGTAAACAGGTAAGCAAATCCCTGCACAAAGTATGAGCCCTCTCTGGAAGTTGTGATGGAGAATCAAATGCATGTGGGCTGAGTGAGAATTCCTCATTTGCACCAGGACAGCAGTGTATAACAGCCTCCTTTGCTCTGGCTCACTCCTCACACTTGCAGAATAAAGACTCGCAAAACCTTTAAAGATGCCAGCATGGTGTTTTCATCTTGCTACAAGGAGCAGTGAGCAGCAGGATTTTGATCAAGAAAATCTTCTTCAGAGTGAAATAATCACATGAAGGGGAGAGAGAAAACAGGCTGACTGTAGATGTGATAGAAAAAGATACTATGACTTTTTTTGAACTTACGGAGTTAATTTTTGAGAAATTGCAGAACTTCCACGCCTTTAAGAAAACCCCCAGTACAGGATGAGCTTACACATGATCAATTTGTCCAACTTTGTGTTCTCCCTTTCTAACAGACCCCTTGGATGATTTTCCAGGCAAATAAAGTTGGGCATTTTTTAGAAGGGGGTATCATGGCCAGGGAAGGGTTACAACAACAGATGCCCCACAATTGAAGTGCTTCACTAAGCCTCTGTATGCACACAAACAAGAGATGCTGCTGAGCCTCTCTTCAAGTAAAAAAAGATAAAATCAGGTCACTTAAGACAAAGAGAAGAAAGAATGAGACAAAAACAGAGCTCAGAAGTTACCACTAAGGGAACATCGTGTATATGTAACAGTAACGCAAACGGAAAAGTAAAATTCCTGCAGACTCCAGTTCTTGCATGAATTCTCTCTGTTGCTATGAGAATGATTGGGGTTTTTTTCCAGCCTTTCTTTCCCCACCTACAAAATGGGGACAGCACTTACATAACCACTTAGCAAAGTGCATAGGAGGATTAGCTGGCTGTCATCTGTCATATGAGCAGACCTATGAAAGTGCGAAGGAGTATTTTTAATAAATACCTCATTACCTCGTTATATTTTTGGCTTCAATTCTTCCCAGGAAGGTCAATTGCATTTTTTTTTCTGCCATCCTCCCAAAAATGTGAAGACCCCGTAACCATCTCATCCCTGATGAGCCATCTTTACCTAAAATGACTTGCACACAACATGATGCGCTTCTCTTGGTCAGTCACGTATGCAAGTCACAGTGAGCAGCACATTAAACAATAACAGATTGATTTGTTTTTTAATAATCTGACCTTGTTTGGTCTGGACAGGCAATGGTGTTTTACATCCTGTCATGCTGCAAACATGACAGGCTATGGATCCTTGTTATGCTGCTGTGAATATTGAGTGATTCAAGTGAAGGATTCAGAATTCCACCGCAGAAACAGAAATCAAAATAACTGCAAATAATGTGGAGTATTTAAATAACTTGGAAATGGCTGCAGCCCTACTCTTCAGGCTTTAACCTGCACAAGCCTGTGAGATTTTGTGCTCTTTGCAGCTAAGGACTGGGGCAAATTTCTTTTCCATCATACGCAAAGCCTATTTCATTTGTTCTAATCAAGTTGACCTGGATTCACTTGGCTTCCTCCAAGCAAAATTCACTGTACTGATCAAGAAGAAAAAACAAAGCCCTCACAATATCTGCCAGATGTAGTGACCCTCAGCTAAAAAAAAAAAAATCATCAGCGTATTATTTTATTTCTTTAGCTGATTTGCTTTTGTCTCCTAAAAGCCTCTGGGACACAAAGCCAGAACTAACTTTCCTCCCCATCACAATGCTCAGTGATAACATTAGCTTGACCCACTTGAGTGGTGCAATGAGTTATGGTAACAAATGACTGAAGGCAAATTGACTCTCCTGATTCTCCACAATGCAAGTCCCAATGCATATGAGAAGACTTGTTTGGTTTTTATCATTTTGAGGGCTTACCATTTACCAAGAAGCTTTTTCTAGTGAGAGGAAAGCTGCCACATGACCCACGTAAAGATGGTAAATAGTAATTTAGACTGGTTTTTTTGCACATCACACAAAAGAATGGCTATAATAGGGCTGGAATAACAGTGGAGGCCACTTGACACTGTTATTCTGTCTTTGGCAAACTTGCAGTGCAGAAGGGCAGGTCTGATGGACGTGACACTTGGGCTGTGTTGCAGAAGTGCAAAATGACTGTCTCAGAAGGCAGCCAGGGAAATGGAAAAGGATTCAGTCTAACCCTTCTCCTGTTTTTTCCATGGAATTTTCCTAATGGTGGCCCAACTGCTTTCACAAGAAATTACAGCACAACTTCTGTTTCTATTTTGTCATATCATCTCCATAGCAGAACAGAATGCAGCCCCCGGCAGACTTTGCTCATACCAGAACGCGGTTCTGTGCCCTCTTTGCTTCCTTAAGTCCTTGAGTCACTACTCTAGATGACTGGATCCACTTCTGTTCATGAAGGGGCTGAAAGCCCTCTTCAAATTTCTGTTATTCCTGAGTGGAAGGCTCAGTCACCTTCCTTCATCAGGCTGTGACAAATTATCTTCCTTCCTCTCTTGAGTATGAGAGATACAGAAGCAGAAGTAACTGTTGCTTCCATACCCTTCTGAATCATCTAATTCCAAGCCCCCTGCCACAGGCAGGGACACCTTCCACTAGACCAGGTTGCTCAGGAACCCATCTAACCTGCCCAGGGATGGGGCAGCCACAACTTCTTTGGGCAACCTGTGCCAGTGCTTCACCACCCTCACAGGATAGAGTTGCTTCTCAATATCTAATATAGAAGTGCCATTACTCCTCATCCTGTCACTCTGTGTCCTTGTCAATAGTCCCTCTCCAGCTCTCTTGCAGGCCCTTTTAGGCACTAGAAGGTGCTCTAAGGTCTTCCTGGAGCCTTCCCTTCTCCAAGCTGAACAACCCCAGCTCTCTCAGCCTGTCTCCATAACAGAGGTGCTTCAGTCCTCTGAGCATTTTCACAGCCTCCTCCAGACTTGGCCCAACAGGTCCATCTCTGTCTTATGCTGGGGACCCTGGAACTCAATGCAGTACTCCAGGTGGGGAGCTTGGGCATTAACCAGAGCTAGTCTTGTCATCAAATCTGATTAGGCTTGGATTGGTAAATGATTGCAAACATGCTGCTTTGAGGAAATGAAGATGCAGTCAGATAGATTCATCTGTTCCTCCTGAAGTCTAGAGAGATATTTGTCTGATACGAGATGAAGAGAAAAATGGCACACAAGACAAGTGACTTTGGACTAATTTTAAAGACGCTTCCTCATTCAGCCATAAAACATTCTGACCATTTGCCTCAGGGCTGGTCAGAGCTGGATGTGTCTTCCAGAGCTAAGGAAGAGATGGTCTCCTATTGTTGTTGAGTTTAGGGACAATAAAGAGAGGTGACACTGACTCCATGATTCTGAGGGCATAAAGGCATGAAGGTATTTATTAATAGAATATCATACTCTCATAGAGAGGATCATGAACCTAAGACCTGATTGGTCTTTAGGAGACTCCTCTTGCATATTGGCTAAACAGGGAACAACTTCTTGTAAACATCTCGCACAACACCAGGTGCAAGGGATAAGATAATAATTGCTTTAATTCTTTTCTCTAAGTTTCCCAGGTTGAGCCTGAGAGAAATTATCTCTGGTCTCAAAGACTGAACTGAGAATCCCCATAGTCTCCATCCTCTGCTTACTTGGAGGGTTCACTTCATGCTGGCATTTCGTTAGGCAAAATGGAGGGAAGGGAAGACCATCACATTGATTAAGTTCATTACCAATCCATTGCTAGTAAGCTTCATTGCTAATGATGACATTTTTTTTCCCACATCAGAAGGCAGTTCGTGCCAACAGAGCATTATAACGAGAACAGGACAGCTACATTTCCCAGATCAAGGTTTTGCATGCCAAGCTGGTAGAACGAGAAGATACCTTCATGGGTTGGGAACTCCATCAAGCAGGATGGGATTGCTCTATAAATTACATGCTGGACATGAGTTACACTAATCTCCATCACTAGAGACTCATTAATTAGACATTTAAGAGCAAGCACATAAATAAAACATCTCCAGATTGTAGACAGATTACATGCATGCATTCAGTTCTGTTATGGATACAGTTTCTTCAAGACTGGCCACTTGTAAGATTTTAAAATTTAATACCACAGGCTGGTAAATCTAGAAAGTACTTCCCAAATAATCTACTGCCCACACCAATCCAAGTTAAGGCCAGCCTATAAATGGTGCACCATACAGTTGACTTGGATTGTCACTGTTTGTGTTTTTCTGTCTTTTCTTGCCATTCTTCCAAGATTATATGAAACAATAACCACATTCCAGAAAAAAAAAAAAAAAGACAAGAACATTCTTAGCTTGATACTTAGTTGAGAAACAAGAGTAATTCTTCCAATGGATTAAAAGAACACCATTAAGCAGTTTAAGTTTTGTGAATACAATGATATTAACAATTTAGATCACTGCAGGAACTTTACTTTCAGAAAATCCTGAAGATCTTTGCAAGTTAGAATTTGTGGGGAAATGTCATATAGCAATCTGAGTTACTTGAACAACTCTGTGTGAACACTTAGCAGCAGGACAGTGAATACTATGAAAAGGCCTGGTTAATGTTTTCTGTGAGTCAAAACCACCCACTGTCTCAAAATTAATTCAATGTTTTAATGTCTATGTGATAGATGCAATATTCAGTTTGTCCAATGAAGCAATTTTAAATTCTTCAGCAGACCAAAAATCATTATGCCTTATAAATTTTTGTAGATTTGCCAAATCTTTACAACTTGGTCCATTTTCTTCAAAATTTTGGTTTTCGTTGTGATCCTTAAGTATATAATTGATAAATAAAAAAGCAGCAACCAAATTTGGTGGTATATGGTCACCAGGTCTATAAGTTGGTTATTCTTTATAAACAAAATTATTTCAACCTTTTCTTGCAAAGAAAGTCTTAGATTATAAATTTTCTCTAGGTTATTTGTAATATTATTTTTCAAAAAAAGTTTAAAAACTCTACAAGAATTGAGGCATTTTAATTGACCTGAAGTACATGCATTTGTTTTGTTTTTTTCCCTTGAGCAGTTGTTTGTATGTCTGCTTTAGCTCTGCTTGACACAATATTTCTGCCCTCTGTTTTTTGGAATCTTAGGTGAATCCCAGTCTTATTTCACAGCTGCACTGCTTCATTCCTACTTGCTTCAGGCTGAGGGGAGCATGCCTGAGCAGAGCCTGAGCTCTCCCTGAACACTTCTTGGTATGCACATGTGGAACATGAGATGTGGATTATTACCAAATAACTTTAGCTGTAGCAAAGAGCCAGGCGTGGAGGAAATTGTGACTCAGAGAGGAACACTCTGTAGTACTTCTTGGCTTCTTCAGGGCTGCTGTAAGTGACTCATGGTGTGCAGCCCTTGCTAAAGGCTGTGCACTAAACTGAGTGATGCTTTCACACCTGGTGAATGTCAGTACAATTCCACTGAGTCAGAGAGTCAGCGGGGGATGATGACATGCATCTGGCTTTTCCCCCCATACTCATCACTGGTCAGGCTGCACCTTGAATCCTGTGCTGTTTTGGGTCCCTCACTACAAGAAAGACATGGAGGTACTGGAGTGAGTCCAGAGAAGGGCAACAGAGCTGATGAAAATTCTGGAGCACAAGTCTGATAAGAGGCAGCTGAACGAGCTGGGGGTGTTTAGCCTGGAGAAAAGTGGCTCAGGGTGACCTTCGCACTCAACTGTTGTTGTCATATTAACTACAACTACCTGAAAGGAGGTTTTAGACAGGTGGAGGTTGGTGTCTTCTCCCAGACAAGTGATAGGACAAGAGGAAAGAGCCTCCAGCTGCACCAGGGGAAGTTTAGATGGCTTATTAGGAAAATTATTTTGACCAAAAGTGTTCTAAAGCACTGGAACAGGCTACCCAAGGAAGTGGTGAAGTCACCATCCCTGGAGGTAATTTAAAGACAGGTAAATGTGGCACCTGGGGACATGGTGTAATGATGGATTTGGCAGTGCTATGTCAATGGATAGACTCGATGACCATAAAGGTATTTTCCAATATAAATAGTTCCGTGATTCTAAGATGGAGCATGCCCCAGACTCTCTGTATTCCAGGTGAATGCAAGTCTTGTCCCAGGTATCACATCAACCCTCTTACACTACTGGGGCTAGGGGCTGAGCTCCAGCTGACTCGCCAGTTGCTGACATTGTTTGGCTGTTGGTGTCACATTGTTTTGGGTTTGACCACTCCTGCTGGAACTCACCAAAACAGATCAGCTCTGGAGAAGGTAGGAATGAGGATGTGAACTTCTTGGTTTTGTCCTTTAGGCTATAGATACTTGTCTTTTAGGTGATAATTAAGTCTCTAGAAGTCTTTTTTCTCTATGTTTTTGGTTTTGGTGGTTTGTTTTGTTTTTTTTTTAACAGCATAAACACAGCTGTAGAGATCCCAAACAAGCTGCCTACTTCCAAGGTAAATTTTACTGAGCATGCAGATCTCAGTTTCTTCCTTTTTTGTGGTCATATTTATATATTTATTTTTTATTTACCTTTTTTAAAGTGTATATCCTATGGAAGCTGTGCCACTGACCTACTTTTTAAAATGCATTTTAGAAATCCCTAATTCTTTAGATGTTTTAATAACAGCTTTTATATTGCAAAGGATAGTCCAAGCAGGTACCCAACCAGAGCAAGCATTTACCATTGTGTCTGTATAAAACAAAAAACCAAAGCAAAACCAAACAAAAGATCTTTATAAAAAATAGATCTTTTCAGGCTTGTGAATAATGCAAACAGTGAGCTGAATTGTGTCAAAACATAAACCAAGCAATTCTTTTTAGTGATGCAAATCTTCTGTAGCCAGTCTGAAGTCTCAGTCACAAAGGTTTTCCTGCAATATTAAAGAGTAGACCTTCCTTTCACTGCAGAGTGATAAAGAGGCACTAAGCCCTGCTCTGTTGTTAGTCACAAGTCATTTTAATGTGGGTCTGTAACACCGTGAAAGGTGACCTGCAAAAGGCAAGTGGCAGGCCATAATTCAGTGCCTTGGAAGGTAACACCAGGATCTACCAGCTGATAATTGACTTTCCTGTTATACACTTATCATCTGTAACACTTTTAGACCCTCAGTGGGTCCTTGCTAGCAGTGTCTGTGTTAATCCCTGTGATGGGGATGGAGCAGTAAACTGCTCAGAGCACGGGAATTACTTTCACACTCTGCCTGAAAGCAGCAGCAACAAACATGTTCCTGTCAACCCAGCTCCAATTCCCAGTCAAGCCACGAATTAATATTTTTTTTTTTATGATACAAACACTACCTGGCCTCAAAATTGACTGGGATCCTGTAGTAGAAGCACAGGGTGAGATTACCACTATCCTAAAGAATTTATAATCTGACCAGCAAAGGGCTGGAAGAGTATTCGGGAAACACCATGGCATTTGTGCCCTGTTCTCAAACACCTCCCTAAGAGTTGACACGTGGCCACTGTCAGAGACAGACAGGAGACGAGGTGGGCTTTTGATGTGTCTGATGTGAATTTAAGGGCAGCAAGAGAAAATCCATGTAGTAAGGCCTCAAGTGATTTAGCCAGAGCCAGGTCAAGAGCCAAGAAGTGCAGAGAGCTCTGGGGTTGCAACCCCAGAACTGCTACAGTTCATCCAGACAGGTGTTTTCCTCCTCCTCCTCCTCCCATCTCTGCAGACTCTCAGAGAGCCTCCTAAGACTTGTGTGTGCTTTCTTTAAGAAGGAATTTCTTTCAGACTGTGGCAGGAGTACTGACAAAGACAGTGCCTGGGCTGCTGGCACTGCTGCTCCTCCACATTTGACATCTCAGAGAGGCAGACTAGCTGCAGAAGCCAGCCTGGCTAGCAGGAATAATGAGGCGAACAGCGTGTACCTGCTCAGAGCAAGCAGGGATGTGTTCACACATGTATTCCTGTTACATCCTGCTTGTGGAGTTTGATATTCACATCGGTGGGATGAGACAGCCTTTAAGGCAGCACTGCTGATAGCAGCACAGTCTGCTGGCTGCTTCTCGATGCAGAGGTTTAAGCAGGGAAGGAGAAGCACTGGAGGAGGCTGAGAAGACAAAATACAGCTGGGAATTTCTGTACTGTTCCCTTCTAGCTTGGAGAAAGGTACCACCAGTGGAGGAACATGAGCCAGTGGCATTACTCCATTTAAGAAATGCAAGAACAGCCTTGGCTTTATGCTCTGTTGCTGCCCTGATGAAAGATGTCCCACCTGTGATTCCTCATTTGCACTGTAATCCTCACCTGCCTTCATGTGTATATTTTGGATACAGACTTTAAAGCTGTGATGTTATCAGGTTTTCAATAGAGTCTCTCCAGCCATTCCTCAAAGGAAATTTGTCTCTGGTTTATTTTGTAAATCTGAGACATGATCTCTTCCTAAGGCAACTAGATGTGTTGTCTTTTGGAGGGTAGAAAGGGAAAGAGCAAAGAAAAGGATTGGGAAGATTTAGCAAAATCTACATTCAAAAACGCTAAATTTTTAAATTTAGCAGTAGGTATATGGACCCATTTTTTTTCCTCATTCTTCTTAGGTTGCTTTAATTAAATAATGAACTAAGACTGACTCTTACCTGGTAACTCATTTGGGATGTTGAATATATGATGAAACCCAGAGCATTAAGTTTTGTTATACTAATTTGCTATTATGAAGCTGAATTTCACCAAAGCAAGCTTGTGACTCTAAAAAAATGCCTTCAGCCAGGCTCAGTTCTGAACTAGACCATGAAATTATAAATAACAGTCATGTCTTCTGTAAAACAGTGAAAATACGTCTGTAAAATAACATGAATGTAAAAATTCACTTTTGGGAGACAGCTCAACTTGAGCATCAGAATGTAGTTTAGAAGGACTGCACAGGAATGTCTGTACACAAAGGAGAAAAAAATCCTGAAAAGTATCTAGAATTGGGCTGCGATCTTTTCTTTAACTCCATCATATCTGTTTTCTTTGTGTTAGGTACTCCTAGATGCCTGTGCAGAACTGCAGCTGTTTGAAATCCTGATACCAAACTGGAAAAGATCCTGCCACCTTGAATGCAATAATCAATACTGAGCCCCTTTACCATGAAGCAGCAGGTCAGTTTCAAGGTCAGTCTCACACTGGCAATGTGGAGCCAGGATGCATGTTGCAGTGCAAGTCTTTTACTTCCCTTTTTCCTCATGTATCTGGAGTAAAATATGTATGAGCTATATCTTTGTGGTTTCCTTTTTTCCAATCAAATCGGATACCACAGTCCTGAAACTCCACCACTTTCTCCCTTGATCTCTTCCCCCTTGAAAATGACTTGTCCCCTTTACGTGTTTCTCTTCTTGTCCCTTTTCTTTTAAACTCAGAAATTCCCCCACTCAAAACACAGCATTTAGTAGCATTTCTGCCTGAACTCTTCAAGTTTTCTAAGAATTCAGGTTCAATCCATCAGTTGGAAGGATTATTCTGGCTCCTGAAGACTTCTGACTTCTGCAGTCCAAAATGGGGAGGATAAACTTTTACCTGCAGAATCCAAAATAGAGCGAGGTTCGTATTATCTACTGTATATACCTACCTCAATCTTTTCAAGCATTGGTGTGTTTTTGTATTGACAAATGGCAAACTAAGTCAGGGTTTCTGAAGATAGGTTCCTCAATAAATTATTAAGAAGAGGAGTCACTAAACCTAACCTGGACTTTCTTATGAGGGCTAGAGCTCACTGGGAAAAAACAAGACAACTGATAGGCTTTCAGATATTTTTTGTCCTGTTCACTTGTAGTCCAAGAAATAATACACAGGAAGCTTAAATGACATTACAGTATGCAACCTGTTAACCAATATCTGTTTAACTGAAACATATTTCTTCGTAGGGGTGGTTGTTGGGGTTTTTTTTGTATTTTCATTTTTTCTTTTTTTCTTTTTTCTTTTTTTTTTTCTTTTGGTTTAGGGTTTTTTTTAGGTTTATTTTGATTAATTTTTCTCCTTAAAGGAAAAAAAAAATTCTTTAGAGAGAATGTAACTTGCAGCAGGGAAACAGTTACAATTTGTCTGGTTTCATGTGTCTTTCACCTTCTATGCTACGTGGTGTGAGAAGGTTTGTTCTGTTTAGGGAAACCAAACTGTGACAATCATTTTGTTCTGGGACACAGTGCTCCTGTCTGGTGCTTTTGAAGATCTGGTGGCCTAAATTCAAGCACATCTGAAGGACACTTCTGGTTGCATGAGTGAAAAGCCATTTTATTTCTAACTGGACTTTTTAATAAAATATGGATATTGAGTAGGGAGTTCTAATGTCAAGGGATGGCACTGAACACTGGGTATTTCATTCTCTAATGCATGTTGGCATAGATTTATATAAATACATATTCACACATATAGAATGAAATGCATAGAAAGTTTTATATATAATGCTGTATGTACAAGCACCTGTCAATATACAGAAATATGCTCAAATGGAAATATGTATTTATGTGTATATATAAAGTATGATTTGATGTTATTAATCTATACCACCAAGACCTGTTGCTATGATCTGCTTAAAACACCTCAAACCACTTTCATCACTAGCATTAAAAAACAGCATTCAGGGAGTTAATGCTAAATGAATGGTCAGAATCTCTTGCCAGTAAAAACATAAATCTTCATAAACCAGACCTGTAGGTACAGCTACACTACAAAATCTGTCCCTGTGTAGACCAGGTTTATGCCCTCAAAGGAAAAACAAGCCCTATGAATGTCTCTAAATTTCTTTCAGGTACAAGTGTAATTCTTTCCCTACTACATGAGGAGCCACATAGGAATAATGCAGTCACAGCTTTTTAGAGCTACTTCAGGTTGTATGTAACCAATTCCCTTTCACTTCAATCACCTTTAAGATTTCAGTTCTAGAATTCTATCCTGTATTCCCAAAGCACCATGAATTTATGATAATCAGCCTTGTCCCTTAGGATAAATCATGCACCCTGAGAAAGGCATTTCAAGACCTTTCGAAGTGTAGCAAAAAACCCTGCACCTTAAGAAGTGCTGTGCCTTAGTAGGAACACTTCCTTGCCTTGTCCAGGATGGCTATCAAGAGGTGAAAATCACTAGGAAAATGCTGTAAGTCTTTGAACAACTCTCTTCAGCTGTCAGAGAAGAGGACATTTACATGCTGCCCATGGTACTCAAAGTTATGTAGTGCCCTTGACTACAGTGCTCAGGTTCTCCTGTACACTGCACAGAAGAGCAAGGAAAAGAAGAGACACAAAGTACTTTGCCCAAGGTCACTCTACAGGTTGAGGCTCAAAATTAGAGTGTTGAACTCCATGTGCTGGACCTTGGAGAATAACAGCATTCAGATTTCACTGAAGAAGCCTCTGGCTAAGCAACAGAATACAAGAACAGATCTCAGCCTGGCCAATGTACAGCAGCTGAATTCAAAGATGCAGCCAAGCTCTGAGCCTTCCCCACTGTTAATGTATGATTAACAGGTTATCAATGGATGCTTTGACAAAATTTTCATTAAACCTGAAATTAATTTCCACTTAGATTTCATTTCCACTTTGCTGAGAACGTACCCATTTTTGAGGCATTTAAACATATCCTGATTTCCACTGAAGACACTGAGAGAAAAGCTTATTAGCTACTTTTCACTTTGGAGTTGAAAATACTTTTCAACTCTTAAAAATCTCAATGAAGTTCAGCATTTCTTGATGGTTTGTTGCTTAAAGCAGGGATCATCACTCACAAAAAACCACAAAGGTGTAACAAAGCCTTAAAGAGAATGGATTTATCTAGAATCCTTTATTTTACAAGCACAAATACCACAAAAATCTACTGATTTTTACATCACTGAGATCTCTAACATCCCACATACCCTTCCTTTGTCTTTTGATGGGCACCACGAAGGACATGTCCCTAAATGAACAAGGAACAAAGAACTGTGGGTTCCTGTAAGGTCTCCTGCCATGCTCAGGCAGCCTCAATGTATCTGTGCCTACTTCTGAGGGCCCTTGCTAGGCTCTGCAATCCTGCTCAGGCTCCTGAGACAACTCACCCTCTACCACAAAGCCCTTTCTGACTTGCTCCCATCCTTTATACAACAGAATTCATTTTCCCATTTGGTATTTTATTTTGATGTTCCAGGCATAAAAAAGCAAATGGTTCCCTCAAGCCATTTTCTCTCTGTGAAACTGTGAAATAGCTTTGCAATTTTGGAGCAGTTTAAAATGCATTGTTATATTGAGAAAGAAGAGGGGAGGAGGGGGGGGAAGCTTCTGACTCTGAGCACTGAATGCTATAGGAAAAATGGATTGAAATTCTTCAAATAAGGATTTCATAGCTTCTGCAGCTATCAAGGCGGATGGCTCCCTATTTGCATACTGCCATCTATATAAAAGAAATGAGACTCAACGGTTTTATTATAATTATATAGCTCGGGTTTTAGTATTAATAAGCCTATTGTTATCACCACTGCCTTTCGAAAAAACCTCCACGTTTCTGTCATACAACCTGAAATATTGCAATTTATTTTTAAGGCACGTACAAAAAAAGTAAATCCTTTCCAAAGATTCTTCTTGCTTTCTTGCTCAGCACTGAACTAGTTTGCTGGAGATTACCACCAAGGACTGTGTTTGATCACTGTGTTTTTCAATATTGCCTTGCTTGCTGAGTGCTTTATTTAAAATTCACAGCAGAAGGGAGATGCATACTTTAAAGATGGTATCAGTGCCATTTTCCATGGGACTTCAGGCAGTTCCTAGGTGCCTGTGTTGATGTTCTATTAAAATGGAGCATCCTTCATTGAGCCACAAAAAAAGGTGACTGATAATTAAGGTGAAAATGCTGCTCTCCTGTCTACGCTACAGAACTCTTATCAGGCGTCTGAACTCTTATCAGGTGCCTTCTTATCTCTCCTCCTGTGCATCCTCTGCTGGAATCCCACACCAAACTCCCATGACATCAATGGAAGCTCTACTCTTTGTGAAGTGAAAACGCAATTGCTGCTGGAGTCGCCAGAGTGTGGCTCTTCAAGCACACAGTGGTCAGGGAAATGGTACACAGAAAGGAAATGTAAAAGGAAAAAATCAGTGGCTTTTGAGGCTGATACAATGTATGACAGCATACTACTATATATATGTACATATATTGTTCATATATAGCAAAGTTGTTCATTTGGTGTCACAGCCAGACGGAAAAGTTAAGCCTCAGAGCTGAAATGCTTCAGCTCCAAATATTCACAGGGACACATTCTGGTGAGGTAAAATAAGTTTTTTCTTCCAGAGCAGAAAAATTTAAAGCAGACTGTGTCGCAGTTTCAGAGATTTTTTTTGCATAGGAAAACAGAATCATAACTTTTTCAAGCAGATAATAGAATGGAGCTTTGTGGAGAAGATCACAGTCATAAAAGCAGGGGTTTATCTAAGCTAAAACTCTGCATGCCAGTCACTTCAGCTTCAGAAATATCAGCAAGTCCTATTTGCCATCTCACGGCTGATCTCAATCCATTTCTTATGGACATAGTGATAGAAGTGGGTTTTCAGGGAGAGGCTGGAGAAGGACAGATATTTGAGGTATTTAAGGAAGGAGAGCAGAGGCTTTGAACACCACAAGAGGTTTGAACATAAAATTATGTGAAAGAGAGCTGTCAAAAGACATGAAAAGTGGATGAAGGAGAATTGGAAAGAGATGTTTTATAGCCAAACAACACTAAAGAAAAATTTCTAGAGCAGGCAGAGAAGATAGGGAAATTATATGGCAGGGAAGGGGTTACTGCAATCAAAAAAAGAGATAGTGAAGCTTCATGGCAAGTTTCTTAAAATTATCAAACTCAGAATAAACTAATTCTGAGTAATGCTGTCTGATGCTTTGCTTGAACAAATTCCTACTGAAATTTACTCCTCTCCACAAAAACAGTTCTAGCTCATTCTTCACCTCCCATGAAAAAGACCTCAAGTCTAGATTTGTCATGTCCCTGCTCACTTGTCAGCTTGCATTATCCTGACAGAATACAAAAAACTTGAACATATACCCTCTAGTAAAGAATTCACAAGACTCCCAATGTGGGAAGAATAAAGCATCATAATAGCCAAACCAAACAATTTCTTAGAGGGTTCATATAAAGTCTGTCAAACATGTTCCATAGCTCTGAGAAGAAAAACAAATGCAAATGTAAATCACCTCTAGGAAAGGCAAATTCTTCTAGTGTCCAAACGCACTAAATCAATCTCTGTATTTTCATTTGGGCAGAGTCCACAAGCTTTCACCAGTTAAAGAATCACAAGATAAGGGAGCGGACGGTTTGGCATGTTTGTATCAAAAGTTCCCAAGGCAGCTGACTAAACTGAAGGTACTTTAATAAAATTCAACTTAGCTGAAAGAACTTGAGCAAGGAAGGAAAAAATAGGATTAAGATTTGGACGACTGCTGAAGAAACTCCATCTTCTTCTGCTGAAGAAACTCCATCTCCATAATCACATTTTGAGAATTTTAGTTTTGACTTAACATGTAAACACTTGGACCTAAACTGGCATTCAGCATAATATACAGTTATTAGTTATGTCCACTGGAAGACTTAGCCAAAATGAACACCAGTTACAGACACTTAACTGCAAGTTAGTTTGGAAGAATCTGGACCCATTGGCTCTCTCAGGAAGCAGCAGGTATGGCCACCTGAATTACTGAAGAAATTGCACCCAACAGACTAAAGAAGACCTTATTCTTTGTCATATTTTAAGACACTCTTAAAGCAACAAATTTCCCTCAGTATCAAAAAAAAAAAGGTAAGCACTGGAAGAGTCCTTGATGAAGAGTTCCTGTTTCAGTTTCAACTTCAGAGGTCTGTTCCTTCATTATGGGGTTAACTTGTATAACAAAGAAATACCCACGGCACTAAGTGAAATACATCTTCTAACAGAGGAACTATCAAAGGAAGAGACAGCAAAATTTACTGTCTGAAAGCAGAAGCTAATTAAATTCAGACTAAAATTGCTTAAAGTCACAGAACAGCGAGAATAGTCATAAACTTGCCAAAAGCTCCAGCAGAGTGACCAATATACCGTATTTTGGCATTGATTGAGAAATTCCCAGCCACACAAATACTTAATATGCTGCAACTCAGAAAGAGCACTGCTCAGGGAAATGCTGCAGTCCTTGTAATGAAATAGATGCCAGTGGTGTTGCTATTTGGGCTTTCTTGACTATGAGTCCTTTAACTTGTTCAATTCTAGGATGCAGAGAGCTCCTGTTCACTCTCACTATTTGTTAGACCTTGAGACAACACTTATGTGTCTGCTCTCTTCCATCTCTTAACCTGCCTAAGGCTGAGGACTCTTCTGGGGACACTGTGTCTGTGTATGAGTCCCCAACTCAGAGATATGCTCCTGTGTGGGAGAAAGCACCACTATAATTTCAGTGGAATCCATTGGCAACACCGCTTTGTTTTCCTGTTCCTCTTCTCAGATGTATCTCTCAGCAACTTTCCCTGTGTTAGTTAAAGCAGCAAATGAGATTACACTATCTGCTGCTGTGGATATGCTCAGACAGCATGCTGCCCATGTTCTCAATGTCACTCTCCACCATCCTCCCCCATTCTTGCAAACTTAAACCTTTCAAAACCTCTAGTCAACATGGACTGATCTATTACTAATCTCTGACAAATCCTTTGTTAATCCTTCCTCACTTGTGGCCCAGTAAGTGGCTACTGAAGCCAAAGAGAATTTGACTCAAAAAGACATGAATTTATGGTCATGATGCACAGACACTGTTCAAATATGGAGTAAAAATAGATCTGATTCCTGCCAAACAGAATTCCAGAAAAATGGGCAGACGGGACGCTTGTTGTCTTCTAGAGGATTAATGGGTCTCATACTATATTGTAAGAATGATAAAGTGTGCCCTCAAATACACCATGTTTTTTGTTAGTGAGCAGTAAAAATTTGATGAAGACTTAAGATTTGGTAAGATAAATTTCCTTTTCTAAACTGTTTTCTTCCATTTTTAGATAGTGTTTCCTGGCATGAAGTTTAAAAAGTCATCCTCACTCTTTTTTTCAGATTGTAAGATTTGTTTGTTGTTATTTTTTATTCCACATCTTCCAGTAGCTGCCAGGAAAAGCAATCCGGAATCAAGGTTTTCTTACTCTATATTCTGGACATGCAAATATTTCAAGAAAATATTCTGTAAACAGTATGTACTGTCTGGATCTGCAAAGATATTAAATAAACATGGGAAGAAGAAGGATGAAAATGAGGGAGTGAGATCACAAAATGAGAAAATCATCTGGCACAATGAGCTTCAATTTACTTTTCCTTTTATTAATATGAAAATATGTTGTTAACAAGCATGAAAATATCTGTGCTATGATGGTTGTCACATTGAAAACTGTAGTTGGTACCTTAAATTGGAAAAGCTGAAGTCTGAGTGAAATTCCAAGTGTAAGATGAAGGACAGACCTAATTTCTGTTGCTTTAGAATTTATCATTTTCTAACATGCAAATTTTATCTCTGGGACTAAAGACGACAATAATTTAACTTCTTTTTTTTTTTTTTTAATACAGGGGAAAAATGCAACGATTAAGTGATTTAGGCAGAGTTACATAGGGAACTTGGTGGTGAATTCAAATGCCTTATGCTCAGTCTTGTTCTTTATACTATGAGATCCTCTTCTTTAAATAATACCACAGAAAATATACAAACAGCCAGTGGGGAATTACCCTAAACAACTAAAAGTCAGTCATGCTTGCCAAAACAATTGACACTACATTTTGCAGAGCAGAGGGACTCTTTTAGGCCTATGTGCTCACTTGCTAACTTGCACACTTTGTAAGACACAAATAAAGATTCACTCTAATGTGCTGTGGTGGTTCTCACCCAGGGGTTTTCGCTTCAACAAAATAAAATTTCCTATGAATCACTGAACAAGTAATTAAATGTGACTAAGAATATATCCTTGTGGTATGCTTCAGTGTTATCTTCATTTTACCGAGGAAACCGAGGAATAGAAAAATTGAATGTTAACCCTATTCAAGGAAAAAAATTGTGATCTTCAAATCTAGAAACAAAACCTACTCAATTATTTTCCTTTAGCTTTGTGCCCTGGACTATTTTTTCAGTAGGATGGGTGACTGTTGTATGTTGGACAAAAGAGTCCTAAGCAAAAGGACCAATGGTAGTACTTCTGTCTTGATGAAAAGTCTAATATTCCCACATTGAAATTCTACAGAAGTGTGATTTGGTTTCTACAGAAATTTTGCTATCTACTGTTTTAACAAAGAAATCCATAATACAGGACTTTTTAAAACATCACATAAGATTCTATAAATAAGTTCTTACTCTCTATTTACTCCATAAAAGTATAAACTACAGGAATCACAGCACAAAAAGCAAGTAACATCCTATTAAATTCAACTGAAATTTCCCAGATGTGATGGATTGCCAAAAATTAAGGAGACCTTTTTCTTATCTCTTCCATGAGAAGGGATCCAGACATGAAACCTCTCTTCCCTACTGCCTTCATTCCCAATGAATTGGCATTAAGGCTACCAAAGCCCTTTTCTGCCCTTCCCTATGCCTCTGGGTTTGCTTCATAGAAATGGCACCTTGTTCTTGCCTCCTTACGTGGTAATGATCAGTCTTGACAAGGATTTTCAAGGCAGGGGGAGCAGTCATGGCTACAGGCAAAATCACAGCTTCTGAACTTCATGCTTGTCAATAGCTGTTTTAGTTTGCATTGCCATAATGTGCCTTATATATATTCCCCAGGGCTCTCCACACCATCACGTGGCTGTTGTCTTATTCATCAATACAGTCAAAACAGACCCAGATGCTGTCAGTTAAGGTCAAGACAGGCTTCTTCCAGATCTCTGGAGTAAAAAGACCTCCACCCCATCTTATAAAAGAAGGAAACACTGTGTATTCATTTACTAAATAACTATTGGGGTTACACAGCTTTACCACGATGGTCCCAACAATTAACCTTAACTGCCATACTGAGATTTACTCTTTACACCATCCTCTCTGCTCTCCCCATCCACTTTTCCTGGAGCGTTTTTGGTGACTGGCATTTACACCACTGCACTGTCTGCAGGCCACGCTGTGCAAGACGGCATCTGAAGGGACAGGAAATGACAGCATGTCCTTCATCCCAAATGGAAGAAAACTCAAGTGAAGTGAGTGTGGAGTGTGAAAAGTTTGGGGAAGGATGGCCTCTGCTTATCTACAGCATGGATCAGGATGGAGGTGCTGCAGGCAGGAATTTCCTGCATTTAAAACTCCATCACTGGAGACATTTCTGCAGGTGCTCACACAATTCAGTTCTGGTTGGTGACTGGTTCTTAGCCTTCTTTCTTATTTTTTTTAATTTTTGAAAATTCTATCCTAAAGCAGTGCACCCTCTTGGAACCAGATTTTAAAACAAACTTGATATCCCTTAAGCTTGAACATACATGCTACTACACACCAACAAATACAGGCCAAGAATTCCCCTCTGCTTTTAACTCCTTTGAAAGCCCTGTGATGAGTTGACACTGCAAATCAGTGACTTTGAACATGATGGTCAGTATGTTTCTATTTAGGATGTGGGATTGATTCAGGAGTCAAGGGGAGCTGAATGCTTCAAAATATAGCTCCAGGGAAGTGCCATTTTTTTATAAAGTCCTCGGCTTTTCTACTAAGATTAGTGACAAAGCAAACACCTGACATGTGCAGGGGTTTCTGCACTGTGCAGATCTGATGGTGTTGCCTAGAAAAGTTGTCTCCTCAGAGTTTGTCCTTGTGCATCCTGCCTAAGGAAGCTTGCTTTGTGAGCAATCCCTCCTTGCTCCCACTGTCTCAGTTATCACCACCATATTCATTCAGGGGAAAGTCAAATATACCACTGCTGTTGTGAATATTCAGCTTACCAACAATTTCAGAAGTACAGTTTGATGAGTTCTGTGTCAAAGCACAGCTAACCCATTTGTGGTACCCTAATTGCTACATGTACATACATAACAGAGATATTGGCTCTTATTTTAACACTAGCTCTCTTCTGCAAAAGACACAGCATGTCAGAGAAGTAAGGCAGCTGCCCACGCAGCCAGAAACACAGCAATAGTCTAAAGACTTGAATACAAGTGGCAGCAATAAGAAAGTAAAATACAGCCTCTGTTTCTCCTGAAAGCCGAGTTTGATAAAATCTGTTGTCATTTTCACAGTATATACACAAATTACAAAGAAGACATGGTGAGCATGCAAAATTGGCAGACTTATCTGGGGAGCAATAAGGACTGCAGACCTCCAAGAGCTTTTCTTGGTTCTGTTTCCAGAAGGGAAGAGCTGTTCTGCTCCTCTTTTTCCTTTACAGCTCTGCAGTCATCTAATTTCTGTTGATAAGCTGTCCATTTCTTGAAGAAGTGCAAGAGAAGTACTAGCTTAAAATTTTTCCTACAATCTCTGACTTCCTTGGAGCTGTTTATCTGCCACAACCTTACCTTGTTTGGGATTTTGGACCATAAAAAGAAGATTGGCAGTCATCATGCTGAAAGTTCCCTCACTTTGCAAAGATAAGCTACTCATTGTTTTTATTTGATTACAAATTCCTGCCAAGTATTGATGCATGAATAATATTAATGCCCATCCCTCTTCATGTCATGTACTTAGACATATCACTTTTATAAACCAGACTCAGCTTCCTAACCTACTCTGGCCTATGGCAAGCAAGAAGCATAAAGAAAAAAAAAAGCCACCAAAGCTGCATCTTGTGCAGAAAGTGTACACCACACTGTGAACAGGGGTAATGGCGACATCTGGAACTGCCTCATGACCAAAAACCATCTGAAAGCCAACTCATGTAGATGTGTTTGGCCCCAAGAAGGCTTACTATGTTCATCCTTAACCTACAGAAATGCAACATGTTCCAGAAAAATAAATGGAGTAAAAGTATTCTTTCAATTTAGGATGAACAGGGGGAGAAGGAAGAAGAATGTGAAACTTTCCACTGGCTTATTAAACTTTCCTTTTCAAAGTTGTTTTTGTTCAAGCAAGAGACTTGCCAGCATAGCTAAACTGATAATTTCAGAGCCAAATGTGCTCAGTGCCAGTGTCATCAAGAAGGATAGATTATAGAGCTGCTTCTCATTTATGTGCTTGTTCTGATGAAATACAGACATTTATCTTTGTGGAACTAGTAAAACAATTGCATCATTTTCCACTGCAAATTGAATCAATGTACCCAGTGGCTGCTGAGCTGGGAGTAGAGCTGGAAATTGTATGTTCTGCCATGCAGCTGCTCTGATGGTAGAATCCATTTTGCATTCATCTGAATTGCCTTCACCTTCCCTGTCCGTTCCCAAGCCTTTTTTAGAAAACCAACACATAAAACAAAAAACAAACAAAAACAATCCAACCAACCAAAAAACAAAACAAAAAACCCAAAAACTGAAATACACAACAAAAAACCCAACCAGCCAAAAGAAATCCAAACAAAAAGAAAACAACTGAACATCAACCCCAAAAACTTGGCTTTTGTTTTGTTTTGTTTTCTCCACAAACCCTCCCTTTGTGAGCCTAAGGGCTGTAATACTGGCGGTCCTTTGTCCGCCACTTTGTTACAAGTTTAAATTGCTGGAGAGACTACCCTGCATCCATGCAAAATACAGATCCCACACAGAATTCCTGCCAATGCTTAGAGATATTTCTCTCTGAGACTTTTGCTCAGGTCATCTCTCCTTACAGAGCATCACAAAGTGCTCCATTCTCTTGTCAGACCTCACAGAGAGCAAGTAATTCAGGAAAAAAATCATAGCTGTTTAGTCAAACAGAGAACACATGAACACTTTCTTTGAGACCTCATGCCCATTGGGCAAGTCTAAATTTCTGGAATCACCTATTCAAGTGTAATCGCTGCTATAGACAAAAAGATTGCTCCAGAGACTATAACTTCGTGTGGGGAAAGAAGCTTTATGGCACATATGGTGGATCTGCCAAAACGCTGCGTGAAAATACAAAAAAAGTACCTTACCAATATTGCCATGACACGATTATAACCTATTACTTATATCACTAATGTTCTTAGGGTCCCAGGTAGGACATGCAGGTGGATTTTAGTTACTTATATACTATCCTGCTTGGATTTTACATCACAGTTATCGTTCCAAGGTGGAAAGCTCAGATAATGCTGGACTTCCACAAAGGCTGCAGATCTACCTTATAATACCTGTGTCCCACCTCGTACATCTGCAAAGACAAGGGTCCCTTCCAGCAAGCAATCCTACCCCTGACAAATTACAATTCAAAAGGTAGGAATCATAAAAATCATAGAATCAGAGAAAGGTTTGTGTTGGAAGAGATCTTACACGTCATCTATTTCCAACTCACCTGCCATGGGGAGGGGTGCCACCCTCTAGATCATGAAGAGAGAGGAGAAGGCAGAGCACAAGAAAATGATGATGCCTTAGCACAGTGCTCCTGTCACAGCTGGCTGATGGCTGGGAGTTCTTCAGCCATCCAGTGAAGGACGCTTCTAAAGGTAATTCAGGTAGGACAGCGGTGCAATTGTAATTGTATTAAGGTGCAAAGTCTCCTCCAAGCTTGACTGTCAACAGGGGAAGAAAGCATGGTGGTACCTGCTGCACTGCTGCAAGCATATTTACAAATCAGGCAGAACACATAAATGCTGGGGATTTTATGTAGGTCTTTCAACTTCTATTTCTGTAACTCCAGGGCAAGAAAGAATAATCCTGTGAAGAAACGGCAGCGGAGATTCTAAATACAAAAGTAAACAGTACTCTAAAGACCTTGGAAATGCACTTATTTATGCTTTTACAGGTGATTTAAAAAATATCCAGCTTCCCACAAGTTGTTCAATTCTTGAAATGGTTTTGTTTTGTTAATCTGTAGTTCCTGATTTCATTTATGCACATTCCAGTAGTGTCTAGAGACTCTAAACAGCATTAATAGTGCCTACCATACAAACCCAGATAACAGACAATGTTTACCCTGAAGGCGAAAAGAAACAGGGAGAAGATGCATCTGTGGTATAGAATCCAGCAGAAAGGAAAAAGCTGTCATGAGGAAGGATCCAAAGGAAATCCAAGTTTTGCAAAAGTATGGCTGTTTATAGGGCCTCAGGGTTTAGCTGCTCCAGCTGAGATGCTTCCAAAGAGGGTTGATAATGCAAAGCATTCATTGCCATGAAACAGGATTCAAGTCTGCCTCGAGTCAGGCACTTCTAACACCAGGAACTGAAGATCTTACACTTCTAAAGCAACCTCAGTTTAGATTTCCACAAATTAATCTTCATCCAGTGCTAATGGTGCTCAATACTGGCTCTTAAGACTTCACTCTTGAATAGTTCACAGTCATGTTGCCTTCAGGTTTTTCTACTTATTATGAGAAAAACAACAAACACTGAACTCAAGTGAAAACATGCTTTGAAAGAGGCAACATTTTTGGGGGGAGATTTTATCTGTTATTAGCCCAAGAGATTAGCTTGGAGGAAATTAATAAGATTTTAGGCACATGCTCAGGCTTGGAGCAGAAAAATCCAAGCTAAATCAAAACTGAAAATATTTAAGCCAAATTTGTCATACTTCAACACTTTGGCAGAAAAGTCGGTGCAAGATTTTGTACTCCCAGGCATTCAGCCCTGCTAGATCCCCACTACTCTCACTGAGTTGGGGCAATACCACCACCTGAATCACTGAAATTTAAGTAAATGTACTAAATGATGCTGATGTAAAAGTGTTATTTCCTTTCTTTAAATCTGAGTTGTTTGACTGTAAGATCAGACTCTGCAAAAGAAGCAAAAATATAGGGATAAGAATTTTTAAGTGGCTTTAATGCCAAAATTATTACACATTTAAGTTTAATTAACATGCTAGTCGATTAGAAAATGTGAGAGAAAAAAAATATTGCTTGTGGCTTTGGAGCAGAGGGAGCTTCTGTTCGAAAGAGATTGCTTGACCCAGTGGAAGAGAAACAGCCATTCACTTAGTTATCCAAGGCACTAGTTTAAGGATTGTATTGCACTTCATTGAAAACATTCCTACTGTTCAGTTGTGTCCTGTATCAAAATATCCTTCACAAGACAGTTCCAGGTCATTCACCAGCACATCAGCAGGGTTTTGCTGCTCACTTCTGCATATGGGTAACAGCATGAAGCCCACGCTGTCTGCCAAGCAGCCCATATATCAGAGTTTACCAGGCTCTGCCGCTGCTGCTTTTCCTCCCCCTGTAGAATGCCACAGGCTACAGACAGATGAAATGGGAAATACTATAGCCTTTCAAAGGACCAGTGTGACTCTTAGAGGAAAATTATCCTTTGATTGCACAACAGAGATTCCCAAACCCAGCTGATATTAGGAAACACCCATGTAACACTACTTTCAATAAAGAGGCACAAACGTGTTTCTCAAGACAAAAGAATGAAATCTGGCAACTTTGCATGGCTGCTGGGCAAAGACTACAAGTGCTCTAAAGTGGCTGGTTAAATGTTAGAAATACAATGGGAATTGGAAATGGAAAAGTCTGGAAACATTCTAAGTTCAGAGTTGAGACCCATTTTCTGTTTCTGCTGGCTGGTGTGTAAGGAGACACTACAACTGCTTTCTGTGCCTATTCTTCTGCTTAAATACATGCCAAAGGTAGGAGCAGACAGCTGCTGAGATATCCATCAAAGGCTGTTAAACACAAAAATGCCACCTCTGGTTCAAGCAATTCCAGAACAGCAGATTGCTGGGAGGTGCTCTGGGGAGTTGTGCCATGTGTCTGTCTCCCACCCACATCTCCGTAGGACAGAGATTCCGTACCACAAACGGCAACTTCTGCCCTCACCCAGTACAGCTCTCTGTAAGCTCTGCTGTTAAGTGAGCACTTTGTAACACTTCCTTCAACAGGCACTTTTGGAAACAGATGCTTCCCAAAGATGCTTTCATGAATGATTTGGGCCAATTAAATGGGCTTTCAGGAAAAGACACCTCCACATGCAGTGAAATTTACCCTTTGCAAGGGTTTACTTGCTGTCTTTCCCCATCAAACATGGTTAGACAGCCATAGGCTGTATTCCACTGAAAAATTCAGATCCTAAAATAAATATTTTAAAGTGCAAAGGTATTTGGATGTCAGGAAGAGAAATCCTTTTCAGGTCAGTCTCTGCTAACAAGTTACTCATCTATTTTGCTATAAGGATTCAGGGCTCAGTTCTCATCTCATAGCCCACATTTAATCAAGCATTTAGCCAAGTCCCTGTAGTCTCTTCAGAAAACTAAAGATAATGCAAAAAAATCTAGATTATTTAGTCAACAGAACACTATTTCCTTTTCTTTCTCTTCTAGATGTGAGAAAAAGCCTGAAAAGAATTTGGTTTCCAACCTGGCAGTGAAAAACTCCAAATCTGAGCAGAAGTAAACATCAGAAAGTTTCATCTGATGCAACGATCTTTTCAGAAACTTTATCAGCAGGAAAAAAGTAAGGAATTATAAAGGAGCAGCATCTGTAACACAAATGTTACAGTGAGCTTGAACAGAAAAGTATCACTTTAGATACAATACTTTGCAATACATGTATGTATGTATGTAATTACGTGGCAGAGTTATCCAGAAAATAAAATTATCAATGTATCAAGTTTAAAAGGAGGAACTTAATTTTAAAGTAGTGGAAGAAAAAATCAGAAATACTATCAATGTACCATCTAACCATCATCTCTCAAAACAGTCATCATGTGCCACTGCTTGTTGGTGGACTTGGTCAGATCAGTGGTCAAAAAAGGCAGAATTTAGGAAGTTCATAATCTGACAGGAGGCCTGTTAGTGTTAGGCACCCCAAGCTTGTTGAGTTTAGCCTGGATTTGGGAGAGCTGTAGGATCTTTTAATGCCCAAACGGTATCAGCACCTAAAATATCAGGCTCTTTAAGAATCTTTAGCTCTTACTGCTCTTTTATAAAGCTGTGTGACTCTTTTGTCAAACTCAGTGACATTTTCAAAGTTGAATAGAATCAGAACAACAGATTTTGGAGTTTATAAAGCAGCTGCCATATGGGAAAAGTTAAAAAAGAAACAGGCACACATATAAGACAGCATGAGAAATGATGGCTGTGCTTGGCCTGGGCAGTGTTTGTCCTCTCCTGAGAGGATTTTCAGCTACCTGAGCAATCAATCCAAGCACTAAATTTGCTGCTTCTTGTCTTTGTTAAAGAAAATCTACCAATAAATCCCCGTAAGAGTTTGTGTAACCCAGATCAGTCACTTATTTCTTTCTCCCTCAGCATTCATGGCTTAACCAGCTGGCTCTCACAGTGCCCAGGCACAGACCCTGTTAGGCACCAGTGGCTGATGGAGACAGCCTCGTGCTGCATTTTGAGGAGGCCGACACACTGTAAAAGCTCCCAGAATATACTTCTTGTGTAAGTACAAATAAGCAGGAAAGCCCCAAAGTAATTTGTTTTCTTTTATGCTAAACAGGAAGATGTATGGGAAGAGGAGAACTGCTTATTAATCCCAACCAAACAGTAAACTCCAGCTGAGCAAACTCTGCCATTTGGTGGACTGAATTTCTTAATCAGGAAAACATATGGGGAGGCAGTTTTTCAGCAACTGAGACAGGAACATTTGCAAATGCTTTCCTATTGGTGTAGACCAGAAAGACAGCACAGTTTGCATTAAAAAAAAAAATGGAATATTTTTGCTTTTTTTGCCTTGTACAAGCAAATGAATGTTAAGGGAACTCAGCAACTTCCACATAGCGTTGTGAGAGCAGCAGAACCAGTGAAGATGGCTCAGTTAGAGAAATAAGAATGTTGTATACAAGTCAAAAACCAAATTAAGCAAAACTAACCCATGCTTCTGTTCTTCTCATCCCAGGAATGTATGTCAAGAAAACAGCTTAGACTTTGGAATTTATTGTCAGGATAAAAAGGAAAAAAACACTCAGTATCCCAAGAAATGGCAGAAGCAAAGCCTTGAGAGGAAACCTGCTACACTTCCACAAAATCATTGAATGGTTTGGGTGAAAGGGGCCTTTAAAGCTCATCTAGTCCAACTCCCCTGTATTGAGCAGAGATGTCTTCAACTAGATAAAGTCACTCAAAGCCCCATCCAACCTGGCCTTGGACATTTCCAGGTATCGGGGGACCTCCCCGGGCAACCTGTGCCAGTGTTTCACTATCCTCATTACAATAAAGTTCTTAATTATATCTAATCTATTTATACCTTCTTTTAGTTTAAAATCATTAGTGCTTGACCTACCACCACAGGCCCTACTAAAAAGTCTGCCCTCAGGTTTTTGACATCAGGTTTATCTAGCTGACAGCATCTTTCCTCCCTAGTGAAGCAGAAGAAGATATCAAGCACAATCTTTGTGGGCACCGATGATGAATACACAACCTCTCAGAAGAACTTCAAAACCCAAACTCCTGAATGTTTCTGATCATGTGTACGATCAGCACTCGGGCCATCAGCTCCTGCCTGGCATAAGAGGTTATGAGTGGATTGAGCAGATGCTCTGTTGCCAGTGCATTTTTGCTAGAATGATTCCTCTGTGCTCTGTGTAGCTTAAAAGGAATCATAAGGGCCCCAGATTTTGAAGTCAGAGAAACAACTAAATCCCACAGTCCAATTAATACATACAGAAACAATCTCCCTAATTTAGGCAGCAAGGTCCAATCAACATAGTTCTCTGGCACATTAGACAGGTGGAGTATATTTAAATACATGTTCTTGCTGGAATGTAAATTTGGTAGAGGGTCAGAAATTAAATCTGAATTTTCAGCATGATCTGGTCACCAGCTTGTTTTGTGTTGCATATCAATATTCGGCATTTCACTAAATTGTGCATATTAAAAGAAAATTATGTGCTAACCTTTATTTAAAGAGATGGTCACAGATATAAGGCAGCTTGCAAAGAAATATATAGAAATGGAGGGTTACTGCCTCAAGAAATTTCTGTGCTGAAGAGACATGTGTCATTAAACTATTCACAACCAGAAAACCTGGAGTTGAAGCTTAGTCACTTACTAGATGTGCTGTTAGTGGGGCAAGGGTAGCAGGTAGTTACCTAAAATCTGTAGAGGAGTACCGATTCTTGGATTTATATATGATAAAACGTTATATGCAGTATTAATTACAATCCAAAATACAAACTGTAATTACTCTTTTTTTAACCCCCACTGCGGGAAGTTGTGTGATCTAACCTTCCCACAACAATCTCAGTTTCTCTAGACTTCTGCTAACAGAAACACACATTGTGTTGAAAGCAAGCCCCATCCTGCCTGCCTTTCACACCAGTGTAGGATCAAGAGTAACCTCCTGCTGAGAAGAAACAGGCTGACCCCGCTGTGAAACAGAGATCAGTAAGGGCAGATGGATTCCCAACACCACATTGAGCACTGAGGGCCAGAGGCAGCAGAATGACACCAGAAGAAGGGCTTTGCTGATCTCACCATGGAATAACTGTAGGGAATTTTTGACCTTCTTGAGGCACTGTACCAACATCTGTTTGTCACCCAATTTAATACAGTGACTCCTTGGTCACGACTGAATTAGGTAGCCCCATCAGGAATCAGTGTGAAAGTAATGGAAGGAGTAGTTGGCAGTTAAGGGAGGTGGCTGTCCCCTTCTACTCCACTCTGGTGAGAGCCATCCCAGGTGCTGTGTCCAGCTCTGGGCTCCCCAACATAAGGAAGACATGGACCTGTTGGGAGCTAGTCCAGAGGAGGCAACGAAGATGCTCAGAGGACTGAAGTACCTATGAAGACAGTCTGAGAATGTTGCAAGTGTTCAGCCTGGAGAAGAGAAGGCTCCAGGGAGACCTTGGAGCACCTTCCAGCACCTAAGTGGGCTCCAAGTGAGCTGGAGAGGGACTTATGACAAGGGCATGTAGTGATGGTACAAGGGGAATGGTTTAAAACTAAAAGAGGAGAGATTTAAATTAGATATTAGAATGAAATTCTTTCCTGTGAAGGTGATAAGGCATGAACACAGGTTGCCCAGAGAAGCTGTGGATGCCCCATCCCTGGCAGTGCTCAAGGCTAGGTTAGGTGGGGCTCTGAGCAACCTAGTGGAAGGTGTCCCTGTCCATGGCAGAAGTGTTGGAACTAGATGCTCTTTAATGCCCCTTCCAACTCAAAGCATTATTTGATTCTATATCACCCCAGCTTGAAAAATCACAACTCAGCATCAACAGAGCAGCAAAGCTCTATTTTTTTTTCACTTGCTACAGGAACTCACAGCACCTTCCTAGAGGGGGTTTCTGACCATTTTAAAGTATAGGTTTTAAAGGACATTATCTATCTCATTTCTGTTGCACTGAAGACTATGAGCTTTGTGGATTTTGACAAGATTAATCTCTCCTTTCTTTAGACACCTACAAAGTACAACTTCATGTCTGATCTGATGCTTTGATATTCACTTTAGACCAAAGAAAGGTGCTTCTGGGGTGGAATTGCATCCCATCCCAAAGTAGACATCTAAAACAGGTCAGAGAACTTGCACCTGAAGAATGTCTATTTTTGCCCCTCCATTGACTGCACGAGTTAGTGGAGGAGCTCACATGCAGAAAATTACACTGGAATGTCTGAAGCTGGAGGAGGTAAATCCCACCCTAGAATATCTCTCCCAAGAGCCATCAAAGCTCTTCACTGAAACTCTTTGAGGCAAGGAGTTATTTAGACTGCAAAGCTTCAGGGGGTCTTTTACTGTAGGCTTGAAAAGTTATTGACATATTGGAAACTCAGTTTCAAGGAAAGTCTTTGCACACTGTAGTGGTACTACCTGGTGGGAGTTCCACACAATTCCTGTTTAAATGAAAAAGGAACATGATCTGTTGCTTGTTGCTAAACATGGTCCCGCTCCCCAATATGCAAAATCCCATAGCTAAATTACCCTAATGCAATGAGAAAGGGCACCACCAAAATTCAATTATATCCAATTATATTGGTTTAAATCTGAGATAAAGCAAAGCCAGAATCAGGTCTAGTCTGTTCCACATTGATTTCTAAGTTTTCCCTATGTTCAGCTCTCAAAATAGCTCAAATATCAATGACATGCAGGAGTGAAGTTCTACAAAATGTCATTTTGATATTCATTTAATTATGCTAATTGTGACTTGTTACCCTCTACCTCTTATTTGTACATTTAAAACATACTCAATTCCCCTCTAGCAAAATTCTCTTGCCAAAAGAGATACAATCGTCGTTAGCTTATACTCAAAACCTCATCCCAGGAAAAGATAAATAAAAATATATAGGTAAATGCAGAGAGAGAATTTAATAAAACTTAAGTGAATGCAAATACTTAAATGGTTAAAATACTTTTAGTAAAAAATTCTATGTCTTTTTTGTTTGAGGATTTTATATTCTTTTAGTGGGGTTGAACCTTTTTGCCTCAGAACATAAGCTTCAAAAGCATTTTAAAAGGTAAGAAAATCTAAATAAATTCATAAGAATTCTTGAAGTTGTTTTTGCATGTACAGCTGTATTGCCTAGAGTGAATCACCACGTTTCCTTGCTCTTCCATGATGCAACTCCATAAGAGCACTTCCAAGCTCTCTGGTTCTGCATCCTCGTCCCTACATAAGGGTTTCTTGGTGTAAAATCGGAAGAGCAACCCTGAGCCTGTTGCTCAGCCCACCCACCTTCCCCATGTGTCGCTGCTGTGCATTCATGACAGTGAATGCACTTCTTACAGGCAGTTCAAAAACCTGTTTGCCCTCCTGTTCTGGTGGCATGTGGGGACTGCAGTGCTGCAACCAGGCTTGCAGTGCTGCATCACCCACAGACAGAGACTCATTTCTCAAGTGGCTTCAGAGCAGTCCTCAGATAACAGGGACTTTTGGGGAAAGAGGACCACCAGACTGTGCTGATGCTGCACCTCCCCGTGCTAGTCAAACACAGGAGTTGTGGGGTGATGAGTCCTCCACGCATCATGGGAAGAATAGAACCAGAATAGAACCAGCTGCTTTGTGTGACAGCAGCTTCACAAAACCTGTTATGGCAAGGGAGATCTTCTCTTCCCTCATATTAATACATGATTTTTTCTATCCAGATGGCTTATTACCACAGTGTTACACAAGGGAGGATATTCACATGCCCTGAAGATGTCAGGTGAACAAAATCTACAGCAGAAAATGAAGCAAATTTCTATACTCCAGAGTCCCAGGCTCAACAAAAAGTACCTGTGCATGTGTGGGCATGAACATACACACCAATGTATGTTCGTGTAAAGGCATGGGGAAAATGATATTTTCAAGAATATAAAAAATTACCAGTTTTTAATCCTCTAAAGCTCTAAATACTGCACAGAGAAGACACATATTTAGAAACTCTGACTCAAAAGCAACTGAGTTCTGGAAAAGACACCAGTTGATTTCACAGTGGTTATAGATCAAGCTTACCACACAACAATGCAATTTCTCTCATTAGAGGATGTTTACATTTAATTAGGTAACTGTATTTTTTATTATGCATTAGTTCTCCCTGTTCTTGTCGTTAGGATATTTGTTTACAGTAGCGGTAAATGTTTTAATAATAAAAAAAATGCTGAATACAAGTGTATTGGAATTCTCTTCCTTAAACAAAACAAAACCAAACCCAGCAAAGTGATTTCAAAGCCACTAATTACACATGCCGTTCTTCACTAGAGGCATTTCCAAATGCAATGTCTCTAAGAACTTTGTTCTACTGCTGTGACTTACGTTCACAGATACTGTGGGGTCTAAATGAAGCAGAAGGATTAATTGTGTACAGATGCTTTCCTATTTCTGCTTGCCACTGTTTTTTATTATTATTTTGTGTTTTTTTAAAAAACAAAGCCAATAAAAGGATTTTACATTATACTAAGAAAGTTAAATACAACCTGTAAGAAGTAATTATAGACACAAAACATATGGAAATGCCATCTCTTGTTTTGGTTATATTTGCACATAATGTATGCAGAGCCAGTCGTGATTAGCAGACAGGAAGCACGGTCTGTGATTATGCAGGATTTGGTAATTGAATCCACCAAGGATAATGATGCTGACCTTCCCATTTGAAAATAAACTAGGCATTCAAGTTTTAAGTGGTTTGCATTAATTCTAATTGTATAGACATGTCTACCCAGACCTGCTGCTGGGAGGACCTGGAACAGGTAAGTAATGATCACATTAGAGTGTTTTATTAACAGCAACTAGAGTAACACTGTTTACAGAAACAGTGCTTGGATCATACAAAACCAAAATCTAAATACCTAGGAGCCATCATTTTCACTGAGGTACACATACCAATGCTGCACCAAGCACAACAAAAAGTTGCCCAAGGGGCTCTGTGATTACGGAGTACTCCTTGCAAACTCACACAGAAGAAACTAGTAGCTAATTCATGAGAAATCTGCTTTCTTGCCTCTTCTATTATCCTTCAATCTTGCAAGGAATATAGAGTTCCAAAAGCTGGAAATGCAATGGAATTAACTAAATGAATTATTTATCCTGGAGACATGGCATGGTTTGAACCACCTATGAAACCACAGATTTTTGTTTTTGTTTTTTGGTTTTTTTTTTTTTTTCCTTGAATTGGCACTTTTTAACAGAGTTATTAACTTGGTTCTACTTTTGTAGCTCAAGAACAGAAACTATGGAAACAGACTGGTGTTTAAACACTGGTGTGCTAAATCTGCTATCTTGCCTCCCGGCAAACTGACCTAGTTCTCAGTTAGCCCAGTGAACCCACCCCCAGGTCCATCTGTGACGCTCTTTCCTAAGCCCTGAAGGCAAAATGCCTCGGTCCAAAGCCTGCAGCAGTTTTACTTACAGTACCACCAAGTCTATGTGTCCTAGCCTGCAGTGGGACAAATCTGCCAGAGAATGAAAAGCAAAGACCAGTGGCTTAGAGAAAGCTGCATGACTGTCCAATGCTCAGGGTCACAGCAAAAACATGTTGCTGATTGGGAGCAAAGTAAAGGCCATGGTCTCCTAGATGCTCTCTCTGCTGGAGATAGTCTGTCTAGAGTAAGTTGGATTTTTTTCTTGAAAAAAGTTCAAGGATTTTTACACTTCTCCTAGATCTCTGATGTGTGTCACCCTGTCTGATGATGATGTGGATCCAGTCACCTGCCTCAGGTCTGGAAATTACAGACAATTCCATTTTTCTTGAACATATCAGCTCTGTGGTGCAGGCATGGAAAGCAGATATTTCCCTCTGGAAATGCCAGACTTACATATGCTCCACAATTTCTGGCTGCAAAAGTCATACTGCTGATTCTTGCTGCAAACCCCAGGAACACACAGGACTCACATGGGAAGCTTTTTGGTGTGTGCATTGGAAGTCCAAGGTGTTCACGAAGCACTTGGCTTATTGCCTGTGCACTTCCCAGCCAGGTAAGACATTCCTGCCAGGACAACGGCAGGAAAAAATACTGCACCTCAATTTCTGCTTTCATTTACTGCCTGATGCAAATAAAATGAAGCTGCTGATGGATATCCAACTGGCCCTTAAAACTGATGACTGATGCCCATAAGAATACCTCAAGGACCTTGAACTGCAAACTCTAGGAATCTGGCCTCAGTCACAGTATGTGTGATCTGGCTCTGCAGAAACATCCCTGCAGGGTCCAACCACCTGATTACATCCTGTCTGCCAGGACACAGAGGTGGGAATGACTGTTCACCAGTGATTATAGAGCAAGAAGTTCCCAGCAATAGCAAGAAGCAGGGATGGCTGTTCTACGGCATACTACTGACCTGAGCAGGGAGTGCTGAGAATCTAAATTACTGAAAAACAGATTAGAGGAATCACAACGAAGCTCTATAATTGCACTGGAATTAAGTTATATGCTTACATTTTGCATGTGTAAAAATTGGCAATATGCAATGCACAGGCTTTCACCTCTGGGTAACTGGCTTACTGCTCTATTATATTTAATGGACAAACAGGAAAACATTATGTAGTCTTCACTTAGAGTGTATTTGTGACTCAACAACACTCTAAAAGTATGTCCAAAACCATTTTTCCAGCTCATTAGAATAACTGCAGGAGCAAACCATGATAGTCTGGGGTTTATAGGGTGATGTGAAAGTCAAACCCATTTCAGGATCATTGTTTTATTAGTTACTTCCTACTCTCTACTGCCTGAGATATGGATTGATGGTCTCAGTCCAAGTCCAGGTGCTTACACACATCTGTCATACACCCCCCACATGGATAATAGGCAAAGAAAGCATACAGATAATTTGCTTGTCCAGAAGAAACAATGTCTTGTATCTTTGAGCACAAAAGTCAAGCCTTCAGTCTGGATAATGACCTTTAGGCCTCCCAGACAATGGAAGAGATCTTTATTGACTGCTCGCTTCACTTTTACCCCATTTGCAAGCTCCTGGATACAAGCAGATTCAAGGACAAGAACCCAACTCAAGGGCCCAAAGAGCTTGTGGAACTGTCTGGACACACAATGCGCTTTTCACAGACCGCATACTGCTGCCACTTCTCCTTGGCCCTACAGACCAGGCTCTGCTACCAAAGAAATTTAGCAGCAATATGGGAGCTTAAACTTTGGTGATAAAAGCAGTGATAAGAGCAGTGAGAGCTCAATGCTGAAATACTGAACTGCCTCATTTTCTGCAGCTTTGGTAAAGAGATGTGGTAGTGCCAGTGGGACCGCTGTTCACATCCACCTTTGCAGGGAAGAAGCAAGTGGGCTCCGTCAGCCCACATCACTTGCTATCAGCCTCAGCTTCTCTTTCATGAAAAAGGTCATTGAATCTTCTGTATCATCTCTAGCAACAGGAAAGAGACGAAAGGACCAGAACTAGAAATGTTCCTCTCCCTTTCCCAGACTTCCCTGTCTGCAGAAAGACAGCCTAAAAGGAAATCTGAGTCATGACCTCCTTGCTTAGCAAAGCCCCCTGGGATCAGCGTTAGCAAAGGCAGCTTTGCTCTTTTCAAGGGTGACCAGCACCCAAAACAAGTGCTTGTGATATTCAAACCAGAAATGAAGGGAAATATCCACATGGAATCCCTTCCTGCTGCTGATGGGCAGCACGGTGCAAAAACAGACAGCCCTGGATCAAGCTGATAACAGTCTGCTCCTGTTCACAGATGAAGGAAAATGAGTCTCAAATTACCAGAGCTGTCCCTGGGCTTTGATACTATCATGCACACTGCTGCTATCCAGCCTCAAAGTCATAACAGGGGCAAGCACTGTGGCACCAAGGAGGGACAATGTGGTTTGTAAGAGCAGATGCAGGCAAAAAAAAAAAAAGAAAAGCACATCCTTCCTTATATTCACCGTCCAGCTCATTTAGTATCATGATCCTTGTTTTCTTATGGTATGAAATCACATGGGGCCTAAAATCTTACTCAGGTTAATAAAGGGTCAACTTATACACAAAAGCTACAACTATTCCACCAATTTAAACAGGGATGTTTTTTGGGCTGGAGAACTTGAGCGTGACTGACAACATTGTTTAATTTCAGCACTCTCTCTGGTTTGGGTTTGGTCCATAATAACAACCAATCTCTTAGACAAAGCCCAGGCATATTTTGGGGGATATATAAACCAGGCAAATAGAGGCAGTAATAATGTGAGATGACAAAATGCACAGTAGACTACAGAGAGCTTGGCTTCACTTTCATAGCAAACTACCTTGATACTTGTTTCTTCTAAACTGCTTTTCCCGAGTGACACTATTGAGACATTAAAGGATCAGAGCAAAGGATAGTGAACTGGGAGCCACAACATTAATTATGGCTCTGACACTGGTTACTGAGGAGACCCTTGGCAAATCACAAATTTTCTCTGCCTTCTAAGCGAAGGCGATGATCGCAAATCCTTACCACATGTCAGGAAGGAGAGACCTAATTAATTAATGCTCAGAAAGTGCTTTGGAGATTAAGTGTGCAACTCTTGATGTCATGAGAGCTAAATATTATTACTGAACTCAGATTCATACATATGGGCAAAGGTTCCCAGAAAGAGAAACATCAAGGGTGGGAAACAAAGAATGCTCTTATAGAAAAATACTCAGTGTAACTCATTCTAAAGCTCTTTCCCAGTAGCCAGTGATTGTTTTCCTCCAGGTACAAGGTTAAAAGGATTCCTGCTAAATCCCCAGTATCTATCAAGGTTTAGGGATACGACATGAGCTGCAATCTTCTCCAAAACAGCTCTCACTATTAGTAGGGGCATGCATATATTTAACCAATTATTTAGGTGTAGACATCACTATGAGGAGTTAGGGTTTTCTACCTCTGTGTCCTCTCAAGAGCAGTCTTTGGTAGACAGCTGAACAAACACTGCTAAATATGGGCAAAAGACTCTAGCTCTGATCACTTCTTATTCTACTGCTTTCTATATGGTACAGTCAGAAACAGGGAGTTCAGCTCAAATGTGATGGAAGTTGGGCTACAAAGGAAAGAACAAGAAAGGGTCCAAAGGGAGAGCCACTTGAGGCTAGAATGAAGTTCCAGCAGCCAAAGGCAAGGTTCTTGCCCAGAGCAAAAAGCATCCAACAGTGCTTTTATACAATGCTTTATATGTCCTAGTCTTTCTGGAAAATGAGTTTTTTCAAAGACCTATCCTTCCTGAACAGGTCAATTTTTTCCCCAGTAGAAAAGGAGGCAGTGATGTGTTACTGCATAGGTGGTCACAGAAGAGACCTCAGTGTGAGGAGCGGGATGAGCTAACATAAGGAGGGCATGGATCTTTCACCCATGAAGCTAATCCAAACTTTGCAACAGACTCTGACAAAAACATACATAGTTGCTATACACCAATATTCCGAGATTAATGGACTTTAAAGGACCTTCAAAATCACCATTATTCATTCCTGCATAATGGCTTTGAACTAGATCTTATCTTTTAAGATGACATCCTATCTTGATTCTAAAATCTCCAGTTATTTGCAGGATTAAATACAACCCTTGAGAAACTGGTGCCTAATTTCAAGGTTGAGGTTGTCTATGTTCAGGCTGCATCAAGATGCTCTCAGCTCATTTCAACAGATTGAAGAGCCATTTGCAATGTTTATTTTCTGAAAAAGTATATGTAAGAACCTAATCAAGCCCTTTCTGCTTCTTTAACTCAAACTGTATTTATGGTATTCTGAAATCTTCCATTATGAGCATGACTCCCAATCGCTTAATCATTCTCGGGAATTTTGCCTGAATCATCCTCAGTTTTTTAACATCCCTGTAAAAGCCACAGGCAATATTCTGATAAGTCTCATCAGCACAAATCACAAAGGTTATACAGTTAATTTTACTCAAGGTCCCCAAAACCTATGTCACATACTTTTGGCATCAATGTTCAGTGAGTGATAAACTAGGCCCCCAGCATATCTCTGAATCACTGACTCTAAAAATAGAATCAATCTGTGGCCTTTGTTCCCACACATGTGACTTTACTTTTGTCTCATACCCTGCTATCAAACAATCTGGATTGTTCTGTATCACTGATCGGTCCTATTCATGATTTATCACTCCCTCAAAACGTGAAATCTGAAAATTTTATCAGTAATGAGTACATCTTCTTCCATGTTGTTCCTAGAATTATCAAACAGCTGAAATTCAGCAAATCATGTGTGTTTGACCCACTAGAAACAGCTCAGCTTAATGTTCCCATTCACAAACACATTTTAACACCTAATATTCATCCAGGTTTTAACATTTTAATAAGTTCTGGCTTGAGCTTCTATCATTCTGGTTTCCTAATCAACATGCCATGCAGTACAAAGTCAAGTGTTATAGAAGCCTATTACATCAAAACTAGTACCTTTCTACACCAAACTTGTAATCTCCTAAGAAAGACATCAGGATTATTTGACAAGAAATATAGTTTCTTCAGAAAACTACATTGATTGGCATTAATTGCATTACTCTCCTGTATGTCTTTACTATTGAGACATTTACTATACGAGAGTTGCATCAGCCAAGCCATTATTTTGCCTGGGATCAATGTCAATCTGACATGACTGTAATTACCTGGGTTGTTCCATTTACCCTTTTTGAAGCATTAGTACAATGTTACATTTCCGTAAACTTTGTTAAGGATTCAGGTTTTCATGCCCATATTGACATCTTGAGGCCATGACAAAGACTGAGGCCTCTATGGGTGAAGTTCCTCTTACAATAATTATTACTTGGCATGTTTTCTGCTTGCAGAGTTTAAAAGGAACCCCAGCCTGAGAAAGTCTGTATGAGGAGAAGTTCAGGAGCATGTGAAATCTCACACAGTGAGAATAATGTTGATCTGATCCCACCTCACGTGCTTCTATCGCTATCCCAACACTCTTCCTACAGGCATCCACGACTCACTGTGCTGTCCTCTTTCCCACTTCCTGTACCCCAAATTTCTGGCAAGATCATGAGCTACAACCTGGCTGTATGTGAAGTCACCAGTGAAGAAAAGCCTTCAGCTTTGTGGATAAAACAAATACCAATAAAGTATTGGGTCTGTCTTGCCTCTGAAGAAAGCTACTCAAGCCATTACTAGCCAAGGCAAGCTCCAGCATGGAGGAGGTTAGCTGGAGAGAAGCTAGATCTGATATAGCATAGGGAAGGCCTAAAACATGGTATTTCTGAGACCATACTACTGGAAGGGCTTCTAAGAAGCCCTCTGATCAGCATGCAGAGTGGCATTTGCAATGGAGAATGTATTTAATTATTTAAAATCTTTTGTGTCACTACAAAGAGACTAAGATGCTACTACAAAGACAAGGCTGAAGTGTAGACTTTGATATCCCCATTGGAAGGAACCTGCTTTGGCAACAAAGCAGAAGGTTCCCTGTAGTATAAAGGGAAAATTTGGCTAAAAATAGTATTACCAAATCCAGCTGCATCAGACTCAGTTTTAAGACTGTGGCCAAGTTAAAGCTTGGCACTACTGCAATGCCTCACTTTAGTTCATCCAAAATTCACATCAGCAATTCTCCCACTCAGTGCACTGACCTGGAGAACTGTGGCTGTGCTGCATCTCTCTAGTACACAGCAACTTGCTCAAGGTGATTCGCAGTCGCATAAAACTGTGCTCCCAGACACAACAGTCAAGATGCTTCCTTAAAACCTGCAGAAACAAGTCCATTTTCATAGCTCTTGTAGCTGTAGGTTTTGCAGCACATCAGCTGTGCTCCCTAGGAGAGGAGAGATTATGTCTGGCCATGACATCTGCTCTGGGTTGTAACCAAGCTCTCAGCTTTCCAAACTGCTTCTTTTCATTCTGCTCTTTTATTAGGGCAAACTTTGAAATATCTGCTTTATTGGTATTTGTTTTATCCACAGTGTTTATTCAGTGATTGGTTCCAGCACTTCTGATTTTAAAAAAATATACTTGTCTAAACTATTAGAAACGAATCAGTCTGTGTAATATTCCAAAAAGAACTGGTCATCAGCCACAAATTCATAGGCATTACATACACTCACATATAAAATTATTACCTAGAACAAGAAGACAATGCAGAGAGCTGTGTTTGATGCATGATACACAGTTTAAATTTCAAGACAGTATGGTCTGAACTGAGGATTCATTCCTGCTACTTGCTGTGATGTTCTTTATCAGATGCTCATCCTGCATCATGCTTGAAGAACCAAAGCCCCAAAAGAAATTTTTATTCATCCCCCCAAAAACTGTGTGGAAAACCTCCTTACTTTCTTGTGAATAAAGTGTACCTTGAATGTACTTCATCTAACTGATGATGTAGAAACAAAAGACACAGAGGAATAAAAGGCAGGAGAAAGCATGTTCTGTGCACAATTAAATATGACCATACTGCATATAATTTAATTAAGACACTTTAATGTGCTTCTGTGTTCTTGTTGCTTAGTACCTGCATTCAGGCAATGGTTAATTAAACATGCAGCTTAACAATGGAACAATGGTGGCTGCACCACACATTTCACAATGCATTGTACTAAAATTTTATTTGTGACTCAACTCTCCAAAAATTATTTGCTCAGTTTCCTCATCTTGTGTAAGTATGAAGAACCATAATCAATCCAAGAAGGTGCAATGTTTATGATTTTTTAATACTGGGTAAGACCAAGAAGAAATAAACATATTCATAAAATACAAGGTGATTCTTTGGGGATCAGCCATATAGGGAGAGAATAGACTCTGGTGCTGTATCTCATTATTGTATTTAATGTAAAATAAATAAATAAATAAATAGATAGATAAATAGCTTGAAATATGCCTAGGTTGGAAATGAAACAACCCCTTCATAACTCATAAATGACGAACAAAATACTTCTTTTCTTTGTCTGCTGAAGATATTTTAAATACTGTTTGGATTACCAGATGTGTTTGGTTTTGGTGTTTTTTTGTATGGAAATGGCACATGCCAGCTGGAATGGCTGAATACACTTAGCTGAGTCCACAATGTAAATAAAACCTATAGCTTCTTTTTTCTCTTTGCTTCTGCCCCATGAGCAAAGACAGACTCAGGCCTGGTTTGTGTAAGTGGACTATTCTGCAGCTCGCTTGCTTGCTGTTGAGCCTGTCATCATCATACTGTGAACACCTATACCCACCAGCATCTTTACAAGCTTCCCTACGGAGACTTCTAGGACACTTTCTGACACAACGTCATCAAGAAGACTCTTTAGAATGAATCTCATTACAATGTATAGAAAGGTTATTGTTAAATTATTCACTTTGTTAGTACATTAAGGTGGCCATATATTCAATCCCAGGCAATTAACTGACCAACACAGTCAATTATCTAATAATAAACCTGGACCCCTCAAGACTTCCAACTAAATTAAAGGGTCTCTTGCAGAAGAAACAGAGTGGCCATAAAACTCTCTGCGACTTAACACTGTTAGAGGAGTCTAAACATTTCCTGACTCCATTTGGAATATAGATTTTTTATTTTCTTCCCAAATGACCACAGGAAACAGGTTATATCATTTTAATTATTGCTGATGCTGTTCAGGGGTTCTGAGAGCAAGCCAATAATTCCAAAAACAGGTCTCTTCTTTTATGTACTTCTCTTCAGCAAGCCTTCTGCTCCCACACTTAAACTCTTCATCCACCTTATATGCTATCTTTTTTAAGGAAGCCTTGAATACTGGCCTAAAACACTTTCATTCTCTCCCTTCTCCTGTCTCAGTTAGTCCTCCCCCATCATTAACTATAAAGTCCAGATTGTGAGACTCACAGGCTAATGGAATGTCTAATGCAGAGCAGCTGTACATTTTTAATGCAAAAGGGGAAAAATAAAGGCAGCATATGGTTTTATGTAATCTTCCTATGAATTTTTAACTGAGCGTCCTAATTCATGTCGGACAGAAAGAGCTTTTTTACTGGTCCTTTGTGGTTAGAGCCTACTAGCATGAAGCATGCAGTACTTTAAAGCCACAGTGAGTGCAGGTGAGATTGCTCTGCAGTAGATGCTGGTGTGAATGGCATTTGTTTTGTATCGGTGCCTTTAATCATGACAATTCAGTGGCTGGAAAAACAGAGATGTATGAGCAGTATGGATGAACTGGTCTCCTCTGCACGTGACTGCTCTTGAGGGTTTTGTTCAGTCCTGCATAACCATAAAAGTAGAAAGTGCCATAATGGCTTCTTACCCTTCTTTTTCTATAAAGTGATCATGAAGTTCAAAAANGGAAGGGAAGGGAAGGGAAGGGAAGGGAAGGGAAGGGAAGGGAAGGGAAGGGAAGGGAAGGAAAGGAAAGGAAAGGAAAGGAAAGGAAAGGAAAGGAAAGGAAAGGAAAGGAAAGGAAAGGAAAGGAAAGGAAAGGAAAGGAAAGGAAAGGAAAGGAAAGGAAAGGAAAGGAAAGGAAAGGAAGAGAAAAAAATATGGGATTTTTTTTTTCCTAAAAGTCAATTTTAAAGGCTCATATATGTTGACTCTGCTCCCTGACCTATCATATGTCACTATGCAGGGCACCACAATGTTTAAATTCCTTCAGCCCTAAATGACATTCATTTTCTCTCTACATGGCTATTTCCATGAGAGGAGCTTCCTAAGGGTAAGGTAAACACAGAGATAAATGATCTAAGAAGTTTGTGGAGTCTTCATCAAAGGAAATCTTCAAAACAAATTACAGAAACATGCACCAGAAATGACAGAGATACGGCTGATCCTGCCCTGGGGTTTCTTGAACCTCTTTCAGACTTATAATCCTACGATTCCTCTGTAGCCTTAGAGCTGACCAAGGCAGGCTCCTCTGTTACTCAGCCATTACCCTCTAAAAGCCCCCACATTAAACTATTCTCTCACATCCATCCATTTTCTTTGCTTTCAACTTCCCTCCTTCCCTAGCTTGTTGCTCACTCTATTTTTCTTATGTTATATATAAGAACTCTCTGCTTCCCCTTTTTTCCTTGCCAAAGTGGCTACCCTCCCTTTCTAACATATCAGCTCCACTCTTCATAATCTGCTTTTTCAGAAACTTGTGGAACTCAAAAGTGTCTTAGGAAGGAGGCTGTTTTACAGGTGAAGAAACAAAATTGAAAAGAAGGGAAATAATTTGCCAAACAGGCAGCAAGAAGCAAGGCTGCCATGCCAGTTTGAAACCCAGTAGGAATACTTTGTAGTTATCCATTCAGGATAACCTGCTGTAGTCTTCTTAGAAAAAAGGACAGGGGAGCTGCGGATATAGGGTGAGAAAACCCAGTCAGTAGATGAAGAGACCATTTGTGGTGATGTTGCCATCCAATAGGGTTGTCACATTCCCTAACCCAAATTACTAGCCAAAAAAATGTTGTCTTTTCTTACACATCACTGTCTTCCTGAGTCCATACATATTTATGTGCCAATAGTAATTTCAGTAAGAAGGTGGGGGGGGAGGGGGGAGTAAAGCAAAGAAAAGCAGTAGAAATTTTTCTCCTGGATCTTAACATTTCATTGCAGAATTAGGACATGCTTTCAAGTGCATTCCTTCTGACTGGAAAATCTGAGAATCTTTTCCTTTTTAAATGAAGAGTGAGATTTTTGTCTAATTATCTGACTTTGAAAGTTGAAGAATCCCAAATGTGATTTGACTAGCAATAATATTGCTAACATTATCAACACTGAAACCTTTGAAAAGAAGCTCCTGTTTCAAAATTAGTCTTTGTCTTATATCATACTATGTAAAAATGTTTTATCCACTTACTATGGAAAAAGCCAGTAACATTAGACAGATTTGGTTTCTATTTTCAACCCATGATGGGTTTTTTGGAACGCTGTTTTCTAGTGCTGCGGGCAATCTCCTAGGGAGAGATCTCCTGTCACATCTCTAGCACTGTGCCATACACTCCAAGCACCTTCATTTTCTCCTTCATGGGACCTTATTTCCCTTTAAAAATCAATTGTTATCACACATGAAGATCTACACATACATGTTTAAATTATAAATGTAAATGAAGATGCAGACCCATGTGATTGTGCCTGAAGGGAAAGAAAGCTATCACTGACTTAGATCTAGAAGCTGGATTACATTGCAAAGATGTTGCTGCTCCTGCCAATATCTTGCCTTGGGGCTTACTATGGACTTGGCTCTTGTTTGTTCAGTTATGTAAGACTGGCACTAATGCAGCAAAGCCATACCTGAAGTTACTCTGCACTTGCAGGAGAATGACATTTGCCATACAGTCACGGGCCTCATTCAGACAGGGAGTGTCGAATATTTCTAGAGACAAGAAGCAAAAGGAAGCATTTAATGGGCAGGCTACAGTGCTTGGGCACAATCAGCATGGCTGCTTGGAGAAAGAAATGCGTAATAATCCACTGTAGCTGATCCTAGTACTGAGTCCAATGACTTATCAAAAGGCAGGTAGAAACAACCAGAATACACATTTTCTAACCTTATATATTTAGCAATGCCTTCTGTACATCTGACTTGAAGGTCCTGTGTGCAAGCCTTCATGACACTCACATTTTTTAGGACTTTTATATGGAGTAAAAAAATTGGATATTTTCTGTCCTGCTTCTATGAAGAAAATCAAAACTCAAAACTTCTCTCTTCTGGCTGGTGTAGCCACTAAGAGAATCTAACTCAATATCAAATATCACACAAAATCATGAGAGCATTCACCATTACAAAGCCAACATTTTGCCTACCACAAATGCAGTGACAGTGAAAATAAAAAATGCAGACATATTTTTTGTGAAAAGTGACGGGGTTTTATTCCTCCTCCCAAACCACCTTTACACAGTCCAAAAATATATTTCAAGTGTTGGAGGAAAAGGTTTTATGCTGAGCTTGGCTGTGCATTCTCTGCCACTCACATACCTAATTATTTTACCTTACCATCACCTCTTTCCCATCATATAAAATGGACTAGTATTCCTTATTTATACATAAAACACTTTGAAACCCTTTACTTATATACAGTCTGAGTGTAAGAGATGTATGGAACAACACCAAAAACTCAATCACAGAGGTAGGGAAATAAAGTTCTTTATATTATTCTTGGTTTTGAGGCAATATTATTTCTTGTGAAATGTGTTTTCACTTTACACCTCTCCTCCCCACCTCATTCTCTGCAGTGTGCAGATATTCTGTTCCATTCACAGCTTCTCTGGTGCTGGCCGTGCAGAAGATTGTGTGCCACAGAGACCTGAGAACTGCAGGATGCAGGACAGATCATGATGGAAACCTCTGCCTATTAGATGCTAATGAAAAAAGCTTATGAAATAATAACAAAAATAAAAGGATTACTTGGAAAACCCTAACCATGATGAAAGTTGCCATTGTTTTTTAATTGGAATGATAAACCTGCTGGGATTCCCCTGAAAATGCTCCTCGTCTAAGATTAAAGTGCAATCATTTTTATACTATGAGTACAATAGTTTACCAGTTGTGCATCTTTCTCTTCTGGATCACTGAATACCTGGTTCAAGCTATGGCAGGAATTCATTCATCCTTGACATCTGAATGAGTAAGGGAAGAAAAACTCCAAAGATTTCCTGCAAGAAGGAAGTCTCCTCTCCCAAGACCGTATTTGTCAAAAGTTTCATTGTCCATTTTCAGTCCTGCTCTGATGATCCACACAAAATCATGAGGAGCACAGCTTTCTGGGACTATTTCTGCACTCACAGCCACAAGTCTCATGAAGCCTAAGATATGTCAAAGCAGCAGGGGTTCATTAAATGTAGTCACCGTCATAGCACTTTGTTCACAAGAATGTAGCAGGATTCACTAATGAGGAATGACTTCCAAAGGTAAACATACAAAATACAGTTATAGGATGACAAAGAAGATGTCTAAATAGCACAGAGACTTTGGGAGACGTCAGCATCTTGGAGATGAGTAAGCTATTTAAAATGGTACAAAACACTTGGAGCATGGGGATATATTTAAGAAATGGAAATACTAGGGTTATTAGGGGAGGAAGACATCAAAATACTGATGATAAAATGGTTTATCCAAAATAGCTGCCTTGTCAGTAGATTCAACTGCTCAGGCTACATGTAGTTAGAATAGAAAGTTATGTCTGTTAGGGAAGTTTGCCTTTCTAGCTTCAACTCATAGAGAATGTAATTCAGCTATGGCATCCAAGCGGGTTCATGAAGATTTCCTTTTTTTCTCCCCACTTCTGCTCATATTCAGTTGCTGTCTGTGCTCACAGAGGGCTGAATGCACACCCACATGGCAGTACTTAAACACCCCCTTGCTGATGCTAAGGTACGTCACAGGCTCTACAAAAACCACTCCTACTTTTCCCATCCTGTTAGCTTTAGTCAGTAGGGTATTAGAAAGATAAGACCTAGCAGTTAAGCAAAGAGCATCAAAATAATTTCCAGTACCCATCTCACATATCACAAGAATCCAGGAGCCTTGAATCCCTAGTGAAACTCTGCTGCAGAAGTCCAAAAAGCTTCAAACAGAGTACACTAGAAATGTTGGCAACTTATGTTGACTTAAACGATATTGGTTGCTAACAATACTCCACCATCCTCTGAAGTCTGATAATCTAAAAACCATGAAAACGGTCCTCAGATATCCCAAGTGGTTTGAAAATCTTTATTTTCAATATGGATTTTCAATAATTTCAACTGAACTCAGTCCCAGTAGCCTATTCACTCTCTATTAGAACTGACATAGACAATAAATTTCATTTAATCATAGAATGGCTTGGGTTGGATGGAACCTTAAAGACCATCTAGTTCCAACTCCCCAGAGGGCAGGGACATCTTCCACTAGACCAAGTTGCTCAGAGCCCCATCCAGCCTGGCCTTGAACACTTCCAGGTATGGGGTAGCCATGACTTCTCTGGGCACTGCGTCAATGTCTCACCACCCTTGCAGCAAAGAATTTCTTCTTCATATTTAATCTAAATCTGCCCTCTGTTTGTAGATATGTAAGTCATGGCAACTGGTTAGTTTGGGTTTCCCTTGAAGCATCCTGTGCTTTTCAATTTCAGAACCAGGACAGTTAAAGAGATTACCTTTGGAAATTCCTCCTTGATAATCTCCAGTAGCATGTTTTCGTGGCTTTTTTTTTTTTTTTTTTTGCACATATGTGGGAAAGTGAGGATGAAGATAATAGCAGATTCTTTTTCACCTTTCAGTCACTCAGATAGTGTTTACAGGTCTGGGCAGTATCTTGTGAGCAGGTACGACACTGCTGTTTCTACAGGACTCAGCTCAGCTCCAGGTCAAAAAGTGTGACTGTGTTAATAAGGTTACAAGTCTAAGCTCTTATATCCTGCTAATACTGAGCCTGTTAGTATGGGTTTGGCCACAGGCTATGTGGTAACACTGATTGCTGCTTGGCTTGGAAATGCAGGCCCCAGTAGCACACATCACAGCATTCCATAACTTAGAGAGAATTGCTGCCTTCTCCACCTATGAGTGGAACTGGCACCAAAGTGTATTTGGAAGCTTTGTGCTTCCCTAATGGCAGTAAAGAAGTTGTCTCTTCTACATACTGAGAACACCAGGAGGCACACAATAACACACAATGATGGGTACTTATCCCTTTGGAAAGGAGAATAAGAATTGTGTCCAAAATCAAAGAAAATCAAGAGAAAAAACACTAAGAGAAGTGCAAAAGGAAGAAGGATTTTGAGGATTTTGCAGCTTCACAGTCCAGAGGAATATGTTTGTGTTTATCCCCTTGCTGTGGGGTTCAAATGGTGCTACATTGCAGTTTGTCCAACTGGCACTTCCCTGAACACTGAGCATTGGCTGCAGAATGTGCAGATTTCACTGCAAGATTTTTATCTGTGCAGTTGGAAGGCTGCTTGTGTGCACATTTCAAGTAATCCAAACTTCTTCAAAGATCAGTTAGTAAATTATACAGATAACCATCTCAAGCCTGAGCAGAAGGTTAAGGGTCATTTTTGGCTTTTTTAGGCTGCCAGTAGAGAACAAATATGACTTTTTCCAAACCAGCACGCATTCTCATAACAAGTCCTGGTGCTTTTTATTGACTAACTGGACTCTGACCCTTGAAGCCTGTACTTTGTGCTTAGAAACACACAGAAAATGGTCTGCATAATGCTGCAAAGGGTTGGGAAATTACAGACTGTTATCAATAATTAGTATGACTTTTTTTTTTGCCATTTACTTAGCAAAAAGACAGAAAGAGCCTGGGTCAGTGGCAGTGGTTCAGGCTTGTCACTTTTCATCAGCTTAAGTGCTAAGAGCAGATGTGAATCAGGTTACAGCTAAAAGCTTTATACACCAGCATTCACAGCCAAGAGTGCATCGCATTTGGTTAACTTTTGATTCCTAAAAGGGGAAGGCTCTTGATGACTAAGAACCCATTTGAGGTAATGAGAGCTTATTTGGAGCTAACCGGCTCAACTCTGTTGAGGAGTACATGCAAATAACCTGAATCCTGCTGCAAACCATGCTGACAACCCAGCAGCACCCAGTACAGACAACAACAGACCACAACAAGCTTCAACCCACAGCATCGTGCAGCTCATGTGAGCATCTCCACCTCCTTTTTAAGCACATAAGTCACATTTGTTGATATTAATATCCAGTAGATGTCTATCTAATAAATATAGCACTCAGAAAAGCCTGTATATGCATGCAAAAGGAGGCTTACTCTCTACAATAGCTCTTTAAATGGACTCATTCCAAGACAGCTCTTCTAAATTTCCTGTCTCCATCCAACTGCTCAGTTAGCTGAAAACAAGTAATCATGCTTAGAAGATAAAGCATTCTTGTATCTTCTGGGATGCAAATTCCCATTTTGCATTTGGAAGTGTTCGGAGACTGGCTGCAAGAACACCCATCTGCTTGCTTGCCAGAGCAAAAGGAGCTCAATACCTGTTATTAAGTCGTACGTGTCATTTCCCAAGTTTGTTGGGAAAAACTGGGGTGGCAGAAAGGCACTAGTCAACACTTTCTTAGTTTCAGTTAATTAGATGACCTAATTTTTAACCATGTTTTGACATGGGGATCTGTTGATACACAAATCACGAGTCCAACATGGTAATATTATGTTTTAAAGTGGTTCAAGACAAGTAAAATGAATTTGGGATAATCGTTAAGGTCTTTCCAATCCAAACATTTCTAAGGTGCTATCGGGATGAGCCTAGGTCAGCCCCGTAGATACTGGTTTTTTATCTGGCATAAATGTTCCCATCCCAACATAAGAAATCTTCCAGTCTGTGCACAGACTTGCAGAAAGGTATGGAAAAAATACAATTTTTTTTGGTAAAACAATATGCAGTCTGTATTAGCAGCCACATTTTAGAAAGCTCCCGACTGCAGCTGTCAAGCAAGAAATGCAAATAACAACTCTATGCTGGCTTAAAAGTAACAGCTTTCTAAAACCCTGTTGTCTGTATCACTTCCATGTTTCTTGTCTTTTAGTAACTCTATCCTACCATAAGAAAAATGTCAATTGTCTTCCTGTGCAATCTAGGATTAATGATGTAGAGAACAGATGCACTACAAGCAACAGACAGTAACATTTTTGCTTAACATACTAAGTTGTAGATAGGGTTTGAGACTGCATGTAAAAAGTACAGGAGAAAGAGATAAGCTTTCAAAAAACAGCCTAATGGTTCATGTTCTGTTCTGCCCACTATGTAGAAACCTGAATAATGATGACAGCAAATATATACATGCACAAATGCACACAAACAAAAAGGAAGAAATGAAGCAAAATATTTGGGTCTGTTGTAAAGCTGCCACTGGGAGAGCTATGGCAATCACTGGCAGTGATCAAAGTCTCATCATATATTTTAGCTGCTAATAGCTGGACCAGTTCCAGCTTGTACTCTACTCCTATTGCCAAATCTGCTGATGCTGTAGAGAAGCCTGGTACATCTCAGGCAATCTGAATGTGAGCAAAGGCAGCAAGGAAAGGTTAACAGTATCAAAGGTACATTCTCAGATAAAACAGCAATTAGAACAGTGCTAAAAATCCCCCATCTTCACGATTTGAGTGGGACACTGACCATGAGGCGGAGTCACAAAAAAATAGCAGGAGCCATGGTGAAGTATAAATCACTTTGTTTTCTTCTGAAGTGTGTAGCTTTCATTTCAGCTCTGGTAGACGAAGGGTGGATAAAGGGCCAGATTCAGACACCCGAAATTAGACCTCCACAGGAGAGGCAGGTGTCTTTCTACACTTCAATTACAGTCAGAGGAGACCTAATCAGCACAGTCAGTGGAGTCTAGAAAGCCATTTGGCTGGTCAAATGCAGGTGTCTATCTCAGGGTCAGATAAATAGCCCTCTAGGCTTCATTGTCTGCATTGAATAGATCAAGTTTAAAAGCAGCTTTGCCATCCAGCTCACAATTCGATTCACAAGACACTAAAATTCATCTGGTTGAAAGTGCTGATAAATCCTGCCCACTGCTTGTTTTTTTATATCTTTATTTATTTTGATGTGGCACGTCCCAGGTCATGCGCATGCCTGTATTAAGATGAAGCAGTGAAACAGCTCAGGCATGGCATATCTGAGACCATACAGCACCTTCCAGTACCTAAAGGGGCTACAAGAAAGCTGGAGAGGGACTTTTGACAAGGGCAAAGAGGGATGGAACAGGAGGTAATGGCTTTAAATTTACAAAGGGCAGATTTAGAATAGGTTTAGATTAGACATTAGGAAAAAATTCTTTCCCAAGAGGGAGGTAAGGCACTGGCACAGGTTGCCCAGAGAAGTTGTGGATGCTCCATCCGTGGAGTAGTTCAAGGTCAGTTTGGACAGGGCTCTGAGCAACCTGGTCTAGTGAAGGTGTCCCTGTCTATGACAGGGTGGCTGGAACAAGATGGTCTTTAAGGTTTCTTCCAACCCAAACCATCCTAGGATTCTATGATTTACCTAAACCAGCATTCTAACTGTGATATTACAGGTGCCTCTGTCAATATTACAAGGCATCCAAAAACTGCACACTACCTTGACTGCTGTGCAACTGCAGATTTTCAGGAAGATAATAAGCAATATGTTTTTCCCAAACTGAAAAACATTTCATGCATTTCTACATTCCCCTCATTCTGAAAATGCTCACTCTCTCCTTCATACTGATCTTCCAGCTTATCATTCTTTAATGAATTCCTCCCATGCATACTTACAGATAAACAGATCTGAGATAGTAAACCAAGGCCAGTGCAATGAAAGTGGAGTACTGAAATACAAGTACCTCTCCAAAATTTGTAGCAAACATGTAACACAATCAATAAAACCCATTTTACACATATATATTTATATATATATAATACATATATATTTATATAAATAAACCCTATTTATTATATGTTAAGGGTTATTTTATTCAGTTGTCTTTTTTTTTTCCCAAAGAAATCTCTTTGTAAAGAACAAAAAGCAGCAACTTCTACAAAACAGATATTATTCAAAATAACCTGCACTCACAGCTTTTCATCTTTCCTCACCTTGAATCAGAAAAATCTCAAGTGAGAGCATATTATGTCCAAACAGATTGCTTGACCTCATCTAAAACAGTACACCAGGAGGAAACGAATGAAAATTGTCTTTATTTTTCATAAAAGCTTATTCTGTCCTTGAACAAAGTGCTAACAAGGAAACATTATGCTCAATTAAATTGTTTATTTCTGTAAAGTCTCCAGGCCAATGCATTTTGTTATTGACTATGTGGAATCAAAGGCATCATTTTTACAGGAGACAGAAAGGGCCAAAATTTGACCCCAAACTGTTCATTTTATTTACACTTAAATTCCTGAAATGTGCCAAACTCTGTGTAGCAATCAAAGCTAAATGATAAATCCCCACACCTCTTTGTTCTGATAGAAGTAGCTCCTATGAGCCCCATGTTATGCTTACAGAGACTGGGAACAAATGTAGTAATTGAGAGGAGAGATGAAATCTCAAGAGCTCCTGCAAACAAACCTGCATTTAAATCACTACAAAACAGAAAAACTTTCTCCAGCCAATCATTTTTGTGCTCTATTTCTTCCAGAGTACTTTTATAAAGGAGGTCATTTATGCCCCCTTTGGTATGAGATGGAGCCCATTAAACCTGGTGAGTTGTAACACAACAGCAATGACATTGTTAGTTCGAATAATCAGCTTGCAAAACACAACTTTCTTCATGGCATCAGTTCCAATGGTTTTAACAACCTTGTTGTTTTTCCACTGACATCAGTGTATGCTGAGGAGGTGTGAGAAAGAGAGCAAGAAGTGGGCAAAGTCTGGCCTGTTTGCCAGAACAGCACCACAGAGTATAAGACATTTGCACGTCTTTTTGACTAAGTAATTTCACACCTGTCACAGGAGAGAGTCAAATACAATTCTTACATCTTTGATATACCCTGAGGTTCTATCACTTCATCTCTCCTGAAACACAAAATTGTTCATTTCTCATTAATTGTCCTTTATGTAGAGAGTTTTCAATTAAATTGGGAGTAGTGTTACACTCCTTACTTTGTGATACTAGCCCCCAAAGATTAATAGATTGCTCATAATTTCTGAATTGCCGTCTGTGTTCTATTACACTCTCATCATTTGTTCTGATTATGAGACCAAACCAGAAAGTGTCTCATAGAGAGTGGCAGTAGCCATCTGGATCCCTGGGGGAGCCATTTTGGCAGAAAGAATAGCTAACTCAGTCTGAATGCAGTGACAAAACTAAAGTGATTGCACAGAAGCCTACAGCTCCTTGGAGGATGCCATCCAAACTTAGGTTGCATTTACTAACTAACACCTAAACAATGTCATCCAACAAGGTGTCTTTGTGCACTACCAGCTCTGTGTGCTTCTGAGTTAGTGTAGGGTTTGCAGTAGTGTCAAAAAAGAGACTCAAAAGAAAATAAAAACCTTATAATTTTAGGAAAACCTGATCATTAAAACAAAGCCTTCTGAAAAGACAATAGGAAACAAAGTAATTGGAATGTATTTGCTTAAAGGAGTCAGATTGTGTCACTAACCTGATATATTTACTACCTGCTTTTATCATTCTTGTTTCGTATTTGCACTCAATAAATACCATGCAGGTGTCCTAACAACTCTGCTATGATTAACTCCATGCTCTGAAATATTACAGGTTTCAGAAAAAAAAAGTATGGTTTTATATTCACAATCTTGTCGCCAAAAAATAGCTTTATTCGGGATGTTAATAGAGATAATTCATCCCTTAACCCTCTTGGGTTTGAAAATAATTCTCCCTACAAAGAAGCAGAGCTATAACAATCTGTTGCTGGGATCACATCAGCTGTCAAAGCCCCAGTGATTGTCCACCATCATCAGTGGCTCCCTCCAAGGCTCTGAAAGACCACAGATATCTGACATAGCTCATGAACAGTGATGTTCTTCACAACATCTCTGTAACTTTTTTCCAGCAAGACAAGGGTTTGGTTTTGGGAAATAGTCCATGTTTTGATCTTCTTGTCCTGTGAGCTCTGGGGCCTCCAGTGAAAGACAGCCACAGTCCCATGCGACCAGGTGCAGAGGGAGGTCACAGATGTATCTGAGGGATGGAACAACTCTCTTACGAACACAGGCTGAGAGAGTCGGGGTTGTTCAGCCAGTTCTCTTCAGGAGAAGAGCATGCTCTGGGAGAGACCTTATTGCAGCCTTTCAGTACTTAAAGAGGCTTATAAGAAAGACAGAGACTGTTCCCCCTTCCTCCTCCTTTATCTTCATTTATATTGTTGAGCAGAGCTCATGTGATATGGAATATCACTTTGGTCAGGGATCAGCTGTCTCAGCTGTGTCACCTCCCAAGAGCCCAGCCTACTGTTGAGGGGGGAATATTGGAGAGACAGCCTGGATGCTGTAGAGCACAGCCCAGCAGTAGTCAAAGCACTGGCATGTTATCAATACCTTTCCCGCTAACAAGGCACAGCACTCTAAGGGCTGCTAGGGGGAAAAGTATCTCCATTCCAGCCAGACCAAATACAGCATCCAGGATTTTTATTTCTGGTATTTTAGGTTTTGGTCCATCTCAATTAAAATCGGTTAGAAGTCAATTTCACAGCTGTTGGTTTTTAAGATCTCACAAAAATGATAATTCACTGCTAGGCAATAATTTACTTCAGCACAGCAATTCCCAGGATAAAGCTGACACATTTTTAAATCTCTCTCACTCTCCCTTCCTCATATCCATCCTTCTGTAAACCAGGGTTGTGGAAAGGACAATGATCTTTTTTCTTGAGAAGTATGGGAAGGAAGGAAGGAAACTACATATCTGTCTAACTCGCCCACAGCCACATCTCACTGAAATTAGCTTCCAGGTATAAGGTGAACAGGAGCTGTCTGTGCCTTGTCCACTGAAATCTGAACCCTCCTTGTGCTTCACTTTCCCTACACTAATGGCATCTCATGGAAAGATGAGCCTGAATGCAAGACATTCCCAGACTGGAGCTTCAGAGGTTTGTTTTTTTTTTTTAATGTGAAATCTTCTTTTTCTTGGTTAAAATATTAGGACTATATTTACATTTTGAAACCTATCTTAAGCACCCTCCTGACTGATCAGAACAAGATCGGTCCTCTGGTGAAATTTATTTTTTAAATAAGGTTGAAAAAATTGTGCTCGAAACCTTAGACACATTTTAAAGTGGATAATTAAACTCAATTGCCCCCACAGGGGATGGCCTTTAGTGCAAGTTGGTTGCCAGTACAAGTCTATTTAATATATTGTATGTTATTTCTTTTAAGGTTTATTTGGTTTATATTGGACTGCATGGAATTAAAAATAGATGGGGTAACAGGCATTACCTAAAGTTATGTACTTGTATTGCTCACAGGGGTGAGAAAGATGGTGAAGAGGAGTATTACACCCTGGACCCCCAAATGCAGCCAGGGGCTGCACCTGGATGTCACATTCAGTAGTGTGATGCAGAGCACCTCTGGAATGCAGCCAAGAGAGGGATGCCATGAGGCTTGGGTTGCTTCTCTGAGGAGTACAGGAAGACATGCCCAGATCCAGTGGAATTCAATTCATATATCTCTTTAGAGCAAATCTAAGCCCAGCACTCTTTTGAAACTGAAAAAATTTGAACGCTGAATCATTAACTCAGCTGGTATATTACTGACTTCTGGTAAATCTCAAGCTTATCTTTCCTCTGGGACAAAATTCAGTTTATTTGTTCAGCAAGTAGCAAAATGATGCCTTGATCTCAATTAGTTGCTAATGTTATATGAACACTCATCTTTAATAACCACAGTCTACAGAGGCCTGACAAAGGGTCAGGTAAAGAGAATCTCGATTTAGTTGAATCCTGATAAAGCTCTGTTTCCAACACCAGGTCTAAACATTATCCAAGTTTACCTTCCCTCTCCTAAAGACCATGCTTTCAACACTAATGAATTAACATAGCTCCCACAAAGCTAGTGGGATTATGCATGTCCAGCACTAACTGATAATTGAAGCACATCCATTCTCTTCAACATTATTTTCACATCTTTTCCCCAATGACTGGCTCCCATTTATTTCAACGTGAGTTATTAAAGCAGATCATATGCCATCTGCCTTCAACCTTACCCTCCATTACCTAACGTTTGACATGGTTAGTTTTGAAGAGGTCTACAACTGTAATTAATGTATTCCCAGTCATCTACTCAACATGGAGGCAGCCTTTGTTTTATTTTGTAAGGCATTCTGTGCATCAAGGTAAGTTTTGATGGAAATTATCAATTACTCTGTCCCAGTGTATCACTTGCAAAGTACTTTTTTAGATGGTGACACATGAATGCCACTGTAGAAAAATTTCTCACATATTTCTGATGTGGACAAACATGCCTTAACTGCAGCCCACTACCAAATTAAAAAAAAAAAAAAGCACCATTTCAAAGAGTCAAACATCTGCCCAATTCCAAAGGACAGCATCAGAGCATGTAAACAAAAACACAGCAGGGAATTTAATCATGAGAAAACTGAAGTGAAAGAAGGTTTTGTATGGGCAGAGCTAGTTTTAGTTCTTTCATGGCAAAAATAAAGGGGTCAGAGAGATCAAGAGGTCACCCATTCATGGGTTAAAAGAAAAAAAAAGAACAGAAAGGACTTTTTTATAATCTACTATGCAGTGCTAGGAAATGTCCAGATCAGGGTTTCCCCATCCCGTATTCTACCCACCTTGAAGGATAAAGAAAACAAAATCCTTGGGCTTCAACCTCCCAGCTAGCTTTTATCATAATCCATATTATTCGCAAAATAGACTGGAGGTGACTTATGTAGTGACCTCTCACCACAATTCAAAACGAGTCTTAATGAACTAGGGTAATTCATTCCTCTGGCAGAGCTTATGAGATAAGGCAAGACTGCACTGGTGGGCTCAGCAGACTGAAATGTTAATCTTTTGTAGTCCCTGCTCCAGAGGACCCCCAGGTCAAATCCTGGTGCTGCCGAGAAGTAGAAGTGCCTTTGTTTGGGGTTGGAGAAGCATGGTTCTTGATTTCAGTTGCCATTCACTCGGCAGAATGTAGTGTGCGTGTGTGAGAGTAAAAACAGCCTGTAAAGTTATTTAAAACCATACAACAGAACTTTCTGTTGAAAGGCAGAGAATAAAGGCTTAAAATAAGAAAAAGAAAAAAAGAAAAAAAGGGAGGGCGGGTATTTACGGAGTCTGAAACAAAAAAGACAATAAGGCTGTGGTCCCAAACTGCACTTCTGGCCCTTGTACTCCTCTCTGGATCATTAAAAATCCACTGTGACATTGCTTCAAGAGTTAGAAACTCCAAGTGGAATAGCTTTGATTATTCATCACAAAACAGGAATGCATACCATTTCACCCTACAGCAAAATCAGCAAAAGTATGATTTACCTTATCAAATGTGATAGGATATAAACATCTCTCATTTTCTCTCTTTCCTGCTCCTAGATAAGCTAGCTGCTTCTGAACTCCAGTGTACAGAGCAGTCATTGGGATTTCTTCCTTTGAATCAGTAAAACAGAGGTGTTGAGAAAGACAAGGATCTGTTTAAAGTTACAGTGGAAAAGTATGGAGCAAAAAATCGGTCTGAAATTCCCAGATTACAAGTTCCTGCCTTACTTTTGCTGCTTTTGCTTTTCTTTCTCTTGGCCTTGGCAGCATTTGCAAGGCAGCAAAACCAGTGAAAAGGTCTTTGGACACCTGACCAAAAAAAAAAAAAAAAAGCCCAAGTAAGGAGAAATTTATAAATTGCAAGCCTGAATGTAAATGAAATAATGGAGAAGAGTTAGCAAGGAAGGTCTAGGAGACATCCTGGGAAAAAGAGAGTGGACATAAAGTTAGAAAAGAGTTTTAAACTGATTAAATGGTTTGCGATACTCTATCTCTTTTTCAAGAAGATAGCAAGGTGGATGTACACAGGAAATAGAACTTCTCTAATACCGTAATAGCAGACTCTAGACTGCTGGAAAATTATATTTAGGTGGAGAAAATATACCTGGGAAATGCCCATAGGCATCCTGACCTCAGCAAGTTCATCCTGGATGTGGCACGCACCCAGGCAGCAGAGACCAGCCTCCTGGCCAAGTCTAGTCTCTCTGGTCTTTTGACTAGAGTCAAAAGACCAGAGAAAAAAAATCTTGGTTTCTCTTAAGTTATGGTGAAATTTCTGCTATACTGTAATCTGGGTTGGAATGCTGGGCAGACCCCAGTGAGATGGGAATATGTGGTAGGAGCTGCTTCAAACTACTGACACACTTCTGAACTTACTAGAAAATTATTCTGGTATTGAGAACTGCAGCTGGACTTTTGTTCAGGGGTGACGAAGGACCAGTTCTGAGATCCTCTCTGTTTTAAAGCATTGCCTCTTTTTGGTTTTTTTTCTTGTTCTTCTTTCCATGTTGAACTTCAGACTGTTTGAATGATGAGCCACACAAAACACAATTAATTGCCATGGAAACTACTCAGTTTTCAGCTCAATGTGATCAACTCACTTGCACATTACTGTTCTTGTTACTATTATTGCTATTAATTTTTAGAAGTAGAGTATGACTAATGCACCTATGGATGCGTGGATGTTGTATAGCATGGAAAGGCAATTTGGCTTTAGTTAAAATGTTACATTTTCCACCTTGACCTAACTTCTGCAAAGGAGAAATGAGAGTTTCTTGACAAGAGCCAATTCTGGGGTAGGATTTGAACAGGGGTGAGTGCCAAATCACATCTGAGAGTCCACAGGATCCTCTCAGTGGAAACCTCAGTGAACAGCCACAATCTGTCATGCAGGCGCTTGGATTGGGTAACTAGGACAGCAGGTATAAGGACCATTACAGAGGGCAAAGGGCACTCGACTCCAGAAAGAGAAGTTCCTCCAAATTTAATGTCAATCATCTTATATCAGTGTATCCTGCAAACACATTGCATCCTCGCATGCAACTTTGACAAATAGGAACAAGATTTTTAAAATCATCTTCTTTGTCTTCTCCCCCTAGAAATAAGAAATATTATTTCTTTTCTACTCATTTCCACAGCTCACAGACTTTCCAAGCCTGATCCTACAACCAGTTCATCAACGGAGATACAAGCAAGACTGGAAATTGAACTTGAGTGCTGTATTAAGAAGACTCACCACTTTACTCCTGGGTAAATAAAGCTACTCATGGTTAGATTTTGTGGAACAATAAGGAGTTGATACAACAATCAACAAGTTGATAAATATTTTGTAGCCAAGCATTTGAACAATATTTCAGCTGTGATACTAACTCATGTCAATGCAAGGTAGTCACCTAAGTTTGAAGAACACTTCTGCTCTGAAGGCTGCATTCCTACAAAATTATAGGGAAAGCATTTTCTTCTTCTTCATTTTCATTACTTTCTTTAAGTTGGATCTGTAATGACTTTTATCAAAAAAGAGAAAAGAGAGAGAGTACAAAAGAATTTTTACCATGGAGCAATATACTTGGTAAGCTCAAATAAAATATACAGCTATGCTACCACAGAGTAAAGCTCTATAATTATACCCATTCCTTTATTTCCTACAAGTTTGCACATTACAATCCACCAAGCGGCCAGATCACTCAGCTACCTAGATCCCTTGCAGTCTACGTAGCCAAGGGTGAAATTAATTGAAATTCAATGGTGATATGCTGATTTACAAGTAGAAGATCTTTCTCAGAATAACATAGAAGTCTCTTTTGCTTTTGAATGGAGAGTGATTAGATTTAGATTAGAGAACTTATAGAAACATAGAAAGATAAACAGTTGCCATGGCCTTTTCTTAGATCATAAAAAATAATCGGATTCAGGGTTAGCTTTCTAAAAAGAACAATCTGCAGAAAGAAAAATAAAGGAGCATCTTAAGCTGCTGTCACCACACTCTAAAGTGCCCACACAATAGGTTCACTTCAGAGTGAAACCAGTTCTCCTTTTGGTTCATTTGCTGACATTGTCTGATGGGCAGCTTTGCTCTTTGCAAAGAACGGTTCAGAAATCCTGAGTGAAAGGTTCAGAGCTGGATGGAGCAGACAATCATTCATGTGTTTCACGATCACAAAATTCCATCACCTAAGTCGCTTGTGAGCAACTGAAAACCAGGATATGAGAAAGGCTGCTTGCTCCTGGAGCAAGTGTCTGAACTTGGGCCCCCAGAAGTATTTAACCAGAAATCTGCCTAGAGGGTCTTTTTGCCATTTCTCTTTTCTGCTTCCCTCTATCTCCAAAAGGGTTTCTTTTTGATGAATGATTGCTATCTGCCACCACTCCCCTTTAGGTGAAACTTTATGCCCTTTAAACAGCACTGACTAAAGAACAGGAAGTAAAATAAAAGAAAGAGAGAAAATACCTCTGTCCGGAAGTGTTGGAATTCCAGGAGAGAAAATCTGGGTCTTGTTCACTGGTTAGTTATTGAAAACACAAGACTTTGCCTTAAACACCCCTGAAGCATCACATTTAACTTCTGCCTGACTAACCAATGGAGGAAGATGCCAAAATAGTCACTGCCTTAACACAAATGCATTTGTGACCAAAGAGCTATCTCTGGATACCAGGGTTTTGTGTGAACAGAACACTTATACAACATCTGAGTATCTGGGCTGCTGACCCAAAAAGTAAGGTGCTGTCTTGTGCCCCTGTGCCCATGTGTCGACCTTCCCTTATTTGAACACCTTATTAGAAAACACTACCCCTGACAGAAAGTTAACATGGATGTGGGAGGCTCAGACCACAAGGATCCTGAAGTGAGCTAAGTTCAAAAAAGCTGTTGCTAAATACGTGATTTAAAAAAAAAAAAAGGGTTTGAGCATTAAATCTGGTTATTAATGTCTAAGGTCCTCTGTCTCTCTGTGTGTCAAAAAAAAAATCAGTTGAGTTTCTCTTGCGTGCAGGCCAATAAAGTGACAAGCAAAGTGAGCAGGATTTGGCATTAATGTACCCAAGTGCCTCCTCCCACTAGTAAAATCAAATTTTGTCCACTATCAAATTGCTGGGATCAGCTAAGAACAATGAGCTAGGAGCTAGACATTCTATGAAGAGCCAATATTATACAAACCCATGTTTTCACTACAGAACCTCTAAAAGAAAGAGTTGGATCTTTCCACTTGTTATTCTGATCCTAGAGAGACTTTTTATCTTTAGCACGAGTGCTTCTAATTCATAGTCCCAGCAAAAAAGTTATGAGCTGAAGTAACATGAAAGCTGTTGTACCACTGCTGTCCTTAGAGACAAGATAAATGGCACAGAATGTTCCCTTCCTCCCAAAAGCCTCCTTGCCTGACTGAGAAGTCAGTTCGGTGTGTTGCCTGGCTTGCTAAATTGCCACTTAGAGGAAGACACAGTTAAACATGCTCACCACTGGAGATACGCCTCCTGTGAAGTGATGAAGTTGTCAGGTGGCCACTAGATAAGCCAGCTAAAGAGGGTCAAGAAAGCTGTCCTCCACTTGATAGCAGCATCTTAATAGCTTTCTAAAAACAGTAGGCAATCAAGTACCCAGACAATTTAATTTCACTTCTCAGCTGGAAAATAAGTACAGTACTTAGTTTCATTCAGAAAAGAGAAGGAAAAGGAGAACTCATCTGCCCATTGATTCATTTGTTCACTCATTACCCATGTTAACTCCAATGTACTGTAAGCTGCAAACTTTCAGGAAACTTTCTCTGCCAATATGCGATGACACTTTACCATGAGCATTTTCCCTGACACCTTTGTAAGCTCTTAGCTTCCTTGGCCACCTTGTTATGCTATCAGAAATGTCTCGGTAGCATTCAGAGATGATAGTAATTGCATAAATGTATTCCTGCTACTCTACCTAGTAGTGATACAGTTAATAACATGGATGTAGTGAGTGGGCACCTCTATCTCCTTAAGCTTGTGAAAAAGTCTGGTGCTCAGTTAAGTTTTCCAATTTGACATAGCTTGCAAGAAAGTGTGAGCTACTTACAGTCTTCCAGAGTTTCTTGAAAACTTGCACAGACACAGACACGCTGTTAAATTACATTCTCTAGTGAATGGTTAAACAAAAATCTGGAGAAGGTCCAGATTTTCCCAGCTTCTTCATATGGTTCAGGACAGACATTCTTTCATTTTGGCATTAACTGGATTGGGATGATACTTCATTATCCAAATGACAGTGTTCGGAGGTTCGTGTACCTATTTTTTTGGTGTAGATTTAGAAAGTTGCCAAATTACTAAGATAAAGCAGAGATTTGCTTTCTGCCTTGCTCAGTCTTCACCAAAGTGGGACTGCAGTCCCTGAGTACAACCACAGTAAAGATCCCAGCCATAAGGCTCCCCACAGCAAAGCCACTGATTGCTGTCAGATTAATGTGCACTGGCACCAGGGTAACAGACAGCCTGGAGTGGCAAGAGCAAACCTGTGATTTATCTGCCAAATTTAGGATGTTTTGTATACAGTGACTTATATCAAATACTTTCAAATACTACTGTATTTGAAACATCATTTGCTGCAGTGATGCACTTAATCAGTGCTTTGGTATGGCTACAGCTCTTCAGTCTTGCATACTAGACTTGACAGTATGAAGACATGCCTACAGGTCTACAACCTCATGGAGAGGACTCCATCAGTGCTGGGGATACATGGCATTTAACCACAAGAAATAATGGTTCTTACTTGTCTTGATGAAACTGTTTTGACTGGTCAACAAAAGTCTGTGTGGTAACTGAAAAACTTAAATAATGTTATTAATTATTAGGGTGATCAGAATTGTCCCTTTCAGTTTTCTAAGCTATGATACATGCTTCTTCAAATCACTGAATGTAAATGGTTTTAAATAAGAAAGCTGGAAATCCCTTAAAGTGCTCCCACCAATGTTGTACTGCCAGAGTTTTTTATATTCTGTGCAACTTCACAGGCAAAAAACTCATCAAGGTACCAAATTAAACTGTCATGCTGCTCTGTGACTCCTGAACTGCTGGCACGCCCCAGCTGTAATGCATGTTATTAATAACACCACGTTGTCGGGAAAACAGTTTCCAGGTCATATTGTAAAGGCAGCTAATTGGTAACAATGAATGACAGATTCCCTTTAAAGTTCTGGAAATAACTGGATGCAAACAATAGCACATGATGCAAAATATAGAGAAAGACAAGATTAATACTTACTTTTGTCACAGTTGTACCTCTCACTAAGACCCTTCTAAAAAACCAAACCAAAGTATTTGCAGAGAATCTAAAGCATCCAAATGCTTCACTTTCCAGACAGGAATTAGTTTGCAGGCAGCATAGCAGGAGAATGAATAAATAATGTGGGTCACAGTTGATTATTATTGTTAATCTATAATAACTAGCCAGCCAAACATAAAGTAAAGGTTAAATTTCCAGAGGTGTTGAGATACTATTGATAGATTCACATGCTCAAATTAAGACCACCAAGCTTATACTTCAGATTCCCTCTTTAACCTTTGGAGAAACAGAGGCACTGCTGGGGCATAATTCATCACATCTGGAACAGTTGTGAACAGTGCCTCCTTTAATAGTGCCTCTTCCTTAACACCAAGCCTAAATATAGACCAAAGTGCTTAGCATAGATGGAGACACTGAAGTTTAAGCAAGATGAACCACATTTTTTGAGAATGAAAGCCACATAAGAGTGGCTTTCACTCAGAAAGATGGGTGGAAAGGTGCACTGCATATGCACCAGGTCAGTAAGTCTGGGAGCCAAAATTGTCCCAGGCTATGACTTCTTCTTTAGTGGCCACAGCTTCATGAGCAGAAAAAACAAAAAACCCACAAAAAGTACTGTTTGAATGGCTTCTGTTTATTGTTCATCTTACTAAACTAACCTGCTACCAATTTTGCATACTAAGGAGTAATGTATAGCCCTCTGGGATCTGCCTTTCAGGCAGCCTCCAGGGACAGGGCAGACACTTGGGATTTGAACATCTGTGATAAGTACTGAGCAGGATGCCTACATTCTATGAGTGCTTCTAGTTTGAAGACAGGAAGGGATTTAAGCAGTACACAGGTGTAGTCATATAACTCTGCAGCAGGGTGAATTTCATCCTTGGTGCCTCAACTCATCATCTGCAAAATGATTCAGAGATGTGCAGGCTACAAGGCCAGAGGGATCTGTCTCCAGCCCTTCACAACACACAGACAAAACAGCTACTCCCAAGAGGTGGATTAAGCTTTCTGAAAAATAGCTGATCTTGTTTTAAAGAACCTTTAAAGCAGGAATGATTTTAAGTCTAACACGAGTCCTGGTAAGGTGTTGCAAGGCTTAATTACCCTCTTTGCCAGACAACTGCACTTTCCTTCAAGGTTGAATTTGTTTAACTTTGTATTCCAGCCAATGAATCATGTTATGCCTTAGTTTGCAAGACCAAAAAGACCTCCCTATCTAAAAGTTTATCTGGGCATTGGTGCCTGCATACGGAAGCCAAGCCCTTGTCAATTTGCACTTTGATGAACAGCAGACTGTGACTCTGTAACCTCTGTATCTATAGGCTGTCTCCATGGATCTTGTTTTTGGGCTCCCTTGCAATTCTCTGAAGTTTTCATTCACGGCTCTTCAACTCAATGGAGGAGAGACAGGACAGGACGACTGCAGGGCACCCTGTGCTTGCTGAACATGTGGGGGGATCATGTGGGTATGGGAATGCCTGACCTACAGCACGCAGAATGAGAACTAAGCTTGACTGTTGGGTTTTGCTTTGCCATCTTAACAACTGCCATGTCTCCATCCAATCTTCATCAGGGCCAGCTCTCTTCCAGTAGAACCACACAATTCTGTCTATTTTAGAGTAGATTATTTGATCTGCACAGGTATTTCTGAATTTTAACTACCTCTTTGTCAGATTTTAACTGTATATGCTTTTACCCCGCTCCCTGAGATCCAGATGGTAATTGCTATATTGTATATTGTTTTTTTTTTTAAAAGAAGTATTTATCCAGCTTAAATTTACTGCCACACACTCTCACGGGGTAACTTCTTGTCTTGTTTTTAAAACTGGGTTCCTGACACGTTAAATGGAAACCGTACAAAGTACAAAACATATTCTACATAAGTTTAACTAATTATGTCTTCTCTGTCTAAATTACTTCTAAATTACTGTTTCAATCTTCTTCCTCTTACATAGAAATTCTCTCCTCAACTACAGCTAATTTCATAATTTCTCTGCTACTTGTGTTGCATCCCTCTGAAGTTAATACTGAAAAAATGCAAAATTATACCATTATTTCACAATATTTAAAATATTTATAGCATACGAACATACAATGTAATGTTTTCTTGCCATTTTGACTACCATTGATCTATTATTAGAGAAATTTCCAGAGAATTTTGTGCAAGCAGAATCTACCTTTTTTTTTCTTGTCCCCTTTTAGTGTGGTGCAGGTTTGCAGACACTCAACAATCAGGTACTATATCAGGAAAATTTGAAAAAAATTGCAATCAGCTTTCTCAGATTAAGGTTGTTTAAAAGCATTGAAGTTCAGCCTTGGTTGAAAATGAAATTGTGAAACCAAGTGGCAGCAGAATTGTAGAAACAATGCATCCTACCATAAGTCTTGGCATGTGTTGCCCCTCTACTCCATTTTGATGAGACCCCACCAGAAGTGCTGCATCCAGCTCTGGGATCCTCAGCACAGGAAGGACATCGACCTGTTGGAGCAAGCCCAGAGGAGGCCACAAAGCTGATCAGAGGGCTGGAGCACCTCTCCTATAAAGACAAGCTGAGAGAGGTGGAGTTGGTCAGTATGGGGAAGATTCTGGGGAGACCTTAGAGCTCCTTCTAGTACCTAAGTGGACTCCAAGAGAACTGGAGAGGGAATTTTGACAAGGAAATGGAGTGATGGGACAAAGGGGAATGGTTTTAAACTAGGATAGATTTAGATTAGATATTAAGATGACATTCTTTATTTTAAGGGTGGTGAGGCAAGAACACAGGTTGCCCAGAGAAATGATAGATGCCCCATCCCTGGAAGTGTTCAAGGCCAGGTTGAATGGAACCCTGGCAACGTGGTCTAGTGGAAGGTGTCCCTGCCTGTGACAGGGGGGTTGGAAATGGGTGACCTTTATAGGTCTCATGCAACCCAAACCATTCTGTGATTCTATGATTCTTTAAGGTCAGAAGACAGTAGGTTTTTGTATAAGAAGGGGGTGACCCTTCTAGTGTTTTATCACCTGAGTAAGACTGGGAGGGAAGGGGGGGGAGGAAATGAAAAAGGAACTGTCCCTGAAGAGTTATTCATCAGTTCAGATGAGTTGACAACTGCAAAATCTGCAAGGTAGCAGATTTTTCTGCTACCTGGGACATGCTGACTTGCTGACAGCAACACAAACCTGACTGGGGCCCTGAAACTCTAATCAGCTTCACAACACTGTGGCTGAGCTGCAAATACTGTGCCTTGCCACAGCAACCCATGGTCACAGTAGTGGATGATTCTCCAACTGCTGCTACAGCACTGCAAGACAGTTTTTGGAAAGGCAGGATGAAAAAGGAGACAGTGGATAAATATATAAATAAAACCTGAGGAAGAAGACAGTCTGAAGGGCTGATGACCAAATGAGGCTACACGTAGCAACTAGCAAAAGAATGCTTCCAAGTCATGGCCTGTATAGACATATGTGAAAAAGAGAAGGGGACAAAGAGGGAAGACAGAAAATATTAAGAAGGCGGTGGAAATGGGAAACAACCAACCTGGACAGTAGAAAGAGTGGCGTTCATGAAAATAGATACCCCTACACAAAGGCCATGGGTTAACAGTAAAGGTGGTAAACGTAAACTATAGATATGTAGACTTGGTGATCATAGTCTCATTCCCATAGGACAATGGGAAACTAAGGTCTGGTAGAAAAGGGATACTTAAGAAAAAGCTCTAGGTTCTCTCCTGACCCTCACAATGCCTCTGACAATATGAAGCTGTGAACAAGCTATTTCAAAATTGTGAGTCTCATGTCTGGTTTGCTTAAAAGATGACTGTGACAGTAACAGCAACCAGTTTATAGACATTATTTATGTTCACAGATGACTGTGAAAGTACCTTGCAGTTGTGGGATAATTAAGTATCACAACAGCACTTGAATAAATTTTATCACTATCAGTTTTGGAAATAGAGAAAGTAAGACACAAGAAATGTAAGATCAGAAGTCTGGCATCCATGCATATGTTAAAATCAATAGTTCAAGGTTCTTTTTTTAAACTGGGTGCCTGGTTGTAGAGCAGTTCATTGCAATAGTGTGGAAACAGAATTTCTCCTAAAGTGGGATTACTGCACTACCTTAAAACAACTGCCAAGAATGTAAAATAGGAATTTCTGTTGGTCTAATTAAACTGATCATAGTCTTACAATGCTTCTTTCTTAGTGCTGTCAACACCCATTGCCTCCTGTAGAAGCTAAACTAGCTTGGATTTCAGCAGCAACCCTCTCCTCAGTGCTCCAACAGCTTGATGGCCTCAGTGACCCCAAAAGCCAGCGTTTCCTGTCCCCATTTATCAGAGAGCCAACATGAACTCTTCCTTGCCGCAACCAGCATCCTGGCTCTCTTGTGGGCAGTTCTGAGCTCTCTTATCTGCTCAGAGTCTTTTTGCAGATTTTTCCTGCTGTGGTAGACTGAATACCACAGGCAGAACAGCAAAATATAGCTAAAGCACGAGCTAAGTGATCCTTTGCATATGCTTCAAAGCAAGAGCGCTCCTGTGGTTTTCTGCCTCCCACCACACCCTGCAGCTTCAGAGCTGGTTCAGGCCCAAACCTGGTCTAAAAACCCTGTCCTCAACCTCTTTCTTGCTAGTGGGTGTAAAAATTGCCCATGGAGATTAACAAAAGGGGAGGCAGGTCACCTAATAGAGGTCAAGTGTATTTCTGGCGTTGCCTCATCCTGGTAATTTCCCCAACAAGACCTCTATAGACCTGTTGGAGAGAATCCAGAGGAGGCCACAAAGATGATTAGAGAGATGGAACCCCTCTCCTGTGACAAAGACAGAGGTTGCTCAGCTTGGAGAAGAGAAGGCTTCTGGAAGATCTTAGAGCTCCTTCCAGTTCCTAAGTGGACTACAAGAGAATTGGAGAGGGACTTTTGACAAGGACATGGAATGACAAGACAAGGTGGAATGGCTTCAAAATAAAAGAAGAGAGATTAAGATCAGATATCAGGAAGAAATTCTTTACTGTGAGGGTGGTGAGGCATAGTCACAGGCTACCCAAAGAAGTTGTGAATGTCCCATCCCTGTTCAAGGCCAGGTTGGATGGGACTTGGAAACTGATCAAGTAGAAGGTGTCCCTGCCCATGCCAGGGGCATTAAAACTAGATGATCTTTAATGTCCTTTCCAACCACAGTCACTCTGCGATTCTGTGATTCCAGGCTGCTAAAATACAGTGTGTGACTAAATTTACTCTACATGCAAAGGCACAATGGAAAGACACTGAACAGGCTGCTAAACTAAGATTCCAATTATGAACACCAGGATATAATTTCTAATAAGGCAGGATGCAAATGGCCTCCCTCTGCCTTGCCACTCTTTGCAGGCCAAGGTACCCACCTTTCTGTACACACACACTGGGGACCACTTGTCTTAATGATACAGATGATGAAAACTTAACGCTGAGCTCAGGTGATGTGCATTAACAAGGTTTTATCTGCTGCAAACAAATGGCACTTTAGCACCCTTTTAGTATTTAAAAAGATATTCTGTAAAAACCATGAGCTTGTTTTATCAGCATTAAATAAAGAAATGATCTGTAGAGGTATCTATCTATCCTTCCATCCATCCATCATTAGATGTAATTTAATACTTAATGACATTTGTGATCATCATGCTATGCTTGTAATTGAAAATGAATAATTGAAATTCCAATTACCACAGGGGTCAGTGTAAGGGGAATTCATATAGTAACTTGCTAGGCAATAGCCTAAATTTACAGTCATGTTAGGACCGCAAACAATGTGTCTCGTTCTTCAATTATTTATTGGGAAATGTCGTCTTAATTTTGCTTAGCTATTTCTGCGAACACTCAGGGCATTGTCCTGAAAGGCAGAAAATCTAGACTTCCTCATGCTCATTCAGCATCTAGCTGGAGAGTCCTGGATCAGCACTCCTGTGGGGCTCGCTGTTGGCATCTGTCCTTACTAGAGCAGCTGAAGGTACCACCAGCAGACTAAGTGCACTTCAATACAGACCACACATCTGTCAGCATGAGGGAAATGGCAAGAAAGCACAGAGCTGCACAAGACCAGGAATACATGATACCAGTGGAGTTAGCCTTAAATAATCGATCTTGGGCCTCAAACAACATCCAGTGGCAAATCATCAACATAACAAAAGAGGCTCATTTTCAGGCTATTAGCTGCTTGCAGTACAAGGAACTTTTCTGGCTTTCTCAGAAATCTGATACCTTAATGACTGCAGAAAGGGCAACAGGACAGAAAATAATTACAGTCTGTCAGACAGTCTGGCATTCAACCTTCCACATGGTCCAGCAGACGGTGTCAAAGATTTGACCTCAAGGGGGTTTAAAGCACATTGTCAGAAAATACTCATCTAAATGGTCTACAGAGCATCCTACAGCTGATCAATGTCTTAAGTGAGCAATACTTAACAGCTGAAATGTGTTTGATTAGTACATCTAACCCCTGATTGATTGGTTTTCTAAATAATTAATTGCCTTGTTCGTGGGGGAACAAAATAAAACTTTAATAAGTGACAAGGATCTCAGTTTCTCTGTAGCTGGCTACAAGAATGTTAGCCCTGCTTTTCACTGGTCGGCTTAAAAGTTCACATATGAAACCACCTGTATATTTGCATCCAGAGTTGCAGAATTTCACTGCTTTCCTAATACCCAAAAATGTGGCTTAGTGGAAATTTCCCTTCAAGTTGTTTCAATGCCAGGAATTCTACATATTCCTTTCACTTGTCTTACAATCCATCTGGTCTTTCCAGAAAGATACGGCTGGTTTGGGCATTAAACTCTGAACACGTGACTTTAAAAAAAAGATATTAATACAATAAATTATATACTCATATTGGTTTTTTGATTCGGCTGCTGATCAATTTAGATTGGACCTCTGTGTACAGGCAAGTCTCCCTTGGCTTTTCTTTGAACTAGTAGAATCAGGTATCTCCAGAAGGCAATTTATTAGAACAGGTCATGGAGGGGAAATATAATCATGGAATGGCTAAGGTTGGGAAAGATCTCTAAGGTCATCGAGTCCACTCGTTAGGCCAGCACTGCCAAGTCTACTACTAACCCATATCCCCAGTGTCATATCCATATGCCTTTTAAATACTTCCAGGTATGATGATTACACCATTTACCTAGGCAGCCTATTTGAATGTATGAAACTGATCTAATCTGCCTTAAGATGCATCTCTTTCAAGTGCCCAGGTTTGTGAAGTCACTCCTACCCAATGTGTTAGGCTCTATGCACTTTGATCAAAAATGTGCAGAGTGCCTCTGACATCCCACTGCAGATTCAGGTTTACAGGTAGAAGGAGACACGAAACCTGTGATAACCAGCTCCAGCAAGAGGTTTATATATAGTCCTTTGTTAATAAAATCTGGAGGGACTAATTATTTCTGCAAGTACAACCTGGTTTGAAATGCAACTGGCAGGACTGAAATTATTTACATCTCTTGTACAGAGATACCAGAGTGAAGGGCAAGAGATATATCACAGTCTGGGCCTCACCCACCCAGTAATGGCCCTCTGGCCTTGTCCAATAAAAGCAAGTACCACTTTTTTACTAGAAAGAAAAAGGAATGGAAGTCTTTGACAGAATTATCTGGAAAAGGCTCATCTGAGCATACACACCGCCCTTCTGTGACTAAGGATCTTCCTCCTCCCCTCCTACCACCAGCAGCAGCAATGACAGCCCCCAATTCCAACTTTAGTCCATTGCACTCTCCCACCAAGACCTAGATTCATCTTTGCAGCAAATAAGTATTTCCTAAATATTCCAAAATATCTGTACCCCAGGACATTACATTAGTGGTCTGCCCCATACGGCCCTCAGTTATCCTGTCCTGATTGGTGTTTCTTGGCAGGACTGGATAATAGGTGCTAAAGGGACAGTCACTCTTCTGGGGCACTCAGGTCCTCAATTTTTTGATGAAGAGGAACATGCTCCTCAATTTCAACTAATATCCTTTCCTCTTTGCCACAGAAATGCCACCGCAGGAGACAGAGCATGGCCAAGCCAAGTGCTAGCTGGTCTTCCATACTGAGCCAGCCACTTCCACTGCAGATCCATGGCATCAAAGACATTTTCTATACTGCAATTTAAACTTTGAAATGTCTTGGTGTATAAATGGTAAAGTGTTAAAATGATCTTCATGTTGTTTGAGCCTGTGCCTTTTTGGGTCAGTACTACCACACTGCCATCCAGGTCACAATGTTGTTATTAGTGTCAGATTTATAAGGACCATCAGTGGGTGAAGTGTCCTTAGAGAGGCTTTTTAAACAAACGTGATTTCAGCTTATGGAACCAGACCATCATTATGTCTCTCACCAACCAAAGAATGTGTGTTTACACAAGAGGAGGCCACGGGTCAGAGGCAGAGAGCAGAAGCACAGACAGTGCAAATCAATATTTTTAAATAGTTTACTGTTAAATAAACTGTAAGACCAGGCCCAGCTGGTTTGCATCAGCTTCACCACTCTTAGTATCAATGGAAGGAGGACTGTTTACTTGTATCGCAGTTATGGATCTCGGCACCGTCATCTCAATAAACTGCTGCCTGGAAAACCTCACATCTTCTCTAATTAGCTACTCACTGAGAATGTGGAAGAGGTATACAGCTTCTTGGCTTACAAATAAAGCAATTAAAGAGCAATTTAGACATCAGAGTAAGGTCAAATATTTAACTTCTCAGAGCCTTTGAGTAATCAGGGACTGCTGGGTGTCAAACAAGTCATGGGATTGGAATGACCTGACCAAGAAAAGCAGTTCTTCCCTCTCCTGATGCTCAACCAGGGTCTTACCTTCTGAATGCTAAGTCCCATCCTTCCTCTGCACAGCAAAGGCCAAAAGGCAAAAAATTTGCCAGCAGAGAAACAGAAACAGATGCCAGTCTGTTAGCTGACAAATCTAGGAAATCTTTTCTTATTTTGCTGCAAGGTTGGCTGTAATGACATGGTGGGTTGGAGGAGTTGCCTTCACTCTGCTGCAGAGGGCAAAAGGATTTTGAGTCCAGTCACAAGAAATGTCAGGCAGAATAAATTTGCTGCTTGGCTTGGCAGTGACAGCATCAGGTTTTTCACCTGTTTCCTTGTGAGTCTTTTCCAACTTTTGGACATGCATTTCCTGTGTATCCAACACAGCCTGAGGTGGGAACTAATGAGAGGCCTGGTTTTGACATGTGTTGATGTACATAGCACAGTTGCCTAGCACAGGTGCTGGCTTGCACATATTTCTGTTCACTGGATTTGTAAGTCAATGGGGGCTCTGGCTCAGCAACCCTCATGTGGAACTCTCCACCCTAGGCTCTGAATTCTGCCAATACTCCGCACAACTTTCATGAATACATTAAATACCTATAGATCATCTACCTTCTGTGAGAATTACTGCAAGTCTTGTCTGATAACATAGCTAAAGAATTACAAAAATTCGATTTTTTTAACCAGTGAAGATTACAATGAGGTTTCTTTTAGCCTCTGAGCTGTCATGCCTGCTTCCTCCCTTCTTAACATTCACATACTATTTTTTAAGGTTTAACCTTTAATTTACTTTTTTCCTCATTGAAGTAGTCAGAAAATACTTTTTCATTATTTACCAATTAAGGCACAGAAACTCAAAGGAACAATCAAGTTACCTAAAGGCTGAAAAATATAAATACTTCATTTTCTTTGAAAGGCAAAAAACTTTTTAAATTGTCTTTTAAATCATAATTGTAAATGTTGACTGAAAAGCTCAATTCCATATCACTCCAATGGGCATTTGATTCAAATATAATCTAGCCAGGATATCTGTGTGATGACTGCTTTTTTTACTATTATTATTATTATTAACAAAAAATATTTATACTATAGTAGAATATAAAATTCCTCATGAAAATTAGTATTATTACTACTCCAACTCTGCTGCACCAAGCATGCTTCTTATCCATGTGTAAAAAGATATAGTATTACACCACTCAGTTAAATTTAATAATCAAACTTTATTCCCCAGCCAACACCTTACTGACTGCTGCTCTGCTGGCTTTTGTTGCTTCTGTCTTTCATTGTCTTTTGATTTTCCAGTTTTCTCTATGTATTTTCAGGGCAGCAATCCCATACACCGGACCTCATTCATGAGGTCACTCCAACCAGCATAGATTTGTCATGAGGATAAACTTTGTGTCAGGTTTAAAATAAAGTAACAGCATATTTCACTGCAAAATAAAAATATCACCCACTGTCATTATAAGTAATGCATACTGCAGCCATTGGTTTACACTGCTGAAGGGGTTTTGCAAGACTCTAGCTTCGTTGCCTTTTTTGGTTCACAAGCTGGATCCCGAAAAATCAAAAAGGAGCAACTATATCTTGGACTGACTTGAGGGAGCTTGCTTACTGTTTTCTCTTTCACAAGAAAAGCAGCTGCAAAGCTGAACAGGAAAGAAAAAAAAACAAACCACAGAATGGGATCAACTGAAGCATTTTGCTTGGACAGATATATCATGTTTTCCTTTGTGGAGGTTGGATTTTACCTTGGTTCCCTTGAGTTTTTTATTTCTTTAGGCCAGCAGGCTTAAACCAACAGTTTCTAACAAGCCACTGAAATATTTTATGTTGATGTTTTTCTAGATTTCTTTTTTTGTTCTCTGGGGGACAGTACTGTTAAAATATATGGATGTCATGCCTCTTATACAACAAGCAAACAAACAAACTATCCGAAATACTGTATGTTTGTATGCAATTAACTGTAAGATCAGAGCATACCATCAGCAAGGAATGAAGGTTCACACACACTCAGTACAAATTTGTTCTATCTGGCAAAGAAAGGATGAACTTACAGTAAGAGTTGTCTTCTGACACTTCCTGTGTATAGTCTTTGTCAAGCTTTACTTTCTGCCACCTCTCTTATGGATTTTCCACTACAGCAAGATCTCCTGTGTAATGTCTAATAGTCTACTTAATATACATATTTCTTTTTCTTTGCTACCTTTTGAGACCATACATAAAATTTAACCACAGCTCTCTCCAGAAAGAAAGCAGAGGAGGTCACTAGAGTATGTCCCCTTGACACTGCCCCCATTCATGGCTTAAAAACTGCAATGATTTGGTTTATCTCAACTTGAGTTTCCTACACTGGCCAGCCCTTCTCAACCTGAGTATAACCCTTCAGAAACTCTCTCTTTGTTCTTCCGAGACAAGGACAATGGTACCTTGCACGGTTCCTTAATCTTTTATGCAGAAACATACTGATCTAAACTTTCACGAAAGAAACAGATTTAGGTTCAGACTTTGCTCTGCAAAAAGAGGTGAGAAAAGGTTTCTGCTAACACAGGACCTTACTCCTTCCCTACTAACTGATCCCAGAACCAATTTAAAGGCTGTTTAGAAGGGAATGCTCTTTTTCCTCTGCAGGCAAGAATGCCAGGCAGCCAAGCTACCAGCAAGAATGGGATCATCACAATGTAGCTGAGTTGTTAGGAGACTCATCTCTTGCCCTGATTTTTCATCCAAGGAAGAGTGTCTCTTCTGCACTGTGGAGCAATTTCAGCATGAGTGATAGAGAGAGATCCCATGCAGATAGGAAGGAAAATCATATAATTTTATTCATCTCCAGTCTCTGTCCAAACTTGTCACCCTGGGCTATTTTTTATTCCTCAGAGAGCAGCAGAGAATTTTAGGCATATATTATATGGCTTTATTTTAGGTGTGTTTTTTGAAATGAAAAATCTTTCAACCTGAATATGCTTGTTTCTCTTCACTGACTAAAAAAACCAGTCTGTGATGACTGTCTCAGCTGTGAATATTTACATTTGATCAGATGTACCTAATCCCGGCCCGGGTTTCTGTCATCTTCCTTTCCAAAATAAATTTACATTTTGTTAAGAAATCTCTTTCATACTATCTCAAAACAAAACCTTTATAAAACCCAGGATGAAAAAAAAAATCAAATTAAACCCTCCTGGTTTTAGACATTCATGTCCTAGAATAGACCCTGATATGTAACCACCACTGTTTGGGCAGCCAGAGGGAGAAACAGACTATAAACAAAACTGAAACAGATTTTATTGATTTTTCCCCATGCAAGCTAAGCCCCATGCAAAATCAAAATCAAACACAGAATATCAATAACTAACAACAAGTCAAGTGCATTTTCAAATTAGTTCCCTTTCCATGGTCTAAGGCATTCCTGCAATAAGTCAGATTAAGAAAGATACCTGCAAGTTATGATTTGAAGTGGCTTATGTCCATTTAAGGATTCATTTCAATAGGTTTTCACGCTGATGACCTTGACAGAATAAAGGAATCTACATTATCCAAAAGCTGTTAATCACATACAGTTCTCTACTGCCTGTGCATCATAAAGGTAAAATGTTTTCTCTCACAGAAAAGGAGGTACCATGGGACTTTGGTCTTGGTAAGAGTACTTTGGTCTTGGTAAGAGTACTCTTACTCCAACACCTAATCCCTTTTCCCTGAGCTTTGTATACACTTTTCCAGTTTACAGAGCTGTGGTACCCCACCACATCAGAACTCTGGCTCCAAGAATAGACTCACAATTAGCGTTTAACCAAGCAGATTAGGCAAAAATTGAGGGTAGGTCAGAGATACACAAGGAGACATTTACTGTGAACATGCATAGGGTAGGATTTATCCCTCATTAAACTCTGGATGTTGAGTACACCTTCACATGAGCTAGCCACACACAAATCCTCTGACTGTTGATCTGATACTACTGTCTCCTTCCAGCTGGGAGGAAATCCAGCCTGGGGGTGCATCTTAGGATAGAGTCAGGCTAATACAGCTCATGAGTTGCTGCATCATGACTGTCTTGTTCTTCTAAAATATCCTCTCTGTGCACAAAGATGTTTGTAGTGGGGTGACTTCCTTGTCAAGAACTGGCTTGCTGAAGAATGCCTGACACCAAATAGCTCAAATTGCTATAAAGACACAGTCTTTATCTGTGAAGGACAGATCTCTCCAAAACTGCATGGATGGAAAACTTCTGAAGTATTTCTTTACAGTCCCAGACTCTGCATATTGTCTGGCCTGCTTATGTATCTTGCATTTTAAATTCCCTGAATTTTTTCTTACAAATAAACATCTTAAAGGAAGGACAATTCAATTTACATTTGGTCAGGTTCAAAAGTCACTGTAATTGAATAATAATTTCCCGTGAAGTATGGATGTGAGTCCTCATGCTTGCCTCTTGACCTGAAAGGATACGGCTAGTGAAAATGTCTAGCAGATAATTACTGTGAGGCTAACCCTGAGGCTTGGCTATTATTCACAGGTCAATCTCTCTAAGATAATTCCCAGGATAATATTACTGAAGAAAACACCCCCCCTGCATAATGCAACACCTGTCTCTCTTTTGAGACTGGGGATGGAGACTGGGGGGCTGAGTTTTACCTGTTTTTCTGTCTTTTCATTAAGGTTTCCTGTAGGGCAGGGGATGAAAGCAGCGGAAGGGGGGAGTAAAGGAAAAGTCACTTTGCAACAATGAACCCGTGGTGATTTTATATTCGTTACTTGTCAGGGCTATGACCAGAGTGTGTACAGATGAGACTGTACATGTGTACAAGACACAAATTCTCAGATTGTGCAACAGAACTGGGTGTTGCAATTGGAGAATGGAAGAGGACTGGTTTCAATACACAAAGTATTTGCTAGCCCAAAAACACTAACAAAAGGGTCTTGTCAGAGCACATAATCCTTTCCTGGACATAGGATTATGCACACCTCACATCACTAGTGAGAACTCATCTTTTTAAGTCTTGACAACACTGTAAAGAGATTGGTGTTCTCCTATTTTGACTGCCAGCAAACCATGTCTCTATGAATTCTACTGCAGGTGACCAAGAGGAAAAATAAACATGTTGAAAAGTGATTCCAGAAGAACACTTAAAATCATTGTTAGGTCTTCATTTTGTCAATATACTTCCAGGACTGAGGGGGAAAAGCCGTGAATTGTAGAATCATTTAGGTTTGGAAAAGGTCTCTAAAATGACTGAGTCCAACTATTATTAACCCAGCACTGCCAAGTCTACCACCAAACCATGCCCCCAGGCACCACACCAATGTACAGTTTCGTGTCTATATGTGTTACAGCACATATCAACAGTCAGGTAGCACTGTATTTTAGGCAAGGTCAGGATGCTCCCTGGACTTCTACAGCACTGCAAGGCACGTGAGCATGGGACAGATCAGGTCATAATCATGAGCGGGGGTGAGCCCAACCTGCTTTACTCCCCTCACAGAAACCTAGGGCTGTAAAAGATCTCTAGAGGTCATCTAGTTCCTCCCCTTGCCCCAAGGCAGGCTAAACTACAGGGAGGTCATGCCAGATGTTTGTTTAACTTGTTCCCAAAATGATGGAAACTTCATAATCACTGCAGATAATCTGTGCCTGCTCTAAAGTGTCCTCATCACCAAAAATCTTCCCTTCCCAGTGTTAGAAATCTACCCTTGATATTGGAAGACAAGAAGAAGGAAAGAGCAACAACAGGAAAATGTACAAGAGGGAAAATAAAAAATATCTAAGGGAGAAAAAAAGGAATAAAAGAATAAAACCTATAGGGGTCCATGGGTTGATCTGCATTAGTTCAAAATTTTGCAACTGTGAAAGCAGTGCTGAAGGGGAAGTCTAGTTGTCCCAGTGCCAACAGTAAGAATAATAATTAATAATAATTATGCATCTGGTCAAAGGACAATGGTACAGTAAGGTTACATGATTAGTGTGATCAGCAACATAGAAGAGTGATGGGAAAAGGTATGCAAGGGTCTTAATTAATGCCACTTAAAATGCTATTAATAATGTATGATCAACTACTTAAATATTAATATCTTTCATTACCTTCTTTTACTTTGCCATACTGCATAGCAGGCAAAAACATCTCTGCCTATAACGGTATGTATGTAAAAGTTGTCGGTATTGTATTGTATTGAGAGACACAAGTCCTGATGTTCAGGTTCTAATTTTTACAGATCTCTTTAATTCTACTTCTGTTAATTATGTCTTTCAGCACTTTAGCTGAAAGAACTGGAAGTATCTTAACTACTTACTATACTCATTAGTATTTTTTGTATTATTCATTGTTTTGCTTCCAATATTTTTAGAAAGTACAGTTGAATTAACTGGTTTGTTCTAGAATATCAACATAGCAAAGAACAACTCCAAAAGATACGTTTTAAATTGGAAACACTTGCAAAAAAGGAAACCAGCTATCAGTCTCAAGTTACTACTACTGTAACTGGAAACAACTTTACAACTACATTTGTATAATTCATATTATTTTGCCAACACTTTGAAGTTACACTTTCTTCCCTCATTTCTTAAGTCAGCAAGAAATGGTTATTAAAGGCACCTTTTTTAAAAAATGAAACTGTCAAGATGTGGCTTTGAAATCTTTGAAAAGACGCCTGTAACGTATAATGTGCTATAAGCACGTCTATTAAATCACAGCACTTGTGGCTCTAACACAGAAATACCAGAAAAGAATTCTTTTCACATAGGATCAGTAGCTACACAATAATGGGAAACACTTGGCCTGAAAGGTAAAATTTGGCTAAAGTAAGCTCCTTCCCATCTGCTTGTTATCAGCAGTTATAGGAGCAGAGCAGGTGACCCATAAATATATACATTTTTTTAACTGATGTGCTTTTGTTTGGGACTGTGTGACAATGAAGGGTCTTGTTTTAATTTATAGATATTGTCCAGGAATTCAAAATTAAACAGCAACTCCTAGTAAAGAAAAGGGCAATGGTGGGAGAAACCAAAATTATTTTCCCATGTTAGAATTAATAAAAATGTTGGGAAAAGTTAAGTCCTCAGAATTTGCCAGGCATTTGCTAGAAAATAGAAGCAGCCTGAAATCAATACAGAAATTGATCAATTAACTTCCCCTGTCCCAAGTAAATTAAATGCCAAGAAAAGTAAAACTACTGGAAAAGACATGAAAATAAAAACTTTGGGTGCAGAAATAAATCCAAGAGGAGAAGACAGACATCAAAGTACGCTCTATTTAGTATTGAAAGGATTGAAAGGTAAAGCTAAACACATTCACACTAGAAAAAAGCGTGAATTAGATATTAATAGTGAATACACTTAACCACTAAAGCACAGCTGTGTGATGGGATCTCAGTCTCTTACCATGCTCAGTGCATCTTCAGAGGGGAAGAGTTGTCCATAGAAGTTGCTAGGCTCTGGCTGGGAATGAATGAAATTCCATCACCTCCATTAAATGGGAGGTCAAGGTGGAAGAGCTAGTGGTTTCTGTGACCTCAAAAATCTTTGAAATTATGAAACCATTAAATTAGGTTACTGATCTAATTGTCCGGGTCACTTGGAATTGTGGGGATTTTATACAGGCTTTTAATTTAATATATGACTATAGATACAATAATTAACCTTTAATTATTTTTCAAGACACAGCTTCTCTACAAACAAGGGATTTTTGCAGATTGTAAGTGCTGGTTGGCATTAAGTAACTACAATTTGAAAAAAAAACTCTTCAAAATCCCTTAAAGCCATGCTCTGCACTGCATCCTCTTTTAAATATTTTGTCATCAAGAACATTAGTGAATTGCTAAAGCAATTAAATATTTGTTAATTAGCAATAAAGAAAAATCAACTTATGTAATTATAAGTGAATTAAAAACAATGGAATTAATTATTAATACTAAAGATTGGCATTCTTCCCAGAGCTGTATGTTTAATTTTACTTGTCTTTTTAAAGCTAAATTCCTTCTGTGCAATACATCCAGCGAAATTATTTATGCTAGTTTTGTAACCAAGCATTTTGCAGATGAAGGAAACACGCAACATTCCTGCAGCTATATGCCTTGTGTCCTAACCCAGTGAATACAGTGATTCAAGTTTCTTTAACATTCAGGTTCTACGACAGATGTTTCTCAACAACAAAGGAAAAACTAAACTAAATCAAATTTTTAAGGACCTCAGAGAGTCTAGACATGACATTATATTCATAAATTATCTACTAAACCATTAGGGCAAACCTGTTGCAAATAAGTTTTTTCACTTAAATAAAAGTAAGACCAACCTGTAAAATTAAGACTTGGATACTGAGTTACCCAGGGAAGTGGACACATAGCCAAACCTTCCAGAGTTCAAGAAGCATTTTGACAGTTATCAGGCACATTGTGTAATTCTTGGGGTTGTCCTGTGCAGCACCAGTGTTTTAGTCTGTCCCATCAAACAGCCTTTAAAGTCAAACATTATCCTAATCACCCTATTTTTCATGATTGTCCAGGCCAGTTCCCCTCTGAGACTTGATCTGTCACTGTGAATTGAAGGTGTGATTAGAATAACAAGATAGAGTCTGCTCGGTATTACTCCATGATGGAGTAGCAATTGATTTGTCAATATTCCCCTCTTGTGCTGGTCTGGTGCTCATTTTAGTGCACATGTAAAACAGAAAGTTAGAGAAGATCAACAAAATTTCTCTGTCTTTGGAACAAAGAGTCATTGCTATAAACTAAGACTGCCCAGGCTGATGTGTGTGTCTCTTCAACTCGGCCATCAGCCTGAACACCTTTCCACAGTACTAATGGTATTTCCTCAGGGACCAGTTTCTACCACCAGTGCCTGTATTGCTTCCACACCTTCCTAAAGGAACGTCTGTGGGCAACTGAAGGAGCAAAGTGTTGGCTCCAAGGAGTAGTGATTAGACAGTGACCAGGAGAAAAGGTCAAGGACATGAACTGCCAGGCGTAACACAGGTTTACATCAAAGGGAGCTTGTTAAACAGAAGGTGAAAGTAGGTTTCTTTACCTTTTTGTAATCCATATACTCATTTATTGAAAAGCAGCTTCTGAACATGGGCAGAAATTCAGCTCCTGTCTTCCCTCAGCCCCCTAACCATGCTCCCAAAGTTCCTACCATCTCCTCACCATCTCTTCTTTTCAGCTCTGGTCTTGCTCTACTTGCTGTTTCCCTTTTTTATTTGCCTTCGTTCGTACCCCTCTTTTCTGTGCTGTCCCTCCTGCTCAGATGTATTTTTTCATCTTTTATTTTACAAATTAATCCCTCTCAGGTCTGCCTTCATCATTTTCTGATGGCAGTGGTGCTGTGGATCTCGTGCCTTTCACTTTGTTCCCTGGCTATCAGCAGCACTAAGGTATGAAGCCTAATGAAATAAAACCAAACCTGCTGATAGGCCTGGCCAGGCAGTGGTTTCATACAATCAAATACTTACCCAGATTCAGATTTGTCATGGTTTGCAACCAGCCAAATCCAAATGTCACTTTGTCCTTTACAGTTATGTAGTGCTCTCCTTAACACCAGCAGAACAGGCATGTGGCTGTATGTATTTCCATTGCAAAATATATATGTTGCCTTGCTAAAAGTGTATTAGCCTCTCTCTAAAGACCATGGTGTTCCAGTGTAGCCCAAATATTTAAACTGAATCCTGAAAGAACTTTTTTTTTTTTTTGCAAAACAATTATACAGCTGTGGTTTTAAATAATTGTAAGATGGATATGGAGCTAAAGCTCCGTGATGAGATGACAGGACTGTGTCGTACCATCATTGCCTTCTTTCCTGCATTGTGCAGAACCCCTATTCCAGGTGGAATTCCACTATATTAAAAAAGCCAAGACCATACTTCTTTACCTCCATGCCTTGGTCATTTTTGAGGGCAGTTAGTTACCTGTATGGCTATAGTTTTATAGAACTCAGTTTTCAATTAAACTCATTCATGAATGTCAGAATTCTCTGCATCTTATTTCCTTTACAACAGGGGAAGAACAGCAGCAGAGGCATAAGGCATACTTATGCTGGTAACCAATTATTCCCACTGGGAAGAGACATATGTCTTCACTTACAGTTGTATGATGGAAGCATCACATCTATGACGGGCAGAGAACCCTCAGTCAAAATGTACTAACCACGGTCTCACCTAGACTTTTCCCGGTCAAACCATGAAAGAACAGTCCATTTATTTTATGATAAAGTCTGAAAATCAGCAGAAATTGGCAGGGTCACTTTGAACACACGGTAAACACACACTCAATTCCATGCTGGTATTGAAAAGTTGAACATATGACTGACTAGTGGAGGAAAAGAAGGTGTTCTAGTTTTCAATCTAAAACCAAATAGTACTTTCTTAATATTTTGTTGCAACGTTTGACTCAAGCCAGATTTCTTCCCTTGGACATTTCTGCTTTCTCAAGAGTCTTGAGCAAAACAGAGCTGATGATATCCATTTAACTATCCTTGCTGATACTTAAACCTGATTAAATTTTTAAGTCTTTTTGTGTTCTTGATTTATGTATGTTTTTAAAGATCTTCTGAAGGCTTCACATTTATTCACATATCCACTCATGAACAAAGAAAAGAGAGAACACAAATCTCAGAACTTAAGAACCTCCCAGCAAAATATCTGTCCATACTCTGTTATACAACTCTACACTGTAGCAGGAACATCCAGGCTTTTTGTGTGCTGAACCAACCCGTCAGTCTGGCTCCCTGTACATCAATACCCCAGCAAATAGTGTGCCATGTATCACCACCAGATCCTGAAAAAGACACTTGTTCAATATCACTGTCCAATCTCCTGAGTGAAAAAACACATTCAGGGAGTTATTATTATTTCACAAATGTTGTTTATTAATATGGTGGGCTATAATGTTTGAATTTAAAATTAATCCTTCTACCGTAAAAAATGCCATCATCAAAGATACTATTGCACAGGTTGGAAAGAACATTGTTTCTCTGTGCATAATAATTCTTCTGCTAAAGATGCTCAGCAATCCTTTGACCTACACATACTTTCATCTATTGTTACACAACCTGCATGAGGTACTTAAGCTGGATTTTTATGAACTCCTGTCTAAGTTGTGTACCAATGGTTTGAAAGAGCAGCTAAAGCCAGGTGTGAAGCAGTGTGAGGTTAACTGAGTATGATAAACCATCACAGAAGATGATAAAGAATCATAGAATGATATAGGTTGGGGAGGGACCTTAAAGACCATCTAGTTCCAGCATGCCTGCCATGGGCAGGGATACATTCCATTATACCAGGTTATTCTAGGTCCTGCTCAAAATGGCCTTGAACACTTCCAGGGATGGGGAATTAAATATAAGAGGTCCTAGACAAGTGCAGTACAACCAATTACAGGAACACTAGCAAATGTAAAATAGCTTAATGTTTCACTCCACAGTGAAATGGAAATGAACGGCAAAGTCAGTAGGAAATATTACTACAGATTTTATACATGTCCTAAACTTGAGTTTTGAAAAATACTGGGCATATATAACTAAAACACTAAAAATTTCAACTAAAACATTGGGAATTGCTAGAAATATCATCACTATTTAATGGAAAGGGAACATCAAATGTTCAAATGTTAAGTATATCCTTATTTTGAGTCTGACATTGTAGAGAAAAGGAAAATTAATTGTCTGATGATTTTAGAGTTTGCAGTATCTGGCATCTATTTTTAAAACTTATTAGTAATGAGGTAAACATGATTTCAGAAAGAGTCCTCTCAATATAGTCCAGGATCTTTTTTGCATATGTCATTTGAAGCTTTTCTCATTTTCTTGCCCCCTGCACCTATTAATATAGACTTTGCAATTTATCTATCTTTATCAGCAGAAAAACTGAAGGATTGAAAGAGAAGAGTTCCACAAGATCCTAGTTACAATACCAGCTTCTGATTTGTTTGTCCTTCCAGACAGATGTCAATTAGAAGAAAAAAAACGGGTGAAAAGTGGGGCGGGGGGGGGGAATGAACGACAACAATAGCACAGGACAGACTGACAAGTGCTATCATACAAGATTTCTCTCAAATATTTTATGAAAAGGACACTGGATTTCATTAAATTCTGTTTTCAAAAGCCATCTCTACTGAAAAGAATGCATTCAGAGGAATTAACTGTTTCTGTCCTGCAGATCACGTACCAAATTCACAGTTCACCTTCTTGTGGCAGAAGGCCTCCCTCCCACCTGCTCTATCTGCAATAGGAAGATAAGAAGCAGGTGAAAAGGTCTTGCATCCTTACTATATGCAAAGGATAAAGGTATTTTTAAAGGGCTGGGTGCATTTTTAAGAACCAACTTAAAACACGTAATTGCTTTACCTGCTGATACACTGCGGATTGTGCTATCTAGCCACAGAGGTGTTGAAAAAAATACTCAGGAAACTGCTTTAAAGATCTACTTTGCAGGCTTCACAGTAAATCTTCTCCCTGTGAAAACTTCCTTAACTATTCTAATAGCATGAAACTTCAAATCTCTCCTATCAGCTGAAGGGCACCCAAGTGCAGTTGAAGTTGACATAGCAGAAGATCACATCTCAGACAATCCTCTGCTTCAAACACCCTTCACCCTGTATTTGTGGATGTTTCACTTAAACATTGTGAACTAGCAGGTGTGAATTTGGAGAGGTGGAAGAAAACCTTGCAAGGAGCATCTCACACAGCCATAGCAGCTGGAGACAACAAAAATGGCACAGATCAGACTCAGGGAAGACAATACATAGTGTGCAACAGAGCAGTGGCCAAGAGAAGAACTGTTTGACTATCCAGATCCAACTTCAGGAAAACCTGAGAAGAATACACAGTTTAGGAATCCTACTGTTGTGAGGGTTGAAGAGCCTGATACTGCTATTCTGGCTCAATGCAGAGTTAGCTGTGAGAACAGCATAGATACAATGGATATTACAGAGCCTTCTCTGCAAACCTCAGTCCTGACACACACTCTGGTGATTTCCAACCTACAATCCTGCCTTCTTTTAGTGCAGAAACAAGGAGACAAGCAGAAAAACGTGCTTCCCTCACTCACATCACAGGTAGGAAAAGGAAGCAAGGATAAAAAGATGGAACTGAGTGGAGATGAAAAAGCTGGGAGCAGATGGTAGGAAAATTCCATAATATGTAAGTGTTGTCTGTATGACTGTTGGCTAGCTGTTGGCTAGCTGTCTTGCTTCATGCTGAAGCAAATCATAGTGGTTTTGCTGCCTTCTTTTAGTGCAGAAACAAGGAGACAAGCAGAAAAACGTGCTTCCCTCACTCACATCACAGGTAGGAAAAGGAAGCAAGGATAAAAAGATGGAACTGAGTGGAGATGAAAAAGCTGGGAGCAGATGGTAGGAAAATTCCATAATATGTAAGTGTTGTCTGTATGACTGTTGGCTAGCTGTTGGCTAGCTGTCTTGCTTCATGCTGAAGCAAATCATAGTGGTTTTGGGAGGAAAATTTAAAAATGGGAGAAGCCATTTGGCCCATATCTTGACTCTTCAGGCAGTTTGGATTTGTCTACTGTGTCCATCATATTGCTGTTATAAACAGCCTGAGTTGAGGACCCAGAAGGATTAACCTCCTCCTTAACAGGAATATTCTGAAGTGACTGATAACAGTTCCCTACATTGTTCATGTACAGCAAGTGCAATGACATTACACATTAAAGAACCTGTAAGAATGGGAAAGTCTCCAGCTAAGAATCTCATCCCACCACTTTACATGGGTATATCTAGTGCAGAAAAGACTAGTGCTAAATCCCCACTACAAAAGTGATAACTTGTAGAAAGGGAACATCAGCTAATGCTTAGCTGAAGCTAAATATGAGCGTCAGCAAATTTATCTGACCTCTTCTCACACTGTTTCAAAGGGCTGTCAGAGAAGGTGGCCTTGTCCTTCACTCTTGGAAGCAAATAAACAGGAAAGCATCCTGCGCCACTAAGACATCCAAAGCTACAGAGATGCCTTTGGATGATGAAAAAATTATCTTTCCAGATTTTAACTTGAACTTTTGCCTTTGATGGCCTTCCTTCCCAGAATCACAAAATAATTCAGGTTTGACCAGAATCTCTGGAGATCTGTATTCAAACCTCCATCTCAAAAGCAGGTCCAGATATATTAGGTGGTTCAAGAACTTGTCCCACTATTTGAAAGTCACCACGTGTAGACATTACCCAACTTTCCTGGTCAACCTGTTCAAACATCTGATTACCTTCATGTGGAAAATCTTCAAAAAAATTGTTGGCCATTTTTCCTTTTTTTAACCACTTTGCACCTATTATATTTTTTTTTTCCTCACAGACTGAAGTCACTGATAGTGACATCAAACCTGAAGCTAGCACAGTGTCAGTCTTTAAATTCCTTTAAAAATATTCGGTTTATAAAGATGGTTTTGGTTTCTAGGAGAGTTCTGTGCCTCACTTCACATACTGTAGTTCTCCCAACAGGTTTAAGTCTGAAGTAAAAACTACTGTGTACATCAGCAAATGTTTTCTTTTGTCCCAGCTCTAGAAACAGTATCAGATTTATCTGCCAGTTTTCTGGCATTCTATGCCTTTCCCAAATCCTGATAAATTATCATGCAGCAATGCCAACCATTCATTATAGAAATGATCCATGTCTAATGAAAGAGGTACTGTACTTCTATATTCCAGGGTACTGGAAATTAATTTGCATAGTGGAAGCTGCAAGGGTCTGAGTATATCACCTTTTCCCATCCTGGGCCCATTTTCTGGAAAGAGTACATCATTAAGGGGAAAAAATATAATAAAACTATGCATCTGCTAAGGGGTATTTTTATTCTAATGTCAGCCAATCTCATGAATTTCATTGTATAAATGGGTGGGATAGACTGATATAACCTACCAAACCCTTGCAAATCCAGAGTAGATGTAAAATTACCACAGCTCAGCCCTGTCTTCTCTACACTAGGCCACACCACTGCCCTTAACTTTTGACTGCTGAGCAGGACCCAAAACTGGAGTATGATCACAGAGAGAACAAATCATGTTAGGTACAATGTGTGAAATAAGGGCATGGTCAAGTGACTATTTCCGATCATCTCCTGTGTCCCTTTTGCATAACAACAGAGATGAAGAACCCTGACATGGAGCACCAAGTGCTTTATTTTGTAGTGTGTTAATCTGCAGTCTGGGTAACTTGAAGGACTGTTGGAAGTGTCAGAAAAAAATGTCAATTTCTTAGCAGAAACCAATAAAAACCCTGATAACTAGTGTTCTTTTGACCATCCCTTAACAAGAGGAATCACAACATTTCCCATAAACTGGTTCAGGGAAGATATTCCTACCTAGGCATATTCTAGTTCCTCACCAAAATTCAGCTAAGTCAGGAGGTGCTTTGAGAAGCACCAAAACCAAAAATGATCAAGTACTGCATTTGTTTCTTGTCTCCATGAACCCGCCCTAACTTGCAGTAACAGGTCTTTGAACCTCAGGGTCTTTGAGGACATGGCACCAGCAAAGCAACAGCCTTGATTCTTTAGATACCTTACAGTGGTTCCCCGTGTGTTTATTATGGAAGCGCCACATGCCCAGTGTGCAACCAAAGATTATTTTTCTTCCAAAGGCCAAACTTGCATGGAATTCTGTTAATTACGTGCACTGTAGAAATATCAACCTTTGCCCCTCTGTATATACAGCATCCTTTGTCCTTCACATAATGATTTTAAAGTGCTCTGCAGATATCATTTGATAGAATAATAAGGTATTATTATTGAATCTTTATGTCTCCTGCTGTCCCAGGAGCACTGACCTTGCTTCCCCAAGACAGAGGTCTGTCTGCCAGGCTAATCACACTGATATCTGAGTACCTCAGAGGAGATCCTCACGTGGCAACATTTCTGCAGGAACTCAAAGCTGGCCAGACATACTGATAAGATCCACGTATTATTCCTGTGCATTTCTGCGAGGTTATAAACCAATTCCAATTTCAAATGTAAATTCCCATTCTGGTGACATGTGGAGAGATCCATGGTTCAAATAACTCAAATTGTCTCCAGCTGTCAGGGTTCCCTATACAGGTAGCAATGGATGCGATTTCCAAACAGATAGCAACCACAGGGACTAAGACGAATGAATCCCCCATCCACTCTTTTCCAGCAGATATGTAGTACTGATAAATATCCTTGCACTACTGAGTTACTATGGGAATAACCTTTCATTTATGTCCTTCACTTTCATTTGCCAGGACAATGCATTCATGCTGCATCTTTTAGCCATGGACAACCAGATATTAGCTCACCTTCCTGTAAGTTGATTTTTTCCCCTTGATTTGATGTTGTATAGGCATATCCATAAATATCCATGTCAAATGTATTGCATATACCCTGCACACAGCAGGGTATATGCAATACATCTGACAGGGCATGGTTACCCCTAGCACAATACCACTTTTTAATACAACCTTGGCTTGTTTCCATAGCTGTCAAAAAGTCTAGGTTAGGTTGATAGGTCTCTTAAAATGTACAATTTCTGGCAATCGAGTTTTTATTCTTCCTTTAAGAAAGTCCTGATACTCATGAGGAGGACATTTTCTTTCAGGAATGAGGTATTTTGATAGTTGCTGAACAAATTATGATACAAAAGCTCTTTTCTGGAGTTATGCAGATACTTCATGGCAGCATCTGAATCTTTTACATATCTGCATAGCTGCAAAAATGTCCAACAGTTTCATTTTTCCACTCAGAAGCTTTTTATTTATTTTCTTTTTTGAAACAAAATGCCAGAGCTCTACTATTGTCTCACCACTTTTTATTTGTCCTGAAAAGCCTTGTTTTCTCCTTCTAGTACAGTGAAGATGCCTAGGCTATAGTTCCTTTTATTGCAATACCTCTGGGAATCTCCACATGAACAATGGTTTTGCTATAATGGCACTGTTGTTACATCAATCTCTATCAAACCAATCAGCTACAGTCAGAAATCTGAATATTCCTTAAAATACACTTATTTTAATTCAGACCTATCAATAACAATCTGCCTGTCACTGGTACAATGTGTATGTTCAAAAACTTGTCCAAAGCTACAAGAATTAAGGGTAGTCTCATTACTACATAAACAAAACAATCTGAAATATGTTTTATAACCTGGACCGGCAGAAGAAAACATATATAAGCTTATGCTTATTGCTCAAACCAAAGGTGAATCAGTACATTCTTGAGACATAAAGCTATACTTTGAACCCTGAGTAAAAATATTCTCCTGTGACCAATTTCAAAACCAGAAATGTCATAGGACTCAGCCTCGTCCTTACAAGTCCATTACAGATCTTGCTGACTGATTTCCATACTTTAAAGTACAGTATTCCTAGCTGCAAGTTGTAGAAATAAACTCAATTGTGTTTCTAAATCTTTATGGCTCATTGAAATCTTGGCACATGTAGGAACATTTCAAATTTCTTTTGTTCTCTATGAAATACTTTGGGATGGACACTCATTTGTAAAACTGAGGTACAGCATTCTGTGGCTGACAAGTTCTACTTATTAACTGTTGCACACAAACATTTTTTAATGGGAGATAATACAGTTCTAAAAGGCATCTAATGCAACATCATTAGATAATCAGAAGTGGCATATCCATGTGATATTTTGGTTGTTCTCGTTCAACAAAAGTGTTGGTGGGAGTCAAGATAAAGTTGTACGTCAATATAGAATTTGTTTGGTGGGAAAAAAAAGAAGTGTTATCTTTACTTGTACTGGGAGTGTGCAGGAGTAAATAGCTGACTGTTGGTAGGTATTTGGTGAGTTGGAAATGCTGGTAAAACACAGGGAATGGAGGTTCTGTGGTAAGGAATAAATTATGCTAAGTAGTATACGAGCTGCCATGAAATTATATTTAGGTTATTTCTGATACATCAAATGAACTTCCAGACCAGTACATTAACATTGACAATATCATTTATTTAAGCTTCAGGAACCTGGGATCACTTGTCATCTTGATTCAACCACTTTGGTTAAACCTCTTGTTAACAACACTGGGAAAAAAAACGGATTTTCCAAGTCATCACTATTTATTAGACAATAAATTTAAAATGACACTGCAAATATAATTTCATGGGTTTTGCTCTTTTCATTTCTTTTAAAAAAAAAGGATGGAGACAAATGACGGTGCTTAAAATATTGTGAGGACAATCTTGATTTATCAACTCCAATATAAACACACATTAAAAGAAAATTATAAATGTCTAAATACTACACCCATGATAGATTAAGTTTTACTTCTTTGATTCATCTTTACAAATAAATCTAAAAAAACAATGATAGTGTACTTACATATTTCAGATCCTCATCTAAGAATAGAAAGCACTGAAGTCATGTGTCAGAATAACTCGGGTGGTCTCTTCTGAATTCCCTTTTTGTGATCACCATCCACAAAAATCAGTGCACCACTGCAATGGTCCAGCCATCCTCACTACAGAAAAGGAGCCAGGTGTTGAGTGTCAGACAAGACTGGCATAGATTTGTAAAGGTTGTTTGCATGGCAGCTGTCAGGATTCTAAGACCAGATTTCCTCTATCTGCCAGAGTCCCTCCATCAGAAGCCAGGCCACCACATCAGACAGTAATTAATACATATCTTTAATGTCTGTATTGATATGGATAAATGGGTATCTACCTCCAGATCTACAGGCCAGCCACGTCCATGCCGCCTTCCCATGCTTTGATTTCCCCAGGAACAGTTAGAGCATGTCCCAGGCTTTTTCCTACCCAAGATACGCACACCACGCCTCTATCCATTGGTGGCTTCACACATTAGATGTGGTCTCAAAGGCTGGATAAGGAGTATATCAAATGTGAGGTGCTTCAAACTGAATGGAATGAAACTGGACCTAAGTTAGTATGAACAGTTTAAACATGGAGAAAGAGACACTATGTTTTTCATGGGACAAACCTTCTATCTGCATTTTTTCTTCCTTTTCTGTCTATATTTTATGCTTAATGCTGGTAATAAAGCGTATTTCCTTATTTTAAAACATCACTGTAATACTGTAGGCTTTGCAGATTATATTGGTTTTTCAGAAGAAATTTAGGAGAGACACTCCTGTGTCTGACACCTGGATGAGTCCAGCTGTTTCAACATACATCAATAAAATTACCATCTCAGTCCCCTACTGCATATGGTTCTGACACTTTCACTTTGTAATGTCTTGGGCAATTTTTTTAGCAGCTCTATATTAAAAGGGACTTGAAGACAACTCTCAGTTTTAGAGGTACTTGAATCTATATTTACCATGAGACACACTGTGTAATGTCACTCTGTTTAGTGACAACACTCACTAGTATAATGTGTGGCACAGCAGAGAAAATGAACCAGTATATGATCTTGCTAAGGGCAACAGTTTCTGATGGGTCACAATTAGCATGCCCCTCAGTGTTATCAGAAAACAGCTTGAAAAGTTGTGACTGCAAATGCAAGATGCAGCCCAGCTCAGCTGTCCACATAAAGCTGTCCAGTGCAACTAGAGATGCCCTAGTTATTCTGACTGTCCTCCAGCTGCTGTCCAGAAACACACGGGTTTCCTGCAAATCCTGCATCTTTTCTGCCAGTCTCTTAAATAAGCTTGGGCATCTAAAATGGCTCTGGGCATCTCAAATGTCTCTAAGTTTATTGTAAAACTAAACTTTGCACTAAATCACAAGTTATGCAATGACAACAGGACTCTGTGATCCCCCCTCTCACTACTGCTACTCCCCACATACAAGCTAAGCACAACACCCCTTTCCACAAGTACTGTTTCAGGGAATGAATTGCATAACAAGATACCAAAAATTTTGTATTGTATGCTACTTATGCACATGTATGCATGCTATATCAGGGCTCACATTTTTCATTCTTTAATTAATATTGCCTTTTCATAAAAATTAAAACTGTGGGATTCCAAAAAGCCATAATTATGTGTTGTTTGTTAGGAGCTGGCATAAATGTATTCCAGGAGAGATAATGCTGTAAATGTTGATCATGTTACAAGTTGGCCCACCTACTGTCACTTCAGGAAGCAGAGGTTTAAATATAAAACTACTATTTTTAACTGAGTTAATGTTGGAACTGAAGGAGGAGACATTCAAGCTGGGGTAAATAGTAGCCTGGCTGATATAAGTAGCATTATATTGATTTACAGCAGTGAAGCAACTATCAGAAACAGTAAATCTTTTCTCCACCAAGAACTCCACAAATGTATTTATAATATTATTTTGATAAGGAAAAGAAAAAGTCACAACAGAAAGTTGAGATTATTCAAAGGTACCTCAGAAGTCCTGAAAAACTTCTGTGAGCAAATAAATGGACATATAGAGCATGTGTCCTAGCTCAGTAGACTGCTTCAAATCCCTGAGCTAAAATATGCATGTTATAATAACTACGTGTTTTGTTTACAACAAGCAGTATATTCCAGACATAATTAAAATAAAGAAAATGGTTATTGGATACCTCTTGATGATAAAAAAGACTCAAACAACCCTCCCCCAAACCTCCAAGGTATTAAATAAAAGCAGGTTTTATACTATAAGCATTCATTCATGTTTTCTTCTTGAAGTTGTAGTTCCTAAAGTACTGTAAGTTAGATTATTATCAAAAATAAGAGCAAGACCATCATATTTTATTACTGAATTGGAAATAGGAAAAATAAAAATAACAAAAATGCTCTAATACTTAAAACTCACAATTGTACATACCTTAGTTTATCTTGATTTATTACATATTCTAATGTTGGGCATTCTTTTTGGGTGTCTACTCAGTAGCACTTGGCCTTTGTAATACAATATAAACAAAACTAGAAAAGTCTAAGAAGTTTAACCCAAGAGGAACCTTACTTCTCCAAAAATCCAACTAAAGGAGCCAAGGCTGTGTTTTCTTTTTAAATTACTTTCTCTCTCTTTAGGTGAGGTGTTTAAAGACTCCATAATGAAGCACAGCACAGAGTACAGCACAGGAGGACTGAGACTATGGGCATTAGGGAGATTAATGGCTGCAGAGCAGCTCGCTTTTTGTTACATTAACCTGCCCAGAAAAGCAATTCCCTCCACAGCCCCATACCCAATCCCCATAAGTGGAGACATATGGCAGTTCTGTGATACAGAGAACACACTGTGGTAGTTTTATTGATACTGGGAATGCTTCTTAGCCAGTATAAGTCTTCTCCACTCAGCTATGAATTGATCCCATTGACTCTTGGCAAAAGCAGAACAGTCATAAAGGTTAATGCTGCCCTTGCAGTCAGATTCCTTCTCTGAACTGCCTTGTGAAGGTGCCCCTATCCACTGACTCCAGGGAAACTGGCAGATTAAATTTAGACTGAGCTAACTCTTGTGCCTCTGTTGCTTTGGTGGGATCAGTCTGTAAAGACATGCTTTTCTCTCTGTCCGTGATTCTCACATGTGAGTCTATTGACAGAAAACCACCAGAAGTAGCAATAAGAGTGGTGCAAGTTGTTCATGGCCATCACTATCTTCTCATCTGGGGAAATGTCAAATGAGCAGAGCCTCCCTCTCTCTTCTGCCTGTCTGTTATCTATCTGAGGACAGTAACCATTAAAACATTTCAAAACCCATATCCCAATGTTTCCATGTTGAATTAACGTGAATACTCAGAATTGGAAAGCTGTGGTGCATTTTGGAAGGACCTTGCAAAAGGGGTTTTCAGCTCACATTCTTGGATAAAGGACAAAAGGCTTGGTGATGTGGCACAACATTGCACACACACAGACACAGAGATAATTTCATATTTTCTGCTTCCCTCCTCAGATTTCTCTTTCCCAGCCATCAGCTTCTCTGCTAACCTTGAAACTGCAAGGAATTTCATTCTGTGGCTTGTGTTTCCTCCAAAGCAGAATTGCAGGACCTCAGTTCCTCCCTAGAAATTATGTCTCCTGGAGTCATTATTCCCTCTTGGCCTCAAACCACTTCCTGCAATTTCGGAGCCACTGAAAACAGCCGTTTCAAATGATCTATTAACCCATGAAGGCTAAGCCAGCCTTGATTCACTAGAGCTCCTTTGATGCATTTTTCTTTTCTCACACTTTTCTCCCTTCCCTAAACTTTGAAAGAGAACTGAAAAGATTCTTCCTCAGACGAATTTTGGCCCATTTTACAGACCTTATTCTCTGAATATTGTTCTGTTTTCACCTCCAGTTTTCTGCTGCAGACTACTAGTTACCAAATCTATCTTTCTTGAAAAATTCTGATGACCTGTAAAAGCTGAAATGTTAACTATCACAACCCTTGGGCATAGCCACAAATGACTACGTAAGGCTCAAGGCTCAATGCCAGATGAACAGACGACAGACCCATTTATCATCAGTAGGAACAGGCGCATTAATTGGCTATGATACCAGTACCGTCCTTCAGCATTGACAAAACTCTTCTTGATTCTGAATGTATCCCCAGAACACCCTTTATTAAATAAGATAAATAATACTGAGGCCAAGGGTCACACTGCTTCATCTGAGAAAGCTCAATTATTTATGAATACTTCCCTGACTCAGGCTTGGTAACCTGACAGGTTACCAAGGCAAAAAAGAGCAAAGGCAAAGAGGGCCTTTTGATCTACTGATTAAATATCATTCTACACAGACGTGTCCTCTGTATTAGAGAATCAACAACAGAGAAACGAAAACACATTAGTCTTGTAAAGCTTCTGGAATGGGGGAAGAGTGCTTGAACACTGGAACAGCTTATCCAGAAAGGCTGCGGAGACTCCATCCTTGGCAATATTCAAAACATGACTGGACACATCCCTGGGCTCTTGTGGCCGGACACTGCTTTGAGTGGTGTGTGTTGGACTTGTACATGATCTCCAAGGTCCCTCAAGCTCTGTGATATTCTGTGGTTCTGAGTCCATGAGAGGAAGCCACAGTAGTTAATTCCTTGGTTTCTATTCTGGGCTCTTCCATGTACTCACACAAAAGCCAAAACACTCATAACTGCCTACTGCTTCCAGCTGTTTAACCATGCAAAGAGGAATATAATCCTAGGACCCCCTCATGCCAATCTTCTTGCATGCAGCCGAGAATGTGAAGTAACCAGTGGCCACCATTTCGTATGGTAGCTGCTGAATTCCCTGCAGTTAAGTGAACTCATCTGTAAAACAAGTTGACCCTATTTGGCACAGTTGCTACGCAAATATTTTGTATGATTCCAGGCACTCTGTTTGTGTGTCATCATTATCACCACGCATAGTACAGAAGCAGTGATACACTCCAATAACTCTGCATGAGAATGGAGAAAGTAAAACATTGATAATTTTACTGGAATACTGACCAAATGTTACAGGTAGTAGAAACAAAGTGTTTCTTTCAAAACTGGCTTTCACCTACTTCTTGAGCTGCCAATAAATGGTTCTGTGATCTATTTCATGGAAGGAAGAGCTCAAAAGTAATACTGTAGTATTTCATGGGACTCAAAAAGTACCCTCTGGGTCAAGTCCATCTTGCCAACACAATTTCTACCTTGTGGTTACATGTTGCTACCTTGTCTGCACTTGATATACACAGATTTTGATGTTATTAACACCCCTCTCCATGTAGCTTGTTAGCTAATTATGTGTTCATCCTACCATAAATGACATTTTCCCCATCCTTTCATCACCTTTTGATCTCGACAAGAAGGAGAATTGTTTTCTTCCTTCTCCCCCAAGGGGCATGGGGAGTTTTCCTCAGAATGATACAGTGTTTCCTCACACTTAGAACAGAGCCTTCTGTTTGCACACAGTACTGGGGAATTTTCAGCGCTGACACCAGTCAGGCTGGCATGCACACTTTATACCTGCATAGCCAAAGGAACTGGCAGATGGTTGGTGACAAAAGGAGCATCCCATGGAGCTGCAGGAGAACCATCTCAACAGATCCAAGATTTCAGAGCCTGAAAGACACCATGCAACAGCCCAACCATATGAATGCTCAGCATTCAGCCAGAAGCAAGGCAGGTGCTTGAAATGTTTGCCAGGATTCACTCATTCAAATGTGTTTAGTCTCCAAGATGGAAATAAATCTGGCAAATGGGTGTGGAAGGCTATTACAAAGAGATGTAAGAGCAATCACCTGGTGTAGAACTGAATATGCCACCTTGTCTCAGTGATTTTTTGGTAGCTGGAGGACTGACTTATACAAAATTGTCCCTCCAAGGCCTCCAGCAGGAGATTGTCCCTTCCAGCAGGAGAGCTAGTGAGAGTAAGTGGGAGTAATGAGAATACATGATGTTGAATGAAATAGTGACTGAAAAAGAAGATGTGCTACCAAGCAGGTCTCCTTTCCGCATGGGTCTCCTGGACTAAAGCATCTGCCATTCCGCAGCATCTGGTCGGAATGGGAGGGGGGTGGCTGCTGATGGTCCAGTGCTGCATAAACACTTGAGTTGTAAGCCTGGCTGATGGGACTGGGGAGGAGGAAGCCAAAATTGTTGAGCTCAATATGTTAGACTTGTCAGATTTGGATCAGTTCTGCTCTCTGCCTGACAGCTTCATATTTCATGTCATCCTACCACTAGCAGGCAAGTGACACACCTGGAGTTCTGTGTGCCACTTAAACTTTTTAAAGAAAAATGTGGGGTTTTTCTGCATCATTCCTTCCTGAAGTTGGTGATAGACTAAGGAGGAAGCATTTAGGTGTTTGCTTCACACTATTAACTTATTTCTTAACTCCCCTGAAATTTTTTCCAGTACCCCAGCTCCTGCTCAAAATCTCCCATGCTGCAGCTACAATGTACTGACATGATTCACAGCTCTCGTTAAGCAATGCTAAACCTGTCCCAAATGTGTGGAGCTTCTTCCTTCTACAAAAGAAATGAACCATAGCAAAGATCATTGCAGCTAATCTGTCTTCAGACTCAGGAAGATTCTTCTGCACCTCTGCATTTCAGAAGATGACCTTTATCAGATGTAAAGCCTACAAATATTTTCTGACTGTGTAGGGCAAACTACGGATATGGGATTTGATGTACAAATGTAACAGCCCTTCTCCTATCATACATCAGCCAGTGTAGCACAGAGGCAATGTCGCAGAAAGAAAAGCATAAAGTAGAGGGAACAAACATAAAAACTAGTTTATAACTTGCCAATGGGAAGAAGAGACCAACTAAAACAATTTGTAGTGAAGGTCTAATGGAATACCATGGAATTAGTCTCCCTCGAGGAATGAAGGGAACACGGGAACAATAGTATCTCTCTAAATGCAAACACTGATTGGGAGAGGTGGTGCTTCTGTGGTCTGCCAACAAGAGTAAGAGTTCTTTGCTCAATAAGCAACTGAGCTAGCTGGTGTAGGAAGCAATGTGCACACTGATGCCCTAGGGCATCAATTTCATGATCAGGGGACCACGAGACATGCTTCAGTTTTCTCATAATGACTGGATTGAGTGCATTCATCAAAACTGAGATTTCAGGGCTCAAAGTTCAAAAAGCTACCAGAGGTGACATCATTTCCCTGCTTCCTCCTTCTCTTGTCCCTTCCAAAAACAACCCTACTATATTTTTTTTTCTTGCCATTTGACTGAAATCACCTGGGGGTTAATTATCTTTCTGGGATGAAAACCATATGCTGTTTCATGTTCTTGCATAAGGTTAAGCTGCATATGATGAAACCGATCAATTAAATCTTGTGGGAAGAAAAGGGAAGGGAGGGTGAAGACTGGCCAGGAGTTAGTGTTCTCATTTACTGAAAATGTGATCCAAGATAATAGACAAATATAAAAGTTTGCTTGCTCACAAGGAAAAAAGCAAAGAAAGTGTTGCCTGTGTCACTATAAAATGAAGCTGGGGAACACTAAAGTGGGGAATATTAATGTAAACAAGATGGGGAAAATCACTGCTTATGACTTGCCAGACTTGGACTATGGAAAGGTTATATTATTTAAAAAACAATTTTTCTGCGTGTTTGTGTTTGGCTTTGGTTTGGTTTTGTTGTTTTTTTTCTTTTTACCTTGCAACTTGCAGACTGCTTTGAACACAGCAGATACTGTGCTGATGTGCATTTGTAAAATCAAGCCTGTTGTGTGGGTCTACACCTGTCATTTCACTTTAGCACAGGAACAGTCCCCTAAAATGTTAGGCTGATTTTCCAATCTATCTGGCATATGAGGCTGGTTCTTATCACTGTGGATGGTTTTCCTTCCAGCTAGAATATGAATTTTTTGTGCTGGTCTGGCAGGGATAAAAGAGAAGAAGAGAAAACAGACATAGAAGTGCTCCACTGAGTCTCATGCTTGTAAAATTCCATGCATACAGAAATTGCAAGTGGAAAGAAGATCTACAGCCACATGCAAGTTACTGAAGGTAAACAGTGCAACATAAGCTTAGAGCTGTTTACAAGTTAATTCTTCACAATTCCTCAGCCAAAAACTTTGTTGCCTGAATAATTTTCTTGTCAAAGAGAAACATTTCTTTGCCAGTGAGAAAGAATAACTCCAAGAACCACTCAATCCCCAGCCCTGAAGAGTTTAGGATGTACACGGGTTAACATTTCAGTGCAGTTACACTCCCTCAGCAGTTAGCATTTGGAAAGTGTGTTACTGAAAAGAAATAAGCACAAACATACACAGATGTCTACTGTTCTGGGTTCAAAAAACCCTTGTGGAGAAAGAGTGGTGTATATATATATATGGGTGTGCACGTGTGTGGGCATGCATGGGAAAGCAAAATGAGCTTTATTTTTATTCTGAATCCCACCTAAACAAAGATCCTAATGTTATCCCTTGGAATGAGGTAAGAAATATGATCATTTGGTACCAAGACCTGCCTGAAAATACAGTTTTTGTAGCCCTGAATGAGCAGCGGCCAAAGTAAAAGAGATCAGATGAACTGCATTTAGAAGTGATGCAGTGAACTGGTACGAGGGGAAAGTGCTTTTCGTGATCGATATGAAAACAGGGGGCTTTCATCTAACCACAGTGAGGATGGCAAAGAGGAATTTGGGCAATATAATATGGGATAAAAGGGTGGATAGCCTCTTATTTCAACCTAAAGACTTAATGATGCTTATTAAAAGGTTGTTATCTGGTTTCATGGAAGAATTATTGCCCTCTACCTCTTTCCTTAGAGCGAAAGACCTGACAAGGAAAACCAAGTTTTAAGTCCTTGGTCCTTGTTATGGAAATGTTCTTCTCATTTTTCTGTGACTTTGCCAAAACACCGACCCATGCAAACCAGCAATACACAATGCAATTCCCCAGGCAGCACGTTCATATTACAGCACTTGGGTCATTAGATGCTACGATTTGATTCACATAACAATTGTTTCGATTCGGGTCAATGTTACAAATAAGTGAGAGCTTTGAAATAGCAAAGTGTTCTCATGCTTAAAAAAATGCACTGGGCCAAAGTCAAGTCTGGAGGAGACACACTGAAGACAATGAACTTCCAGCAGGTGAGCCAGGCTGCACATTTCTGCTGGGACAATCTTTCCACCACTGCAGCATTGCATTATCGCTGTCATTTTCTCTATGAATTATTGCTTTCTTGTCAGATTTACCACCCCTTCCACTTTAAAACAGTCATCTGGGGAACAGGCCAGCAATAAAACAAAACCTCCTGGAGGTTAATGTTGCAATGACAACAACAAAAACACGAGCTGGTCTATGTCTTCAACTAGGGGACCAAACAACATTGTACTGGTTCAGCTACAAGAGTTCAGTCCATCTGTATTCGAATATAACAGGCAGCGCTGCTTTTCTGTCACGGGATAACAACAAAGTGTTTTGAACTCACAGTTTTTTAAGGTTATTTGGTGTGTGTCAAGACTTACAGTTCTTTAGCAGTAAGTTGAAATGACAATTCAGATGAATTCATGTACCATTAAAAAAAATCTATTAATTAACTTCTAAATTAACGTTAGGGAGTCCCATATGGCATTTGACCGTGAGTGTACAAGGTGATAGCATTTCTACAATTCTACGGTAAAGAGACACGGGGCAGAGATATGCCCTGGGAGACAGGAAATCTATGAAAAGACATTATTTCTCCTGTATTCCACCTGAAGATGTTTGTCTTACATGTGAAACCTAATTTTGGAGTTAAGTCTAACCAGTACCCAGAGGAAGCCTAGATGTAGATTCATAGAATCATTTAGTTGGAAAAAGACGTCCATGACCATTGAGTGCAAAATACCTTTCAAACTGCAAAATGGAGGAAATGTTTTTAAGTTAAATATTTTGAGACATGTAGAATGTGTGGGAACATTTCTTTAGAAATTACCATGGCATGGAATCAAGCCATAATCAAATGAATGAAATCAAAGAACCTTTCCTCTGTTGCCTTCCTTGAATAGTTATTTATGAACCAGAAAGTAAATGCACAAAGAATCTTAAATCACAACCAATCACACCAGCAGAACTTTGACACTTCTTCACACTACTAAGTGGCTTAGAAGCTAGAACGACTGCAACAGGAGATCAAATCCAACTTTACTGGAACAAATTGTGCTTTGAATTATGTTGGTGCAGTGCCACAGAAGTCAATGGGATATGACCTTCACAGCTAATGAAAGAGGTCCACTAAATTTGTCCTAGTCAGCTTGGCTGCAGAACCCCTTTGCACATTCTGTGCACAGCCTCTTGCTTCCTCTCTTAGAATAAGTAAAAGATTTTCACTTAAAATATAAGCTAATGAATTTCAGGAACACCTTTTTTACAGTCAATTCTCAAGTAAATAATGACAATACACTGGAAAGTTCAGACCAGATTTACATGAAGACTGATGGAACTTGAATTTAACTCATTGCAGTCTATAACTTACTTGTTGGGGAAGAGGAGGGACAAACACTGATCTCTTCTCTCTGGTGACCAGTGACAGGACCCAAGAGAACAGCTTGAAGTTGTGTCAGCAGAGGTGTAGGTTGGATATAAGATACAGCTTCTTCACCCAGAGGGTGGTTGGGCTCTGGAACAGGCTCCCCAAGGAAGTGGTCAAAGCACCAGCCTGACAGAGTTCAAGAATTGTTTGCATGATGCTGTCAGGTACAAGGTGTGACTCTTGGGAATGGTGCTGTGCAGGGCCAGGAGCTGGACTCAGTGACCTCTGTGAGCCCCTTCCAACTCAGTTTATGCCAGGACTCTGTGAATCAAAGTTCTTTCACCCTGGGATCTCTTTGTAAAGAAGCAGATTTACTATAAGGTGTAGGAGGCTGGCAAGCATTTCAGGGCATTGCCCAGTGCACCCTAGTTAACTGCTTGTGTGACTGCAAGAGCCATCGTGGAGCAGATCCTCATCCTCTGCCTCCTTCCCTTCCAGATCAGATCTGACTCCAGCCCTGCATGTGATAGTGGGGTGAAGAAATTCCTGAGATGCTTACACCTAAAATTTATGATGTGGCAGACATTCACCTGATGATCCTCTCAAATACACACTTCACAAACACCTACAGAAATGAGTCTATTTATTCTTAAAGAAACTGATTCAGTTGACAAGGGGAAGGAAGGAGGCAGTGAAAATAATGAGAAAATAATAACTATCATTATCCATAAGTATTAAAGCAGATTAACAGATTATGAGATAAAAAAAGCAAATGAATATTCTATAATTTAAAGTTCTAACAGCATTAAGGTTCTACTTTCTGTCAACTAATTTTAAGTTAATCACCATTAATTTTTCAGAGGTAAATAGCAAAAGAAATGAGATTCCTCTATTATTTGCCATACACTCTAGATGTGTAGGGAGTCCAATGTGAATGGAATGTGGTGAAAAAGTCTCAACACAAGATAACTGAAATTATGGCTAGAAAAGACTTACTAATCCATACCCTTGCCACTGCAATTTCCTCTTCTACGGAGCATCTGATGAAGTCTCCTACCCAAAAGGTTTAAAAGTAACTCAGTGGTTCGAAATTTTCTGTTTCTAATTGACTAAATTATTTTTTTAGTGAAACCTCTTAGCAAGTAGTCTTTATGTACTTTATGCTATACATCCCTACACATCAGAAATACATTATGCATTAGAAAGGCATTTGAGCTCAGTGGAAGTGACAGAGATGATAATTTCTTTTCAATGCAAATAGCTCACTGCTTCCTTCCAATTTTTAACATTGGTGCTGTTTTGTTCAGTAAATGCCACCTTCTTGCGATGTTCAACTGAGCTGTGTTGAATACTTTTCTAACTAATTTTGGTGTCTGAAAGACGCACACAGGAAAGCACTCTAAATCAGCAATTTCTACCCTGATCTTGATGGTTCTCAAGAAACCATGAAGTCCTAGAATGGCTTGGGTTGGAAGGGACCATAAAGATGAGCCAGTTCCAACCTTCCTGCCACCTTCCACTACCTTCCACTAGACCAAGTTTCTCAAAGCCCCATTTCAACCTGACCTGCACTATAATTGTAGTATATACAAAGCATTTTGCACATTAAAATGTTTCTTTTTGGAAGACTGTATCCCCACTGCATTATCAACAACACAAAACGGTACCAGTGAAAAAGCCCGTACAACCGCTGGATAAACATTAACTTTCTGCTGAACAGAAGAGTGTACACATGTAGCCCATCAGCTAAAAGGCTGAAGCCAAGTCAAAAAACACTGTGTTGAAACACCAGTAGAAGGTGGCAGAAAATCACAAGGTGTTAATGTTAATGTTATATTTCCCAGAGAAGTTCAGAAAATAACTACATGCAAAGTCATAATTACATGTCTAATATAACCAGCAACAAACCAGATACCTGCAGGATACCTCAGGTCATCAGATGCACAAATTGCATAATTTGAAAAAAACAGGTTACTGTATTTGGTTTAATTTAAATTTTAAAAAGTTAACTGTATGAATGCCAGAACAAATTAAGTTCTGCTCAACTTTTTCTGCTGACATCTCTTTCTATTAGTGTAAATAGTCGACTATATACTTGAAGAATTTCTTAGTTACGCTGCAGCAGGAATTTCTTCCTCTTTGCAGCTCAAATTTTCTTTTGTTTAACATAATCCCATCATGCCTGTCTTTGTCACCTTGGGGTAAGAGAAACAATCTTTTCCCTTTATCCTCTGAGAGCATGACTTTCTGTTTCCTACCAAGTCAGGTTACTCAGCCCCGTAATGATTTTTGCTGCTGTTCCTGGAATTCCCTTCAATTTGTCAGCATCCATCACAATATTCAAGGTGCAATCTCATCACTGCTGTACAGCAAGAAAATCACCTCCCTATGGACAAAGGAATGATGGCACTGCACGTACAGACCAAAGTCACAACATCCCTTTTTGTAATCCTCTAGCATTGCAGCATGCAGATATATCATTTGCTGTCTGCTAAAACCCCAAGGTCTCCTTTGACATTTCTGCTTTCCAGGTATCTTTGTCTGACTTAATAACTGTGCTTTAGATTACTTCCCTCTCAGATTTATTAGCCTACATTTTTCTAGGTCAGATCTCATTCTCTTAGTTAAAGCACGTATTTACGCCATGTCCCATTCTCCTTGCACTGTTTTTTAATAATTAAACATAGTTTGTTATTTCACAGAAGAAGTTGGAAGATCCTTATTAAGATCTGGATAGGATTTGATCAGAGTATTTCAGTCCTTTTATCCTTTTATGTCTTGCATTGATTTGATTGGGTGCCACAACCGTGTTCACTGCTGGGCCACTCATTTATTTTTGCTGGTGTGACTGTAGAGTGCCAAAAGGCAGCCCTGGAGCTGTCTCTTATCCTTGCATGTTATCCAGAACGAAAAAGGCAATCATCTTACTAACTGCAGACAATCCACTCCTGAACAAGTCTAAGCCCTTCCACAGTCAAAGGAATTAAAAAATGGACATGTTCAGGTTACAACGAGTCTCATCCCTAAATATGCATCAAAACCAAGTTTAACAAGTGAAATATTTGTTTCATTTCAATGGACATGGGGTGATGTGCATGGCTGTAGATACATAATCAGCAACAAACAACTGCAGATCATTGTAGACATCTTTGATATCATGATTTACTCTTTCATTTCTTTTCTATCTACTAAAATACAAAAGCATAAAAACTTCTTTAGATTTAGTTCTTGTTTTCCCACACCATAATTTTTTTCATCTGTATAACTTAGGAGCATTTTTGATGATCCATTTTTAACAGTGAGTTTTACTCAGCAGATCTCTAGGCAGTTAAAATAGTACTTGAGTACTATATTCTTTATCCAGTTTTTGAATAATTGCTCTAAAGAGTTTTTTTTCATTTCAAGTCTTGCAACAGATGCCTACTGATGTCTTTCATCCTCTATAATTTAATCTGAAGTATTCCACTTGCTGCTATTCATTATCAAATTGTATCTCAGTATCTCAGCCATTACAAACATGATATTCATGATTTCAATATATAGTGGTAATATAAAAAAATAAATGAAGCAGCGCAAAAAACAAACCACCCCTCTCATATTTTTACTGCCTTAAAAACTTATGTAGGAGGTATTTCTCTCAATGGTACACAGAAGAGTCTTCAAGTGTTTCTTGCATCATTTCACTAAGAAAAGTTAAGACAGTTTACCACAACTGTAACTGCAGCAGCCAGCTGTTGCACAGATTTTTAACTTCATAAATCTATTACAAACTGAAGAGTTGAAGGTGAAATTCTGATCATAGCCTGACTTCTCAAGCTCTACCATAACATAGTCCCTGAATCCCATTAAACCCACCAAATATGAAGATACTTGCCCCCCATATGATACCGTACATTAAGTTTATTTCAACAAGGGAAATCTCTTTAAGTTTTATTATAAGAATAGCGATGATTTTTACTGTTTGTTTAACAACATGGAACATTCCATAAAGATCTGAAACCTTAATTACACTCCTCTACCTAATCCTCCACAGAATTAATTGGAATAACATATTAAACATTTTTTTCCTGTTCCTAGAAGGGGTCTTCTGTTATCCATTGCCATTTCCTACACCTTTTTTAAATTATTCAAATCCAATGTACTAAGTAGCTTTATAAGCCAGTGGGGTCCTGCTTTCTCACAAGTCTCAAAATTTTACATTTACAATGTAAGCTGTGTATCTTTTTAACACCTGAAATGTTTTTGTAGAAAACAAAACTAGTTATTTGTTGCAGTGATACCAACAAATATGTTATTAATATGTGGTGCTAAAATGAACAATGACTATGCAGTAACAATGCTCTATTCAGCAGGTTTATTCCCTCCTCTTTCACCATGTTCCTATTGATTTCAGTGGTAATCTTTATTGTAAAGCTGTCCTTACAGTTCCAACATGAATGCAAGCAAAACTCCATTCCCGTATGTACCTCCTCAAAGTAACTCTTTATTATGCGTCAAGTTTATTATGCATCAGTCTGCAGTACAAGGGTTGAATATCTATCAATGAATACATTATTTCAAGAGGATGATAATCAGGGGGAAAAATATTCTTTTAAAGCATATATCGGAAATGTTGGAAAAATCCTGTTTGCTTGTGAGACACCTTGTATTTAAAAAAATATCCTGATATAGGGCACTGTATGAGACTACAGTAGAATGAGTTTCAAAATGAAGTTTCACAGAACTAAGTGAAAGCAGCAATGTTCATTCTGTGTATTTAACTGTAACTACAAAGCAATTTTAATGACAGACCATGGCATCCAGATACAGGTCAGCACATCCTTGAATTAACTAACAGTATAAAAACTGATAGTATCTTAGGAATGGTGATTTTATTACTGAAAGTGACCACTTTGTATGAAACTAAGACTTTAAAATATTCTATGTGAGAGCGAATTCCAGAACATTAGCATTAATGGTGTCTTTTGGATGGTGTGGGCAGTAGTAGAATAGAATCATAGAGTCATTAAGGTTTGAAAAGACCTTTAAGCCCATGAAGTCCAATCATCGCCTAAGTACCACTGCCATGTACACCTTACAGCCATGTCCCATACATGGACAGACATATCCATGTCCTTCTTGAACACTTCCAGGGAGGAGGGTGTCTCCATAGAGTGTGGATATGCTGTTAAATATTTTTTCCTAATATTCAATCTAAATCTTCCCTGGCACAGCTTGAGGCCATCTCCTCTTGTCCTGTCACTTACCAGGAGAAGAGAATGACACCCCACTGGCTACAATCTCCTTTCAGGAAGTTGTAGAGAGTGGTAAGGTCCCCTCTGAGCCTCCTTTACTCCAGGCTAAACACCCCCGGCTCCCTCAGCTGCTCCTCACCAGACCTGTGCTCCAGACCCTTCACCAGCTCCGTTGCCCTTCTCTGTCCAGAGAAGCTGGACACCAGCTTCTCTGCCCTTCTCTCTCAATGTCTTTTTTGTACTGAGGGGCCCAAAACTGAACATGATTCGATCTGTGGCTTCACCAGTGCTGAGTACAGAGGGACAATCACTGCCCTGGCCCTGCTGGCCACACTATTGCTGATACAGCCACTGAGTTTCCTGGCCACCTGGGCACTCTGCTGGTTCATGCTTAGACCAGTCAGACAGCCATATGAGAATTTTATTAAAGTGACAAGTTCTTTCAAACTTTGGCTTTCCCACAAGGATCCATCATCACTGGCGAGCAAAATAAAGTCAGCCATGTCCCCCAGGACTAAGAAACAGACTGGATCCATGAAAAGCATACACACTGTTTATAACCTGCTCTTGTGTGACTGAAACTCCAAAAATCACGAGCATGATGTGTGAGAGATCAGGAACAGGTTCCCCAGGGAAGTGGTGGAATTACCATCTCTGGAAGTATTCAAAAAACTGAGTAGATATGGCCTTTTGCGTTACACTTTAATGGAGACAGTGGTATTTTGTCAAAGGTTGGATTTGGCCATGTTGGAGATTTTTTCCAACCTGAATGATTCCATGATTCTACCTCATCCCATAGAAAAAAAGCAATTTAGATTACATTTCTGATACAAGAAACTAACAGTTTTCAAGCAATTGTTTCAGAATAAAACATAAAAGATGGATATGTTTCAGAGCTTTTAAAATTAGAATAATTAAATTAACTAGTGCACTTAATGTATTTTCCCATTCCTGGAAGTCTTCAAGGCCAGGTTGCACAGGGCCATTTTATATGAAAGATGTCCCTGACCATGGCAGAGGAGTTGGAAAAAAATAATCTTTAAGGTCCCTTATAACACAAAACATTCTACAGTTCTATGATTCTACTTGCATTCTTTCATCGGACAGCAAGACATGCTCACTATTTGTAGATTCTGGTTTAAAAAAATGTATGTATCTATAGACAGAATTTTTCCTTCAAGTACAAAATCTAAGTATAGTTGAACTTGCATAGTCAAGATTAGCAAAAATTCTAGAAGACTAAAGACTAGAAGCCTGCAGTAATCTTCATTAAGCTTTTCTAGGAAGCTTTGAAGCCATCCTTAACTTGGATTAGCTTGGATCTTAATTAGCATTGCCCCTCCATATACTACAAGACAAAAATTATTCTTCCAAGCAATGGTTTCTCAGCTTTTAGATGATGAGCAGACAAAAAATAATTCATTATCCCTAAATGAGGTGGAAAAGCATAGGTAGTTCTGGAGGGAGCACAGTGTTAGGTGAGAACATAAAAGTATGGGACAATAAATAAAGAATACTAGAACCAGTTCAAAGTGGACATGAAAGCATAAAAACAGTTTTTACTTATGTTTGAATTCTTCCACCTTGCAGGCTAAAAGTAGTATTAGATCAAATCTGCATTTTCCAAATCTATTTTATAAAAATGAGCAATTTTTCAATATTTATTGCAAATTTTCTATGACTTTCAAGCAAACCAGAAATGAAAAAAAAAATTAATCCAGGAACACAGATTTTTGCAGTTGAAAAAAAATGGGATGCCAAACAATAAAGCAAATAATATCAATAATTATTTTAGGAGACATGATGCAGCAGGCTTGCAAGTGGGTGTCTGTTGCCATTTCAAAACCACAAAAAGTAGGCTGCCAATAGTGCTGAGAGGAAACAAATACACTTGCAACTTCTCGGCACTGAATAGTAACTGGTATTTATTGCATTTAAGCTCATTTTATCTGACTTCTCATTTAATTGCACTTGGCTTCTAACAGAGTACATTATATTAAATATTTACTATCTTGGTTAGGATGTCAAGGCACACTTTACTGTCTTTTTAGATTACTGAACAGTAGTTCATGTAGGAATTATTTAGGGTTGCTGAAGGTAGAGAATTAAATGTGATGGGGTGAAATTAGAAAAGGAAAAAGTATAGGCAGTTAAAGTAGTCATATCCAGAAAACTGTAAACCATTTCTCAGGGAAGAATAGATCTTTCCTTTCTTCAGATTTTTTCAAATAGACTAAAGGACTGACAACAGCTGTTCAATAATAAATGGTGCTGCACAGAAAGAATAAATCATGGTCTTTGTTGATAGCACAACAGTCTCTTGCCGTAAGCAGTGGCCTGGGAGTCAGAAGCTGTTTTCCCAGCTCTGCCACTGACTTCCTTTGTAATCTTTTTTGGATCACCTCAGCAATTTCACTTTCTCTTGAGTCTCTTGCAGAGTCTTAAATCTCTCCAAGTGAGGTCTAACTCTAACTGGGGTTTGTCATCCCTGCAATGCAATGTTATTGTCACTTGCTGCAATGCAAATAATAAAGAAATGCTGTATTTTCTAGTAATGCTCACACTCTTCATCTTACACCATATTCTATTAGCTTTTTTCCTCCCCATTCAATTTTGGCAGGATCTAAAAGAACCCAATCACTTAGCTGGAAACTTAAAAACTTACACCCCTGAAAAACTCCATATTAAAAAGACTTTATAATCTACAAGTGAAATGATCACAGGTCTCAGAAACTCATCCCTAATCTCTTTTACTCTAGTCCTTTGTCAGCTGCCAGCACCCAACATTTGAAGAGGTCCTACACTTAACATCTCTTTCTCATGACAGGAACAAGACATAACTTTCTCAGAGATAGATGTTCTTGTGCTCTTAGTCACTGGGGTGCTTCTACACTTGAGCACTGAGAACCACCTCCAGAAAGTGTTTCTCTTTCTCTCTATTAATAAAACCCACATGTCTAGATGATTCCTCTAGGAATGACTATGCTGGGTTGGACCAGTGACTCATCAACTCAAGTGACCAACATGGACTTTTGAGGAAACTGTCCAAAAACAGATAAGGATATTGAGAGCTATGTCTGCTGAGTATTTTCCCAGACCCCAATACATTGTGACTCAGGAAGGTGTTCAGTCAGAGATACAGATGCTGTGATTAATTGCTTTCAAAGGATGTTTCTCTGTGAAGTTGTTTGAAACATGCACAACAAGCTAGATAAGTAATCTGCCGATGTCTACAGTTACTAAAGAAGCAGCTCAGCCTGTAAACCCTGTATTTTATTGCTGTTTTGCAACAATTTTTATTTTTACTTCTGGTGGCATTGTACTGTCCCTTCTTTTTTTCTATAAGAGAAGAAAGCCATGATGCTACAATAATTGTCAGCCTGAACACTACTCAGGAGGCTGAGGTATCTACTTGGGGGAGACTGAACTAAATGGTGAGATTACTTACAGGGAAAGTACAGTACACTGAGAATCATAGCCCCGAGACATTGTGGATGTCCCATACCTGGAAGTGTTCAAGGCCAGGTTGGATGGGGCTTTGAATAGCCTGGTCTAGTGGAAAGTGTCCACGCCCATAGCAGGGGGATTAGAACTAGATGATCTTTAAGGTCTCTTCCAACCCAAAATATTCTATAATTCTATGAAAACATAAGGCTGGAGGAGTAAATAAGAGATAAGGGGAATAAAAACAGTTCCTTTCTACCACCAAATAACTATACTTTCCAGGTGTGGCTTGGAGCCAGCACTCTGTTCCAAGAGCACCTCTGAACTTGTCCCACCACACTTTCCAGGAGGTTGATTGCATTAAACTACTCCTAGTATTTTATTGAGAATTGATAGCTTGTTCTGCTGATCTATAAACTCCCATTCCATGCAGTAGCTGTCTTTTAAATCATGGCCTGGCATCTTTCCCAATTTTCAACTTCTAAAATCTACCCAGTTGTCATATAACTACTATTTTCTCTCACACTTCCTTACAACAGGACTGTTTTATGCTTGTTTATTTTGCTGCTGTGGGTTTATTTTGATCACAATGGATCACTGTCACAGCATGAGTACTATCTAACAAACAGCAACTACAATCCCATCTATCATCACAAAACTTCTTGGAAAACAGTAGTACACCTCTTCTGTCCTTCTGTGAACTTTTGGACCAATCTTCATTGTATTTTCCCCCAGTTTAAGCATCACTTTCCCACTGACCATAGAAAAAAAAAAATAAAGCCTTCCTGGATAATGAGAGAAGGATTGGATTTTTAGTCACAAGAGCACTCAAAATTTCATGATGGAGATCACAACTGCCATCTTCTTACATGCATTTCCTATTGTTATTCTGGGAGAAGAGAGAATAAGATTTTCTTTAAGGAACTTCTTTTATTTCCTATACTGTATCATATTGAGTTAAATATAAATCAATAGAAAACATGTCTTTGTGCTTAAAACAGAAGATGAGCTCTCCATTGTACTCTGTTTAATAAGATGTTTCTCAGCTAGTTTTCTCATTTGTAAACAGAATCATAGAATCACTAGGGTAGGAAAAGACCTTCCAAACTTCCAACAAATACTCCACCAACTAAACCATATCATAAAGTTTGAAGCTCATCTTGTGGTCTTGCTGATTTAGAACCCCTTTGGCCAAATTCATGCTTGATAGGATGGACTCTGAGTAGAGCATAGGGAAGGTCTTGATGTTTAAGACTAATATCTGTTGGTGAATACTCCTGGGGGAAGCTGGTGACAGAATTGAGAGGATAAGGCATACTCTGCAGAGTAAAAGTAGTAGATGGAAGTTGTAAGGAGGAAAAAAGTCAGATGCCAAAGGCAAAAAAAAAAAAAAAAGAAAAGCAATGGTTTTAAACTGCCAAAATGCCCAATCAGCTCTAGTTCCCAGCTCTGTCAGATAGTTTAAATTCACTTCCCAGTGTCAAAGCTGAAGTGGAATCTGCTCAGTGCTCAGAATTACTTTTCATTAAAGAAAGTGGCTACTGGGAGTACAGGTTGCAAGCAGGCTTTGGAGAAGATGAGTATGGAGATGATCAAGGAAATCTCACAGTAAGGGAGGACTAGGAAAAAGCAGGCTTGATTTTCCTCTCACTTAAAGCAGTTCTACATGTTAAAACCCACCTGATTTCAGAACAACTTGCCCCATATTTTCAGCAGTGTAAGGACATGAGAGCAACTGTGTTCCCAGGGAATGCATTTTATAATATGTACCATCCCAGTATTCTTTTATCTGGCTTTTTTTAGCCATTTTAATTTCTTTTCATTTCCAGAAATAAAGTATAAGTAAATAAATTGCTTTATTAATAAAAAAAAAGAAAAAGCCAAGCATTTCCCCAGAGTTCACATTCACGTATCTATTACAATGGTATGATAATTAGGTTCTGAATTTGGATGGCATATGGCAACAATGATGTTTATTAGCATTTGTTCCCCCCAAACTTTTAATTCTTGTCTCAATTTGGTGACTGTCAAATTTCTCATTTTATCTTATCTAACAAGAAGTCTCAATGTATTTGCAATAGAGAGGTCCAGGGAGTATCAAAATTTTTGAGTTAAATGTTATATGGTTAGATAACCCAACTGAACCAGTTTTAAGGAAAACATTTTGTATGATGCTTGCTGATCAAGCAGTCAAGTACTTTGCAACCTTAAAGGGGGCTGTGTTTACATGTGAAAGCATGAAAATTACTATCAGGCACAAATATATATCAACGTTGTGTTGCCCAGCCCCTGACAGTTGAGGCTATGGCCAATATATTACACACAGATGTACATTTTGTAATGCTTTCATTTAAAAGGTTTAAGCTGTTTCCAAGGGGACTGCTCCAGCTCCCAGACAAACGGCCGCTTGACAGCTCTCCTAGTGCTCAAAGCTCTCATGCAATTTTGTTCAATACACAAAGTGCCAGACTGAAGGAAATTGCTGTTCCTCATCTGATGTTAAGTGATTGGCTTTCTATCTTCATTAAATGTGTGCTACTCGATGCCTCAAAGACATTTTACCTTGTTCTGGAATGTGAACTTTAGCAGCTTTTTGAAATACCCAGAAGGGCTCTGTGGAAATAAGAAGGAAAATCCTAAGTCCTGCCTGCCCATGCCCTTACCCCTGTTAAATCGATTAGAGATTGGACAGATCAGATGTTGTCTCACTAGATGTGCTGAGTTAGTCTTAAAAGTTGGTTTCAGAATTCAAATGAGATTCTATTCCCAAAGACCCCAATCTCATCTGCAAAGGTGAACTAGGAATGGAGGAAAAGAAAAAAGAGCAGAAAAGAAAGAAAGATTTTGTCTGTGAGGGGAGCACAGATGGATATACGTGGCTTACAAAATTAAGGCGGTACCAGGGAAACATCAGTGGTGCTCGTGACTGAAGATTTCCCTTGCTCACTACAGTGCCAGATGCCCTCCCTCTTTGTTAATTCCAATGAGGCTCCTGATACACAGATTCATTAAAAATGGGGTTCAGCCTTTAGAGAAATGAACATCCACTTCTTTCTCTCTCCCATTTTAGTAATAATGAAGAGCTGCTGAACCTCTCAAAGCTTGAAAACACAATTGTACTGTTGAAAGCCACTATAATGAGATCCCTGTTTGAGAGTCAGGTCTGATCAAATAATAGACCTTCCCTGTTTGTGTTTGAGGATGGGTAAACAATGTCAAAGTGAAACCTAACCAGAAGAAATTGCATGAGCTTCTTACATTCGTGCAGCTGTTTAGTTCCACTGCTATTTAGAGCTTTTTACTGGTCTGTGGCTGGTCTGAGGTCGGATACAAAGCCACTACTTATTTATGAAGAAAGGTGACTATTTACCCTGCTGACAACTCAAACATTAGAGAGAAACTGAAAACGGCAAGAGCATTATGCCCTTTGGACAATGTAATCACCCTTGAAAGAGTGAGTGGATGGTGGCATTATGGGTTCTCATCCACTCCTTCCCATACTCCCTGAACAGCAAATGTCTGTGTGTAAAAGGGATAGAACAGTGAAGGCATCATTACTGGGAAAATGTACTTTGGGCGGAATGAGAAATAGCCCTATTATAGTCAAGCATGAGGGGACAAATTTGCATTGAGAAATCCCAGGAACAGAGTGGTGCCAGCATTCTATTGGAAATGACTGAGCATCTTCCAGGTGAGGAATCTCATAATACTTTAGGACCCACTGGAGGAGATTCACTTATGCTGGAGGGGCATGGTTTAGCAGTGGAATTAACAGTACTGGATTACCAGTTGGATTCAATGGTCTCTGCAGTGCTTTCCAACCTAAGTGATTCTATGATTCTGTATATGTTGGTATGCAAACATTCTGCACCATCCCCTGAAAATGTTCCAGCCTGCACAGTCTACATCAGCTGAGCAGGAAAATTAGAATGAACTCAAAAGCTGTGGAGTTCTTCCATCTCAGGGACGAGGTGAATGCTCTCCAGAGGCTTTCTGCACATTTGAAGAACTTTCCAGGTGGTTCCACGTGATTTACCAAAATGAGTAACTCAACATCCAGCTAATGCTTAGCACTGGAAGATTTTGGGGGACAGATTGCTCTCACCCTGACTTTGAACACTTAACTGACCTGCGAAATTAAAAAGCATTATCCTTTTGTGGAATGGAAATAATTGATAGATAAAGGTGCTTCTGTTCACTAGATAAAAAGGCAGTCTAGAACAACTAAGCTTTTAACATAATTGACACAAATACAATTCAAAAATTAAACAGAAGGAAAATTATTCCTCTCACAAGACAGGATTCCCTCTAGGACATCAGCCACTGTGCTTCTGAAATCACTTTGTGTGTTTAGTATCCCCACCTGATCTACCTCATGCCATAATCATGAAATCAAAAAAACAAACTCAAAAAATCTTACTTTTTAAAAAGTGAAAATACTCAGGACTAAAATTGAACTGGATGTTCAGATTAATAATTTCCCAGTTCCACAAAAGCCGTATGATCTAAGGGAGCAAAGGGAACAGATAATGGTGCTGATGACATTTTGTTGACAGTGGCCCAGGAATTCTTTGTGAAGGAACAACTGACTTTTGTCTTTTCCTTTTTTATTAAGAAATGATAACTCAAATAAATAGCTAACAGGTTTTTATTTAAATTTCAGACCTCTATTAAAATATATAGGGAAAAATTATATTTAGAAATTTGAGAGCTGTCTGTGTTAGGTGATGCAGACAGACTTGCTACAGGAGAACCTACAAGAGAAAGATTGATGTTTTCCCAATGCAAGTTGCACAGGAATGGGGATAAACAACCAATCTACTTGGAAACACAATTCCAGTAGCAGTTGTTTGCAGTTATGAATGTACAATCCTATCTTTATATTCCACGTGTGGATATAAATTGTCAGCCTTGCTCTGCACTAACCCATATGTCATACCTGTGAAATATTTTATTATATAAACAAAACCATGTTTCACTTTATGGGCCAGTATTTCCATGCAGATCTGACACCAATAGGGGTGCTGTGCTACACTGTTATTATGTCATCTATCAAGAAGCTCAACCAGTGCCTTTCAGCATGCAGAACTGGGAGACAGCCCCTTCCACTCTAATCTTGAGACAAAGAGCATGGTACACATTCTTTCCTCCCCATTACCCTGCTGTTAAACAGGGGAACCAGCTGTTTCTTCCACAGCGTGGTGAATGTTTGTAAAGTTTTCAAACAAGTACATGAAATAATTTATGAAGAATATAAATATTAATGGTTTGATTCAATATAGCAATAATCTGTCTTTCTTTAAAACTTTATATAATTATCCATCACCACAGCATCTAAAAAAGAACCAAACTATATAATATTTCATGAACAACCAAGAGAAATAGAAAAGTTCTGGGACTTCTTGGTGCTGCTATGGCTTTTCTCCTTGGTAATAATTCTTGGGTTTTAGAAGGGAGTTTTCCATTTTTGCTCCTGCTTTGATTTGTGGTTTTGATGGCTGATTGATTTTTCTGTGTAACTGATTTTATTTTGCTGTTATTTGATTTACTAAAGTCAGCAAAGTGAGGGTTGAGGCCATGACTGTGTTCTGAGCAAACTTCACGTTATGTTGGAAGGTTTTTTCTGAGAGTGTGCACTAGACATTTATTAAGACCCATGCAACTGTAGTTTTCCATCAGTCAAGACCTTGCATTGATATGATGGAGAAATTGTTACAGTTATCGACAGCAGTGCAAAACCAAAGGATGGAGATGTTATTTATCAACTAAATTAGATGGAACAGACTGCAGAGCATTCCACCAGAAATAATGCTGCAAAACAGGTGTAAAATAAGGTTGAATCTAACCCCTCTTTGTTCCCTTGTGCAATGTTAACTCCGCTAGAGGCTGTGTCTGGGAGATACACTGGGAGATACACCCAGTGTTGTGTCCCATCTGTACTGAGGGAGAAGGGTGACATCTGAGCTCATCACAGCTGTGAGGACTCACCCCAAGGATGATGTTCTCACAGGGGCTGGGCTCAATTCAGCTTCACCTACAGAGGTAATTTAAATACACAAAATACATCCACGAGCACTGAGGCCAACTGGCACAGAGCAGTGAGTATCTAAGCCAGCAACCTTTCGTAGTCTCCAAAACAACACAGATGAATAAAAAGAGAAGGTGGAAATGAGCTCTGTTTTTCTTTTTCAGCTCCTGATCCAGACTGAAGGTATTACTTGGGAAAGCACCAGTTGACACAGGCAAACACCGTATCACAGATGCTTCTGACAGCGCAACAGCAGAAATTACCGTATTGTATTGCCTAGGACTGTTCCCAGACACTGTTTAATTTACTTCTTGGATATAGTCTTCATATTCTCATCTTTGAGATGAGCTCTAACATCTACTGTAGAGGGAAATTTTTTTAGTATATGTGCTGACTATGCCAGTGCAGGAAGGCCTGGGAATATTAAAGTAGTTGCCAAACAGTAATGCATAATGTTTTAATTATTCAGAACCACTCTGCCACTGTCACAGAGAAAAGACAAGGGCTTGGCAGGGAAAAATGAGATAAAACTCCACCATCAGCAGTAAAACCAATAGAGAATTTGGAATCCCCAGGTGGCTCTTTCCAGATGTTGTCTTTGATGATGCTGTTGAGCAGGTTTAACTCCTGAGCCAGAGGATAAATATGAAAGCTAGTGTTCTGTACGTACACACACCTGCACCTTTTTCGTACAAACAGCACAATTCAAGCAGAGGAGGTTAATGATTTCCCACACAATGTAATCTAGTTTATAGATCTGTATAAATGTTTTATGGCAACACTTGATTATGTGATGTCCCAAATGATTTATCAAAGAAGCTGATGTAAAAGACCAGCAAGAAATGCTGGGGAATTAACTGTCTCATTCTTTCTGTGGAACAAACAAATACCCAGAGCCCTCAGGAAACTTGAAACCTGTCTGATGCAGAAAAAAGCTTGTAATTTGTTTGCATTTGATGACTGTCCTTAGTTGCAGGTAGTAGTGATAAATTCACAATTTGTGACAAGTAAAAAGAGGAGCAGGGAAGGTGCAGTGCACATTAAAGTAGTTTAATCACCTACAGAATACAGTGTCTGCAAAGCAGGTTTTCCTCACTGTGCTTTACTGCTCAAACTGGCAGAAAAAAAGAGGAAAAGCAGGCTTCACAGTGGACTTTAAAATGCTGAAATAGCAAAATATTTGGAATAGAATGGCAAATAAAAAAATGCAGATTATCTGGGAGAAGTGTATCATCCAAATCCCGTTTCTCTAATATTAACAGTGTCTGTCCAGAAAAGGGCAATAAGGCTCATGAAGGGTCTGGAACATATATCTTATGAGTAGTGGCTGACTGGGCTGGGGGTGTCTAGTCTGGAGAAAAGAAGGCTCAGGAGAGACTTTATCAATCTCTCCAACTACCTGAAAGGAGGCTGTAGTCTGGTGGGGGTCAGTCTTCTCTCCCAGGCTACCAGCGGTAGGACAAGGGAAAAGGCCTCAAGCTGTGCCGGGGGAGGCTCTTGTTGGATATCAGGAAAAATTTCTTCATTGAAGGAGTGGCTAAGCATTGGAAGAGGCTCCCCAGGGAAGTGGTGGAGTCATCATCCCTGGAAGTATTAAAAAAGAGTAGACGTGACACTTTGCAAAGATGGTTTTGTGGGCATGGTGGTATTTGGTCAAAGGTTGAACTTGATGATCCAGGAGGTCTTTTTCAACCTTGAAGTGTCTACAATCACAAGAGACTGGTAATCAGGACTATCCCCCCTACCCAGGTGACCAAAACACAACGTGCATTTGTGGTACTTTTTGTGTGAGCTGTGTCTGTGAGAGAGCTCCCACAATCTCCTAATGAACTTCGACAGAGAAAATCACAAAATGGTCTAGGGATCAGAATGTTGCTCTTTTAAGCACTTCAGCAACTCCTTGATGATTCCCTGATCTGTTTATTTTCCGCATGCTTGGACAAGACAGACAAGTCACAGACTCAGTGCGGACTGTAAGTACTTACATGAAGCATCTGAATGAGAAGTGCAGAGGTCCAGCTAACTCAGAGGGAAATGCACCTCATATGGTGATGAAAGCTCCTTTTTTTTTCACCTGTGGTATCTATGACGCTGGCTTTCTTATGCATAAACAAAGGTAATCTTAGATTTCTTCTAAACAATGAGCTGTAGAATAAAGAAACAGCTTACCACTGTTCCTGAGGAAATTTTCTGTTCTGACAGTGCACATGCCAGTGGATTTCTTTTATTGGCCTAAGAGAGTCACTATTAAAAGGATGGTATATTACCCCCTGGCCAATTCCATAATTCCAATGCATAGTCATGGGAATATCTGCCATTGAAGAAGCAAATGAATGAGCACAAAAGAAACAGAGTAATGCCTGGGATCTGACCTTTTATGTCAAACATAAATGAGTAAGTGGGAATAGATGCAATATTCCTACAAGAATCAGAAACAGTTTTTGGCAAAGGATTTGCAAAAAATGCTGAAAACCCGGCTGTTGTGTGATGCAACTGAGCTAGAAGAGTCATCAGTTTATTTCTGAGTCATTGCAAGATGATGATCTACTTCTGACTTAAAAGGCCAAAGGTGGCATATGTATCGGCATGTCACTGAACACAATTCTTGTGCATAGGGTGCTCACTGAACAGAGAGGATTTTATCTAGATCAGCAAAACTGTGTTAAGATAGCAGCTTCATACATTTGGTCACCAGAAAGAGTTACTCTGGATAAATTCAAAAGTGTCAAAAGTATGAAGATAAACCTGTGATTGTTCCCACTGTAGCTGATATGGTCCCTGGAAGAGTTTCGATCCAACACTTAAAAATTATTTTGGAGAATATTTAGCTTGTATGGGCAAGAGAACAGCCTAAGAGGGTGTATACAAATGTTCAACTCTGTCTGAAGGAAAAGAGCGTTTAGAGATAAATTCTTAAATTTTACAAGTTATCTGAAGTAACACCTTTGAGTATGTCCTTTGATTTAAGCAACACGAGAGAAAAGTTAAAAACAAATCAGACTTCAAGAGGAAGTGTCGTGATCATTATTAATGACTGAGAGATAAAGAAAGGGACATTCCCTGGAATGTGGCCACCATTATAAATTGTAAGCCAAGAACAGAAGAAAAGTAAAAGATGGTACAATCAACAATAACTTGCAAAGTTAAACTTTCAGATGTCCAGCGTTAAGAAAATGAAGCCCGCCTAAGCTGTTACTTGTGCGAAGCAAGGAGACAAGGCTTGCCATCAGTCTTTATCGCCTCTTGACTTCCATCAAGTACCTCATATGGACAACAGAGTCCCAGAGGCAGAGCTCTATAGGCATCACAGAATGGTTTAGTTGGAAGGCACCTTTAAACGTTACCTAGTCCAATCCCTCTGCTACAGGCAGGAACACCTTCCACCAGACCAGGTTGCTCAAAGCTCTATTTAACCTGGTCTGGAACGTTTCCAGGGATGGGCCATCCACCACCTCTCTGGGCAACGTGTGACAGCGTTTCTCCACACTTATTATAAACTTCTTCCTTATATCTAGTTGGAATCTACACTGTTTTAGTTAAAAACCATTACCCCTTGTCCTATTGCTACAGGCCTTATCAAAAAGTCTATCCTCATCTTTGTTCTAAGTTCTTTTTAAATATTGAAATGTTGGAATAGAGCCTCCCTGAAGCATTCTGTTCTCCAGACTGGACAACCTCAACTCTCTCAGCCTTTCCTCACAGGAGAGGTGCTGCAGCCCTCCCACGATTTTCGCAAGCCTCCCCTCAGCCTGCTCCAATAGGTCCCTGTCTTTCCTAAATGAATAACATTTCTACATATTTACAGCTGACGCAGTATTCCATTTCTGACTGTGAACTTTGATTGCACTAGTTCTTCGAAAGGTAGGAGGCATTATGGACCTGTAGGAGAACTGGAAAAAAATTTAAAAGGTGACCAAAAATGTGCTGTATCAATCCCTAACCAGAAAATATTTGGTCAGAAGCTGCTCAAAGAAATACACTTTACAAACTGATAAACAGTTGGTTGGAAATCGCAGCCCAAAATGGCTATTTTCAAAACAGAATTCCAAACCCCTCTTTGAATCTATGTGCTTTTGTATATGTTTATGTACACATACACTTATATGTGTATTTATATGTATAGCTATAAATAAATAGTAGGAAAAGGCTGCTTCACTAATACGATGAATGATACTTAATGTTTACAAAAGACAAGAATCTGTGGCTCAGGCTTGGAATCAAGCCATACTGGTTCAGTGTAAATTAGTAACTGCATGCCAGGAGAGAGCTGGTCTGCTAAGATGTTTGCAGTGTTTTATTGCCTGGATTAATTAATGCTAATGGTTAAGAGAATGATAATCTACTGGCTTCCAAGAGGGAGTCAGGCAGTCTTCCCTGCTCAATTGAGTGTTAGAAGATTTGAAATATTTGAGGCACCAGAGGCTACTAAGAAGATTTATACAAGTCAGTGCTTGAGCTTCCCACTCCTAGAAATTTGTTATTAGAAGGTTTCCTGGAGCTCAAGTGGATATTATAGATTCCTAAGGGACTTTTATTCTTTTGTGATTTCTGTGAATTTAAGGTTCTTCAAAAAACTATGTATTTCATACTTTTTTTTAAACTTTCACTTTTTAATGCATTATACATACGTTTGAGGTTTACTTGTCATTTTCTGTTTTGATCACTTTTGTACAGAATCAGTCATTTCAAGTCCTTGCCTAAAGTATAACATAACAACCATTTTAATTCTTCTAATATATTTAAATTTTTTATTAAGCTGTTAATCTTTCATTTCAAAACAGCACTGGATGTGTTCAATGAAAGACCAAATCCATTTTGTTTTCCTTTTTGTATAACAGCTAACCCTTCACTTAGACTTCTAGCTCTTGGAAACAGATCTGAAGATCAGAGAAGATCTGAGAAAAGGAACCATTCATTAACTCAAGAATTTAAAAAAACTGAGCCACAGAAAAAAACAAGCATATTATGAAAGACAACTCAAAAATGTTGGAGTGATATTATTAATTAAGATTCTACCATTCTGTTCTTGAGGCCTCTTTATACCAATAGAAACTTCTTTTCTACAGAAAAAAAAATCCACAATTATTATTTACATAAATATTGTAGAGAATATTTCTACTACACTATTTAAAAGAAAACTAAAAATACCCTAATAATAAGGAACTTGTCTCTCTGAGGATTGGAAAATTGGTGACTAACTCAATTAGAAACTGAAGACTTACATGCCATTGCTATATAAATGTTCCTCAAGGATTACTTCTTGTTCTTGTTATTTACTGAAAATAGTCTTTTTTAACTGGAAGCAATAATTAAAGATTTACATACATATAAGTCTAATAAGAAAAAGGAAGTATTTATATTTCTTATATTTTCCAAACAGTACTGCTGTTCCTATTATGTGACAATGATAAAATCTCTGTAAGTATTTCTTAGAGAGAAAGTTTTGTTCTTGAGGATTGATCCCCTTTATGACAACAACTCAACACAGCTCAGCATCTTTCACCTGAGAAGTATGAGACAGGTGTGGTGAATATTTCTTGGCATGGAACTTTATGTTTGTAAGTTCCCTGTATCTTTAATTTATTTTCTTCTAGCAGCTGGCACAGTAGATCTGTAAACCATTCCTGTAACTTTTTTGGATGAAAATTTTATACCCCTTCAAGGACACCCACAAGTCATGTATTGACTTGACAGGGGAGGCTGTCAGATTCTTGATAGTATTTTCAGTTCCTTTAGTTTTATCCTCTGAGAAAGTCTTTGTTATCCAAGAGTGGCTACTGAGTACATGTTTTGACTGGCACCGATTCAGGCACTGCTCTTTTCACTGATGCTAGCTGGTTTAGATATCAGCCTACACTTTCAGAAGCAGGGTCTGAAAACATAGTCTAAAAATGACTCTGGCAATCACATATACTCATCATTTAAAGCCAGAAGAGAATGCGAGATCATTTTGTGTGACTGCGTGTTATGTCACAAGCCACTACACTTAAGTGTTACACCTTATTAATTTCAAAAATTCAGTTTGACTACACTATGTAGGTCCAGATTCATCCTGTATAACATAAAACATCCAGTGAAATGCCCATCTTGGATCCTTTGTGGACAAGAATCTACAGAAAAAAATAGCCCCTCCTCAAGAGGGCAAACCAGACCAGGATATGAGCTGTCCTGTGAAGAACTCCTTCTTCATGTACACAAAGATGGCCTTGAACTTCTAAAGAAATGCCTGAGAGTTTTAATGACAATTTCTACGACCCTGCGGCTACTCACATGGCAAAAGCCAAAGAATATCAGGGAAATTAACGAATAAACAGAGAACAGAAATCAAAGTATTATTATAACATTGAATGAAGTCCCGTGTATCCAATTCTTGCACATAAAATGCAGATTGAAAACAGCAGAACTTTCTTGACAAAAAGATGTGAAAACTAGGAATTTTAAGGACACAAAAGTATAGGTGAGCTTGCTGATTGGGAACAACTAAATACACTGAGGTTCTTCAGCTTGCCCGAGGCAGCTGAGAGAGACTATGACTGAGACACAGTCTGGATGTTTTCATGGTTCTTCTCAGGGCTAGCTAACAGCAAACAAAGCCAGGTGGCCAGCTGAACCAAAGGGAAGGGATTTGTGTGCATGTGCATCCCGGGGTCAAACCACGAGAACACAGCCATGCTGCACAGAGTGTTGTTACGCAGTGGAACTCAGAAGTCTGATAAAATGAAATAAGGAGCATTTGTTGCCTAAGACTTACGTCCTCCAGAGGTTTTTAAACAAATCTTATAATTTAACTACCGTGCTTCTTAAATAGGAAACCATTGTTTATTTGAACAGTGCTGGAGGTATAAATGACAAAAAAATGAGAGAAAAAAATCATTGACTTGTGGCTTTTGCAGCTCCAGGAACAGACACTGTGTACAGACAGAATAGTAGCTCAGGAATGATGATGACTGGTGCTGGGCAAAGCAACATCTGTCTGAGAAAAAACATCTGGACTGCTGCAGCACTCAGTGAGGAGTAAAATTTATCTTGAAGATTTTCCCTGTGGACTGGCAAAAAATGCAGTTTTTACACAGAATTGTTTTATAGCAGTTCAATAAAATTGTATCAGAAATGTTAAGGGTACTGCAAAGTGGCTATCACAGATATTCTTTTAGGGAGTTTTGCCATTAGCATCACATCAACAATATTCAAAACACTTCCAAAAAGCCACTTGAGAACCAGACCACACCTCATATTTGAGATCAATACAGAGAGACCTTCCCACTTACTCAGTATCCAAGGGTTTGGATTCTATTTCAGATATTCTCAGTTGCACTTGGGCCACAATGAAATGCTACAGAAAGCTGTGATCCCACCCTCACAGATGTTCAAGCAGCAGCCCGGCTGATATAGATCATAAATTCAGAGTAGGGGGTGGCTGGAAAATGCTGCTTTCAGCTGTCCACAGTGTGAATGTCACAATGAATGGGCATATGGTTAAAAAAATCACAGACTGTTCTAACTTGTACCTGAAACTGGATGCAGGAGAAAATATGCCTTTCTGTTTTTAAAGAATTATTTGTGTAACAGAAGTCCTATGCCAGAATTGTAGCAATGGTAACTGCTTTCATTTAAGCAAATTCTGCCTGATATAAAATAATACAGCTGTTCCATGGTTGGGAAACACAACCTTTGTGAATTCAGTCAACAAGTTTTTAAACATTTAGTGACATTAAAAAGAAAGTGACTAGCTTTAGGGTATGTGAAGTATTGCAACCCCATAAAGTTTAAGCACTGGCAGGGAAAAAGAGTAATTGCTAAAGCAAACAGCTCAGCAGCTGGTTTAGTTGTGTTCATCAGCTAGTGGTGATGAGCATGATCCTACCCTGCAACCTTGCAGCTGCAAGAAGAGATGGCCTGTAACATAAGGGTACTGAAACTACAGAATTATCAAAATGGAGAGAGATTGGATATCAGGAAAGTTTTTTTTTTCACTGAAATGGTGGTCAAGCATTGGAACAGGCCGCTCAGGGAAGTTGTGGAAACATGACAAGAAGAAACATGAAGATGTGGGACATGGTTTAAGGACATGGTTCAGTGGTGGACTTGGCAGTGCTAGGTTAATGGTTGGACTTGGTGATCTTAGAAGTATTTTCCAAGTCTCAGGATTCTATGATTCTCTGATCCTGCTACATGCTGCAATGTTTCCTGCACAGCACTGCATCAGTAACGAAAGATGATAACCCTGTGTAATAATTCTGCAGCTCTCTGCAATTTAACTTGGTGAATGAGCAGCTCTCCTCTTTTGATCATCAGATGATGAGTGCTGCCTGTCTAAGTAAGGAGTCAGTGTTTTCAGATCGACCACGTACCTGCTGAGATCAAACAGCAGAGTCACCTTTCAGATCTAACATCATATATCCAGAGACACCCCTGCTATGACAGAAATTACTCGTGCCTCTTGTGATGAGGGATTTGCATTCATCCAGCAGGAGGTGAAAGAAGACACCTCCTCACTACGTGCTAATGTTTCTGTGATCCAGCAGCCCATGGGAATCCCTCCAGCTCCACACTCCACAAGTGCCCACCAAGACATAAGCAGTCCATTTATGAGCCTACACTGTCCAGCACAGAGAACAGTTTCACGTCCTTCTCAATATGTAAAGCAGAGGCCAAAGTCCATACAGCAACTACTCTAAATCCTTCTCTTGTGTGTTGTGGCTACTATGGTTTCAGCAGCAAGCAATTCAGATTATTGCTCAAGGCCTAGATCCCAACTCATCCTGTTCACTGAACAAAGAATAAAAACCATGACACACAAATTAAACATGAATAGTAAGCTCTCTGATCTCATTGCAGTGAGTAAAGTTTAAATGATTTTAAATGACTTCTTGATTTGTGAGCAAGAATTACCATACACCTGTTTAAACTATATAAGAAAAAAAAAAAAAACAAAATCAAAACTAAATCAAACATCTAGCCACACAGCTCTTAAAAGTTGTTTCATATGGGCTACCTTTAAGTCTAAAAAATTCAGCCCATTTGGAAAAATGTATTAAATTCAATATATATTAGACTCAAATATCACAGAATCATAGAATGCATTGGGGTGGAAGGAACATTAAAGAACATCTAGTTCCAACCCCACAGTCATGGGCAGGGACACCTTCCACTAGACCAGGTGGGTCAGAACCCCATCCAACCTGACCTTAACACTTCCAAGGATGGGGCTGCCACAGCTTCACTAGGCAGCCTTTGCCACTGCCTCACCACCCTCCCAGTAAAGAATTTCTTCCTTATATCTGATCTAAACCTATCTTCCTTAAGCTTAAAACCATTACCCCTTTTACTGTCACTCCATGCCTGTGTCAAAGAACCCTCTCCAACTCTCCTGCAGCCCATTTATGTACTCGAATGTGGTACAAGGTCTCTGTGGAGCCTTCTTTTCTCCAGGCTGAACAGCCTCAACTCCCTGTCTATATATAATAGACTCCAGTGGTTAAGCTAGAGACACACAGGAAATTAGTTCCATGCAGTGTCTCAGACACAGGGACAATATTCTCACCTATCTACAAATAGCAATTAAAATGCCCAGACACGTGAAGAAATGTTTTTTCTTAATCCTATTAAAATTCACCCATTACTAGGAACGCATTCTGTTAAATGCATGGTTTGCTCTAAGTGTTATGCTACTGCATTTTACCTGGAATACTTAATTGTTTCCCAAGAATAGCAACTGGTTAACAGCTCTTCATACAGGAGCTGGGGAATAGTTTCGGCAGATTTCACTGCAGTTCACTGCCCGCATTTCCACCAAGTGAAAAACTGACTTTCAGGAAAAAAATAAAGGAAAAAAAAAGGAAAATGCACAGGAGAAGCAGATAAGCTTTATACATCCTAGAAGGCAAATGTGGAACTAGTGCTACAAAGAAGAAGCTGTCTGCTGCAAGAGAGTGCAAAGTACCTCAGACGTGTCAAAATACGAAGGTATAGAGATAGAGCTTCCTCAGGTTAATGGTCTGATAATATCACTGCTGAGACCTGGAAAGCCATTGCCTCAACATCCATTTCTGGCAATGTTGATATAAACTCCACAGGGGTGGGGCTAGGGGCAAATTCTGGGGCTTCGCCTGCCAGGCTGATGAAAGAAGGAAAATCTATTTTAGTGCTTAAAAGACAGAGTGGCTTTTGGTGCAGGAGGTCAGACAGATACACAGGTAAGTTGCTGTACAGGAGTAGTCTCAAAATGGACTACTGAAATGAAAACCAGATAAGGGCCTGGAACAAGATCCTACAGTCTATTAATGCCCTGGGATAGTGTAAGAGAGACACATGGGAACTCAGACATAAGGAAAGTGGGGGTGGGGCAGGCGCGGTTTGCAGTGTTGACAACAAATACGTTTGTTCTATAGAAGGTAAAAAACCCCTCGGAACAAAACGCTCTTGCAGGCTGATATGGGAAGAAAAGCCTGTTTGTGGTGAATACAATGGGGAATTTGTTCACGTTGATGCAGACAAACCCATCACTTGGAAGCTGAAGTTGTTGTTTTGACCCTGTTCACTCCACGTTATCGAATCAACCCAACTGAGCATTTAATCCCCCCAGGACTAAGGAAATACATCTCTCTCCCCTCTTGTGAAAAAAGGAAAACTGACTGCTCTGGGTGTATCTCCAGCAGACTTAGACCCAGCAGGTGCTGGATGTGTGCAGCATCCTGCTCGTGGCTGACTGCATTTTGCAAGTGCTGCTATCAGTGAGAAGGAGAAACCTACTCCACACATGGTCCCCCACCTGTGTTTTCCTCATTTCAGACTAAATCCATAGCTAGAAATGGAATTTTTAAGTTCTTCTCTAACATAATTTAGGATGCAGTCATTTCTATGGAGCCTTCTGGTACAAAAAGCCTTTCAAGTCATAGGGCACAATGAAACACCAAGACCATGAGGCAAAATTAATCAAAAATTACCATCTCAAGAAAGAAGAAAAATGAGCACTGTATTCTGATTCTTAGTAAACAATCTGCCTCCATTTTTCACCTGAAAATTTCAGGTGAACATTCTGGGAAGAGGACAAGGATGAGCTCTTAACCTGGTGAGACCTCAAACCAGCACAGAGATCAACAGCAAAAGCATGAGAAATATCTGGCTGAAATCACTCCTTGGGCTAATAATTACATGCCAGATGTAGTTTGCTGTTGGAGCTGGGCTTTTCTGGGTTACAAGGACAAGAAAGACATCCGGAATTGAGACCATGTTCTAGGACAAATATCCAAGGTCCTATTCCAATTTTACTAGCAGCATAACATGGGCTCCCTTTCATATCATATAAGCATCCTCAGTTCTCTATCTCTGAGAACACAGGAAATTAGTTTGGAGTTAAATAATTCTCCGGGTTAAATAATTTAGGCTTCTAGAAGGAAAGGTCAGCTTGCAAGTGTAATTTTAAAATTAATAAAACAGTACAGGTATTCAAAAAGTGGCAAGAAGCAATAACCCCATCCAGGCACCTTATATTTTTTTAAACATTGCAGCAAAGGAATTCATGTATTTCAAGGATGGAAAGGACTTGATCTCCCAGTAACAAACTGGAGATCCTACCACAGTATCCAGCAAATCTAGTTCTAAATCTGATAGTACTCTACATCCAAGACCTTTGCACACTGCACCCAGTCCAGAGGTCTCACATTCAAACCCCGTGAGATAACATCATGTCCAAACAGTCCTTCCAATCTGGTCTGTAAAAAGTCTCCCCTATAATAATAAGGTGCTATGCTTTGCATCAAATATTTATTTCTGGATGGGCAGATCTGCCAGAACCTTGTTTCACCATGGGAGTCCTCTGTCTTGAATGATGTCAGGAAGACATTGCAATGAGTCAGCCAGGAATAACTACACTAAATATTTATTATCTTGTGGTCATCATCCTTAATGAACAATCCAGAAGAAGATGGGGGTCAAAGACAGGATGAAAAGTAAGTGACATTGGTTTCAGGGCAGCAGAGAACAGAACAGGCAAGGATGCCAGTACATGGTTCTATGGGTGCATGGGTGATGGGCTCAGAACAGAAAATTAAGGATGTCACGTAGCTATGAAAAAACAGAGAGCCAGAAGAATAACCTTCCAGAGCAAGACACCTGCTGAATTAAGTCATCTCAGAAGGTGCACTACTGGCAGGGTTTGGGAAAGAAAAAGTGGTAGTAGAGCCTCTGAAATTTACATGGTGGGAAAATGAGACAGATGTAGGGTAGAAATAGGAGTGAGGAGGAGAGAGGAAGAAAACAGAGACCTTGAAGACGGAAAGCTGTGGGAATAAATTTTAAGCAAATGTGCAAACAGTAATAGATAATAATAGCACTCAGGTGTTACGTAAGATCTTGTGTCTTTGCTGAGAGAACAACAAACTTCAGGCTCAGTAAAAGAAGATGGGTGGTTTATGACAGGAACGTTTGTGTACAAAGTAACAGCAGGCTTTTTCAGCAGAGGCTGCATTTGCATCTTTTAAATGATATCACAAAACAACAGAGGGGTTGGTATTGAAGGGACTGTAAAGATCATTCCAGCCCCCTGCCATGGGCAAGGACACCTTCCCCTAGTCCAGGCTGGTCTAACCCGGCCTTGAACACTTCTAGGGGTGGGGCAGACACAACTTCCATGGGAAACCTCTGCCAGTGCCTCATAGAGAAAAATTTCCTCCTAATATCTACTCTGAACCGAACTTCTTTCTGTTCAAAGCCATTATTCCTTATCCTAGCAGTACAAAAGAATACATCTCAAAATAATGCCTGTGTGGGAGCACCAAACAATCATGCACTTTAGGTTGTGGAAGCTCTACAAGAAACAAGCCCAGGGACAAGGGCAGCTTCTGTTTACATCAGTGCTGGCACTCTTCTCACAAATCCTGAGGAAGGACCAGAGCTTCGAAGATGCTGCCTGAGGTAGAGTACATCAAGGACACAGAATTATCCATTCTTGTCTTATTGCCCAGAAACACACTCATCTTTCATAATCAGCAAGACAGCAGCAAAACTGTCTGGCATAGCACCATGTTTTCATTTTTCTTCATTTAATTGTGCTCTGTCCCACGGCACGGATCAACAAGCAAACAACAACGCGCAAAAAAGAAACCAAGAGCTCGTCAGCAGGTCTGACTGGGGAGATTTACTTCTTGAGAGCTGGGCACAGAGCCAGATCCATCGATGGTGGGACTTGCTAAGGGACATGGAGGCAATGCTGGGTTTTGTAAATAATTCCAAGAGAAGAGGCCAGAAAACCAAAATCTAACAGATATAATCTTTCAGTTTCACATTACTGGACACAAAATTCCACTGGAGAAACTGATTCAACTCTGAGCTGGCATTGCACAACACTTCAACCTCCACCAGAGCTTCCACAAACAGAAATTTACAAGAACAGAGCAAGGCCCGCTTTCATATTTTCCCAACCTGGCAAAGGAATTCTGTGGCTTAACTGAAATGGCCTTTCTGACATATCGTAATTCTCACTCATTCCTGCCCTCCATCCCTCCCAGGATCTCTTCTCGCCCCCTCCTCCCAATCAGACTATTTCTCTGAACAGCACATTTCAATCCAATCTTAATCTGACTCCCCAAAAGGTGCGGAGTTCCCTTTTCCCTCTCTCCCTGGCATGCACTACCTCCACAGCAGAGACCGAGCCTGCCCTCCTGCCTGCGGGCTCTCGGCGCTGCCTTCGCCATTTCCTTACTGAGGCACGGACTCCTCACACCGTAAAGAACTGCTGAAGAGCGACTTGTTCCACCATTGCCTGCCTCCCTCGATAAGACCTGGAAGGGCAGCGGGCCACGACGGCCGGAGGAGGGCGGGCCGTGCCGGTCCGTGGCCAGGGCGGCCCCTCCGCGCCGCCTTCGCGGCCGAGCGGCGCCCCAGCGCCCGGCAGCGCGTGCCGCCCAGCGCTCGCGCGCGCCGCCGCGCACGTGGCTAGCGGGCGGTTGCCATGGTCCCCAGGCTGGCGCGAACCCGCCGGGGCAGTGCCGTAAAGCGCCGCTCAGCCCCGCCCCCCCCCAGCCCGCTCCAGGCAGAGGGAAGAACCCGACGCCGCGGGTTCTTGGTGGTGATTCCCTTTCCTGCTTTCTGTGATTCTTTGCTTTTTCCTAGTTTTCTGTGTTATTCCTTGCTCTTTTCTTTGCTAGTGAATAAAAGTGAGTTACCGCTTTGATTGCCAACGTTTGACCTCGTTTGTGTCTCCTCGCTCCGGCTATTCGGATCCGTGCTCCCCAACCCTCCCCCTGTGTTCGCACCTTAGGACAGATCCAGATCGGGACACAGACATCTGCAAGGTGCAAGAAAAAATTGTGCTCTGTGGTTAAACTCATGCATTTGGCAAGACAGCAGGAAGGAGAAAGAATAATGTGTCCTTGTCACGGATTTCTCTGAAAGCCGTGGTAATCCTCCAGCAAAACTCTTTGACAGCAGATGCGACTCTGCCACCCCCAGGGAGATTGCAGGGGCTGGACCACAGTGGCGATCCCATTTACATGAGGCAGTGGAGACAACCAGGAGGAATAACATGGTTCATGGATACATCACCCCGAGATAAGAAACCCTAAGACCACAGCTGAGTAATACACAGCCTCCTGTTGCACTTGTCCTCCATGAATGTCAGAGACCTTAAAAAGGTTTTAAGTATGGTTAGCACCATATTAAATATTGATCAGCTCGTTCATGCTGAAGTGAGTGACTTTGCCAAGACCATGCAGCAGTGGCAAAACCCTGGAACAGACAACACCGTGAAGAAAAGCCTCCCACTCAGAAATTGCCTTGTTGACATCAACAACTGCATATTTATGTAATGCTGTTGTTCACAACATACCTGTGAGACACAAGGGATACTTGGAGGTCCTCTTGCTCATTCCACAACAGATACAGAGTTATCTAAAGACATGGGATGCAATGCAATGGGACACCATTTTTTATTTCATTAGACTTGGATGGGGCATTCATCCCTCAGGCTGAGAATGGAGAATGGAGAATGAGGAAAATATGCCCACCCCACTGAAGAAGCTCGAGTAAAAAGAAAGCAAATTGGAGGTTCTGAAAAAGCACAAACATGTTGATTTTATCTAGCATAGCATCTATCTAGCAAATCCTTCCTACTGCTCTCTAGTTTTATCCAACTGCCTACTGACTCGAATATATGTCTGGTGTTATTCCTTCTGTGAAGATTTTTATCCTATCTAACCTACAGTGTAGATTCCTGCATTGCACTTATTTTAGGTTTAAACCCAAAATTTATCCAGAAACTTCATCTGAACTGGAAGCTTAATGATCACCCTCCTTTGCAATATTTTATGTATCTGTCAAGATAAACCGTAGTCAGGTTTTGATGCATATTTCATGTTGCTTAGAATTATGGTCTGTGCTACAGTGACAAACAAGCTCACTTGCCTAATTTTACTATTGCTCAGAAGTTATGATCTGCTGATAACTTCTAGATTTATGTATTGTAAGGCAGGACACTCTCATACGAGCAAGTCTCAATTTTAGCAAAAAATTATTTTTTTCCATGCAACAGGTCCTTGCTATCCATCAGGGTGTATTTCAGGATCTGGCAGTGTATTTAGACATACTCTGTAGTTTGGCACAGTAGGGGATCAAAACACTATTTCAGGATTGCTGACACTTTGTCAATGTAAGTGATTTCAGAAGGTAGCTTTGTTCTATATTTTTGATAGACTAAAGATTAATTTTTTCAAAAATTAACAGCAAGAGACACATGGTGAATGGGGAGTTGATAACTGTGAAAAAAGCAGCATCAGCAAGTAACTGGGTCCCCAGCTTTCTAGGGACTTGAACACTTCATTCTGGCTTCTTGCCTCTTCCCTTCAACTCTTTCTTCTAAAGAGTGATAAAATTGTGCTACTAATTCCTGACACAAGGAGGAAGCTAGAAGCTCTTAATATTGTGATGGCAGTGCTGCAGCAAATATGTCTGATGCTCTTGTGAAGGAGTAGCCTAGCAGAAAACTTTCATGTGATTTTTCCCTACTAGAAAAACACAGCAAAGATGACTCCATCCGTTTTGCAACTTTGTCATGGCAAGACATGATTTCTTGAAAATCCAGAAACAATGTTTGATTTAACAAAGGATTTGTACAGGAACAGTGATGCTGCAAGGAATACAATAGTTAATGCCTTGGTTCACATGGAATGAGTAAGGAACAGAAGGTGAAGCAAGAAACTGAGGACCTGTCCTATGTCGTTTTTGATCCTTCTGATGGAGACTTTTTCATGTCATAAATAAGCAATGGTTTGGGTTGGTAGGGACATCAAAGATCATCTAGTTTCAACCCCCATGGGCAGCCAACCAACCATGGGCAGCGATACCACCTATTAGATCAGGTTCCCTAGAGTCCCATCCAACCTGGCCTTGAACACTTCCAAGGATGGGGCATCCACAGCTTCTCTGGGCCAGTATTTTACCATCCTCACCGTAAATCATTTCTTCCTAATTCCTAATCTAAACCTGCTCTCTTTCAGGTTAAAGCCATTCCTCCTTGTCCTATCTCTACACGCCCTTGTCAAAAGTCTCTCTCCAGCTCTCCTGTAGCACCTTTACCCACTGGAAGGCCCCCTAAGGTCTCCCTGGAGCCTTCTCTTTTACAGGCTGCACTGCCCTGAATCTCTCAGTCTGTCTTCATAAGAGTTGCTCCAACCCTCTGATCATCTTTGTGGCCTCCTCTGAACCTGCACTAACAGTTCCATGTCCTTCTTGCGCTGAGAGCTCCAGACCCTGATGTTGTACTCCAGGTAGAAGTACAATATTCATTTAGCTGTTCTGTTTTCATGTTCACTTGGCAGTTACAGCTGAGCTAATTGTCACTTGGTAGGAGAATTTCTTTTTCTGTCTCCAGATTTCTCCTGTAACGAGGCAGGATGCTGTCAAGACAGGTGCTGAGTTTCACCCATAGGGTGAAGACACTACAAAGGTACATGATACAGTTATAGCCAGCAGCATCTGTAAAACAGGTTCCAGGCAGGGTTGTGCAGGTACAACATGACATTCATCATAACCAGGGTACAATCAGTCAGTTCCCCATCCCTCTTAACAATTTCCAGCTGATAGCTCCATGGGTTGTCATTTTAAAAACAAGTGGAAGACCCTCATCAAACTAGCCCTTTGTGCCCTCCTATCCAGAGCTATCTAGAAAAATCTTCTGACCTCCAGAAGGCAATTTAGGCCTAATACTCTGATATTAAACTGGCAGGTGTGTATTAAAAACTCTCATTTAGTCTGAGGTGAATGGGAGGTTAAGTAAGGTCAAAGAATGCCTGCTTGACTTACGTCAAAAAGTTAATCTGTTAATTCTTTTGGTAGATCCTGACTCTTTCCCTGCAAATGACAGTATAATGTCATACATAATATATATGATATATATATTATATATTATGTATTATATATATATAATATAATAATGACAAATAAACACTATTATTAATGCTAATTAGCCTAGGCCAAGTAATGGGATCATTGCAGAAGGAACAGCTTTGATGTGTGCAAGTAACATCTAATATGTGGTGTAATAGTGCTCTGTTACTACTTAATAAAAATATATTTCCAGTGATTAAATACAGGAACTGGAATTTCAGTCCCATTAAGTTAATGGCAGAACTCCCAGTAACTAGAATGGGATGAGCAGTGTTCATTTTTATAAAAGTCCACTAATTTCACCATTTGTTACATTTGAGTAAGCCAAAAGAAATGTCACTGTGCCGTGCCGAAGACCTTATTTATGTAATCTTTTCTACAATTCTTGTCTGCTCTGCCCTCAGTTTTAAGAATCAGATCTCTGTCTTTCTCACTCCATCTTACCATCATTGAGCCGTGCTCTTCAACAGACATGTACCATGTTACTTAACAACACAACACAAAACTTTGTTTCAGATTCTTAGATCGGGTCAAAAATTGCACCTGCTTCTTTAATGTTACACTGTTTTAAAAATAATACATAAATTAAACTAGTATTGGCCCAGAATAGGAGCATGCAGTCATGCTTTTACATCCATTTAAATAAATTTCTTCATCTTAATTGCAACGATTTAACAACAGACACCTTCTATTTCTAACCAAACTTTTTTTTTAAAGATAATTCAAAGATGTATATTTAGGGTTTAAAATATCCACTCTTGTGACTGAAAAAAAGGTCTAATTAGAAGAAATTGTTGAGTAAAAACACCTCCAAAGGTCCCTTTCTTACTGAGCTGTTTCTTGACTATAAAATATTTGGAAATCCCAACTGAATGTCTTCTGCATGAGTGCATGTCAATGCTCTTCTGGATGAACAAGGTGTGTAATTCAGCTGGGATGCCCCTACCATTCCTTAGGTACTTTGGGCAACCCACCCACATGTTAACAGTACGTCTAATGCATGTTGTAGATAATAGACTTACTCGACAAATCTACACATCAGCACAGGTGTGGTAGATCTCATGGCTCCCTAATACTTCAGTCTTATAACAGTCCTATAGCATAGAATCATAGAATATTTTGATTGGAAGGGGTCTTAGAGACTATGTAGTTCCAGCCTCCTTGCCCTTGGGGAGGGATACCTTCCTAGCCTTGAACACTTCCAGAGACAGGGCAGCCACAACTTCTTTGGGCAACCTGTGCCAGTGCCTCACCACCCTCATAGGGAAGAATTTTTTTCCTAATATCAAGTGTCATCCTGCCCTCTGTCAGTTTGAAGCCTTTGCCCCCCACTTCATTCCCTTGTTCAGAAGTCCCTCTCCAGCTCTCTCACAGCCCCTTTAGGTAGTGGATGATAATCTAGGTCTTCACGGAGCCTTCTCCAGACCGAACAAGCCTAACTCTTTCAACCCGTTTTCATACCCACCAGCTATGACCAGGACATCTGAAATGCGTAGGGTGGGTTGAGTTTCCATGTGTGCAGGCCTAAGTAAGCCTGCACAGACTAAAAATACCCCAGAAAGAAAGTTCAGCCTTGAGCAAACTTTCAGATTAGTCAGCAGAGCTCTAAACACAGCCACATCTTTTGTTCTGTCTATATAAATCTTGCCTGAGACTTTCTGTTGCATAGTGCATAAATAATGTTGTGCTTCTATTCCCTGTCGGCATTGATCCACACTGGCCTTTACAACTTCATCTTGGGTGACCCTGCTGCCAGAGGTAAGACCTGTCTGTAAAAAAGCTGAAGACCCAGAGTGTAAAGCAAAGTTTACTACCTTTTGACTGTCACCGTGATCTGCCCAAGTGCCCTTGGTGAGTTGCTCCCAGCTCAGGTAGGATTTTCTTACCTGAGAGGTCCCAACAGAACTGGAATCACTTCACACAGAGTTCTTTTAATCTTCCTTCCTACATCAATGCCTCCAAATCCTTTATCTTGCCTGAAAGGAGATTATTGTCTTGCAAAAAAAAAAAAAATTTAAAAAGGGCATTTTATCTAATATATCTTAATTGCCGTAACATTTAAAGAAGATACATGATTCCCTTAATTCAAAAGGCTAATGAATCATTTTTAATCATACAAAAATGTCATGTCCTGTGGTGGTAAGCAGCCTACAAAGCCCAGGAGAAGTTGGTAGGCATATGCTGGTTTGCTCTTTCTGTAGCGTGAAAAAATGCATGAGCCTGCTGCTGACTCCTGACTGCACATGCCAGTCTTGACTTTGGAGAAGTAATCACTTTCTCCTCGACTCATTCCTCTCTCTTTGTCATTTGATTGCAGATTCCAGATGGGTTTGGTAGCCAGTAATTACTTTTATAACTAGAACTTGCAATGCATCAGGTTAATGTTAATGGCATTCTGTACAGACACTCGTAATCTTCTGTAACTTCTCTCCCATGCCAATGTAATTGTATTTCCTTAATACTAACCAAACAGTGATCGCTTATCTTCTTTTCTTTTTTTTTGACAGTGGGTATGTGGGAAGGAACAATTTACATTTTTCCAGGCTCCTCACTCTCCTTCACTATGTTTATTAAATCTGTATGTGTTACTTTTATTTCTTAGTGCCAATGGATTTTTCTTCTAATTACAGCAATCTGATTTCAGTTTATTTAAATGCTGATTTATGTTTATGCTATCCCCTGGTATCAATTTCATTCCAACTAGATCCCAGTGTAACTTAATTACTTGTAGTCGTGTCATTCCAAACTAATGCTAATTAAAACAGTTTTATTACTGGAAGGTATTAAAGATTAACCCCTCCACTGTTCTATAGGAAAGAAAGAAAAATGAAGGTGAGGAAAAATAAGGTTTACAAAACCAGAGAAAAGAGTGCATAGGAATGTCCACTACATCTGTTTTGTTTGTTCACACAGGTTCACTTGCCTAAGGTTCACAGCCTGATTTTATTGCCTGGTCGGGTGATCTCTTCCTCTTCTCACCCCTGTTGTTTCCATTTCCTCTTCTTTAATCTTGTCTGGGTGCCAGAGTTGCAGAAGATGAAGGTGCACACCTGCTGGTGGCCAGCCTCTCCTCTCTGCATGTCCTCATGTCCCTCTTCCTCCCCCTCTGCCATACCCCTCCACACCTCCTCTCAGTTGTATCTCACTTTCTCTACCTCCTCCTCTTCATCACATATCCCACTCTTTGCCATTCTCTCAAATCACACACTTGCTCACATTCAAGAAAAACAGTGTTTTAATCCAATCATCCTCCCTGTAGGCTTAGCATGGATGGGGATCTCTGTCAGTGCATTGTTCACTGCTGTTCTATTGTAAGCAGCAGAAGATGAAGCTGAAGCACTGACCAGCCTAAGCTTTTAATAACAAGCACTTGGCAACCAAAGAGAGGTCAATCCCCATGAAGGTGTGTTAGGGTGAGTTTGAGTTAGATGTTAGGAAAAGTTTCTTCACCCAGTGAGTAGCTGGGCACTGGAACAGGCTCCCCAGGGAAGTGGTCACAGCACCAAGTGTGGTGTTCCAGAGTTCAAGAAGCATTTTGAAAATGCTCTCAGGCACATGGTTTGCATTTTGAGGCTGTCCTGTGCAGGGCCAGGAGCTGGACTCAATGATCCTTGTGGGTCCCTTCCAGGATAATCTATGAGAGTTTATTTTTTCTTTATGGATTTGAGATGATAACAGAATACACTGCAATAACAGAATATATTGCTGTGAGTCTTCAAGCAAACTAGGGGAGTTAGTAGGCTGCTAAAGCGCCAGCTGAGTGCAATTATGTCCTGTGCAGTGCTTGTAAACTTTACCTGCCTCTTCAATGCTTCCCATAAATCCCCCTGACTGCAGCATACCACTGTGCCTTCCCAAAATCGCTCCCCATCTCAGACACAGCTTTATTTTCCTCTACTTTATTCCTAAGTTCACATTTGCAGAAATGGTAATAAACTAACTCAGTTATTTTAAGAAAATCCCCAAGTCCTTACTCTTTAATACTAAAATAACTGCACATATATCTTTACAGGCTTATATATGCACATGTATGCAAGTAGGCAAAGTATTGTACTCAGGTGTTTGGCTTTCCAGCACAGTTTTTTGGTTGGTTGCCAGGTAACTGGAGCACTTCTGATACACATGTGCAGAAGACATACTTAATTGTTTTTCACGTGTACCCAAATTAGGAGCTGGCGAAGGCTACTGTTACTTCTGCTGATGAGAAAGTGACATCTGTGGGAACACAGAAGGCTACAGAGTGTCTGTCTGGGGCCAATTGATTTATAAAACTTGCCGACAGACAGATGTGAACAAACACTTCTGACAAACAGCATGATTATAAATTAGCTGCTTCTTTTTATAGGAGGTAGGCTAAAAACACACAGCAAGGATAAGTAATGGGTGCAGGAGACATGTTGTTTATTTTCTGCATCCAATGAAGCACAGCAATTGTACTCTTGTTCTGTGGGCTGGTTTCCTGTTGGAGTCTGGGAGTAGGGGAAAAGAGCTGAAGAATGAGGATGATCTCTACAAAATGGGAAGCATATTGCCGTATCCTATAAAAAGATGTAAATATGCTCTCTCTGAGCTCTCTGTCTGAATTTGTGGGTTTGAGCTGAAGTGGATAGGTCTGATTGTTATTAAGGAATTTCTGTGCTGTTTTCCTTAATGAAACTCACTCCTACACAGACCAAGCAACTTAATTTCAGGATTTGTGCTTTAGAGGAGAAGAGAGTGTGAACTTCATTGCATTGCTTTGGTAAGTAAATAAAGTTGTGCAATTCCTTTGAATCGTCTCTTAAGTCAGTGAACAACACAACTGGTTTCCCCAGGAGAAGAAGGGAGGGTGTGAAGGGAGGAGTGACCCTAACAGACAACTGAAGTCCTCTGTGGGGTTATGTGAATGCTGAGACTACTCTCTAAAATAACTGAGTTCTTTCCTCAATGTCCCAGAAGAAGATTACAGGAAAAAAAGATAGAAAAAAATTCTACCTCTTCATACCTACATTAAAGAAAAAGAGTTCCACATACTATTGTCTAGATGAATGAAGTTTCACTTCATTTTCCTATATATAAGCAGGAGGGAATAAGAAATAGAATTGAAATTAATTGGGCTCAAAGTAGTGGAAATGATCTTTTAAAAAGTATTAAGCATGAAAACAGATCACAGAAATTCATAACAAAGGTTACATTATCTAAAGTCATTGATAAAGCAAGTGGAGAAATTTAAAATACAGGTAAATATGGATTTTCTTATCATTCCTTAAGCTCCCAACATCCCTGTCTGCTCCCATCTGAGTTCTACCCGTCCTATTACGAAGCATGAGGCAGCAACAAAAGGGACTAGTAGAGGGGAGTATGCTGTGTATGCCTGCATTTTATACAGAGGGAAAGCTTGCCATCCATCATCACAGTTCCAGAGGGAGAGGCAATGCTGAATCTTTCCTCTACAGTGCTTTCCCCACAACACAAAGACATCTTAGTGAGAGATAGAGAGGACACGAATGCTAAGTGCATCAGCACAAGGGTAGAAATGGAAAAAAAAAACTCAGAAAAGTCATTACTCATCAGTCTTCAGATTTACAGCCTTCAAGGTCTGGGAGGGTGGGTGCTCAGCACAGGCAGCAGCAGACACGGCAGCTCCTCAGCTAAGGCATGACCTTCCCTGACTGCCCGGCCCTGGGTATGCAGATGATAGGAGAAGGGCAGGGAAAGTTCCTGCTGCTCAGTTCTTGGGGTGCTGCCCTTGTACAGCTGCCTTGTACAATTCAAAGCAGCAACACTCAGCATCAGATCTGTGAAGGGCCGTGAGCAGCCAGCAGCAATTCTGGCAGCCAGTAAGGGATTTTTCAGGACGAAAGCTGAGTGCAATCAAGGAGAGGCAGGCAGAGCAATCCCCAGACCTGTGGCTTCTGGGAACAGGTAGATACAGAGGCAGACCCTTGCAGGCAGAGGCTTGCTGGATTCATGAGGGGTCATGGTGTTTATCCTGCTGAGGGTCCCTGGTGCAGTGACGTTTAGTACTGAGGGTCCTGTTACCCTCACTGGCATCCAGCAGAACCTGGTATGAGTAAGAGGAATACAAGCAAATTGAGGTCCCAAAGCTCACGCAGACTCTCCAGTCTAGGCTGAAATCTTGGCAGACAGGACATGCCAGTGGGACACAGGACTTCAAGTATTCCTGGGAAGATGATGTTAATTATTCCTGTCATTAAGAGCAGCAGGAAATGAGTCTTTGAGAGCAGCTTGTCTCACATACAGACACACACACACACACACACACACCCCCCCTGGGCACAAGCCAAGGCAGGCTTTAGGAGAAAAGGTTGTTGCTCAGAGTAAAGGAAACTAAGTCAATATTATCTTTTAATAACAAATCTAAAAGGAGGCAAGCTGTCCCAAAGAATGAGCCAACAGAAAACACGATTCACAGGAATATGACAGATAAAGGGGCCTCGGTTGAACAAATTAGCATGTGCAAATATTTGGGCTGATGAGCTTGATGGAGATTTAAATTGTAGAGACCACGTTATTAATTGACATCCCAAACTGGAGTTACATAAAAAAGAACCTTTCCCAACCCAGGAATTTTTTCCTGCCTTGTTATCTTTCACTTAGTAGAAAACATTTTTCCTTCATGCTGTGAGAAACAACCTTTTTTTTCATCCCTATGCTTGCTCTCACTTTTCTGATGACTGCTCTGAGTTTAATAAGATGCTGTCAGACATGTGCAGTTAAAGCTTGGGGTTGCTTTTCTGTTTTCTCTTGTTCTTGCACAACACAATTCCAGTGGTGTCGCTTTTACAAGGCATGATGTGACTCCTCACAGGAGCAGTGCAAGACAAAACCAAGGTGTTGATGGAGCACTGAAGCATCCCTCCCCTGCTGTGGGACATATGTGCAAGGAGAAGATCTCCTGTAGTCCCTCTTCATCTTAAACCCATCCAGATTTTTCCAAAGTGCTCTCTAAATAAACAGGGCAGGAAGAATTATGTTTTATATGCATGGAAATTGCACACGTTACCTTTCTTTTTTTCCCCTATAGAACAATAAAAAGGTTTGGGTTGGAAGGTATCTTAAAGATCATCCAGTTCCAAATCCCCTGCTGTTGGCATGAATGCCACCCACTAGATCAGATTTTCCCATCCAACCTGGCTTTGAACATTTCATGTGTTTTCATCTTCCGTGCTTTTGTATGTATGATACAATTAATGTTAGGATCATCTGAATGGGAGGCAAATTATGCACCCAAGGAGAAAAGGAGAGGCTGAGACAAACTAGTTCTGCTTTGATGTGTTTCTTGATCCCAAGAGGAGAGAAGATAAAGTGCAATCCCTGTTCTTATATGGCCACCTTGGTCTTTCTTTTTACTGCCAGAAAAGCAAGGAAAAAAATAATGCAGGAAATTCCTGTGCTCCAGTGTATGGCTAACAACTTTCAGGAGTGAATTACCCTGCTAATGTCATAGTGTCTGCTAAGTCAGTTAGAGCAAGGCAACAAGGCTCTTGCTTTTGTACTTATTATGCTTATCTCAATTGCTATTCACAGTCTGAAGCCTCACTTCCCTGCCATCTTATACCGATCGCTGTGCTAGACTGAGGAAAAGCTTAGGACCATATGGTAGCATTTGGCTGCTCACCCATTCTCAGAATTTCACCCAGTTCTCATTGACTTTCAATGGCATCTGGATGACTAATTGCCACAGGCATGTCTCAAAACCTCAGCTACAGCACCCTAAAGTATGCAGGCTACTTTAAAGTCTAACCACACAGAACAACAGGTTCCTGCCTCCAGGCACTTGCACCTACTGTTAGATGTTTATCCTTAAGTGGTAAAGATAAGTCAAGAAAGGCAGAGTGGTTATGGCAAGTCTCAGGCCACAATGTGTAGCTGGAAGTTTTAGGAAGAGCTGGGCTAGTCGAACTAACATTATCATCCCCCTTACAGTGACCATCACCAGAGGTAGCAGGAAAGGTGCTGAACAGCCTGTGCCTTGAGCTGCAGGACTTATTTCATGCTCTGCCACTGATGTCCAGTAGAGCCTCTGCCAGGTCATTTAACCCCTGTGCTATTTTCCTCTATTAGGTCACAAAGTGTTGAGAACAGGACAGTGTTGAGGACAGTCTTCCGTGATCCATGCACAAAGGAGTTTGCCTTGGAGACTCTGGCATTGGTTGGAATCTGACCTGGGAAAACTCTGGGAGAAATAACAGCAGCAAGTATTTCTGTGTCCTCAAAAGTATTGTGTGGGCTCATCTGCACTGTGTGAGCTGACGGTACCCATATAACTGACCTGAAAGTGGCTGCACTTGGGTTTTGTCAAGGCTTTTTTCCTTCACAGCCCCCCAGTTTCTGCAGGGCAAAGGAAATCCTTTTGAACAAGATGATTCAGAACAGAGGAAGACAGCATGTCATATAAACAACTATGTGAGGCAGGAAAAAATAAAAAAGAAACTTTTTCTATCCTAAACAACAGCAAGACCATTGCAGAGGTCAGAATGGCCAGGGCTGTAAAAAGCTTCTAAAAATGTATGTGCTGCTGTTGAATTGCTTTGCCCTTGTCTCCAGAGCTTCTCAGGGAATTGTATTCAATCTCAACTTTTATGAAGACGAGCCCAATGAAGATTTGGTCTGCAGCATTTCTGGCTGTAGTCTGAAATGTTGCTGAGGATGTCTTTAAAGGTTTAAAAATAATTTAGCTTTAGTGTTGTTTGTGTGTGATTACTGTTGGGTTTTTTTCCAAACCACAGAATTGCTGAGAGATTTTATACCTTTTCTATTTTCTCCCTTCAAAGATTATGGATAGACTCATCACCTAATTATTTTGTTTCAATCTCGTAAACAAGATCTGGGGAATAAGATAGCAAAGAACATATTTTTACTTGTATCTTACAACATGCCTACACTGAAAGAAATTATACATAACAAAATTTCATTCCAATTTCCTGTAACAGGGCACCCTGTGAAATGGGAAATAAAAAAGAGGAGATGCTGTTAGACACAGTCTGTTCTGTGTAGTTCTACCCTCCTCCGAAGGGCTGCTAAATGGAAAATTTCAGTTTCAATAAACCTTTATTGACATATTTAGTAATATTAATAAATTATTCAAATAGAAAAAGAACAAAAGTTCCCATGAAAATATACAGAGGTATTTAAGCATCCCTTGCCTGGAATATAAGAAAGCCAGGTTTCTCACGTCTAGAAATATGAAAAATAAGTTGACTATGAAGCACAAAAAAAAGTTCTTTAATTGTTTTTTATTTATTTCATCTTTCTTTTCCAAATTCATTCAATACCAAAGAAAGTAAATGTTTCAACAGTCATTTTTACAGTTAGGTTTTTAAAAATTTTTGCTTGCAGTATAATGTTAGTTGGCTGTGGTCCTTCAAAAACGGCTGGAATAATGGTCTATCTGCACATGTGTTAAAAATATAATATATAACATCTAATATACCATATATAGTATGTTATATACATCATCTGTTGTATAAATAAAAAAAAAATAAAATGTGAAATAAAACAACAAACATCTGCAATACTTTCTCCATTCATTTCATAGTCTGGAAGTCATCTCATGAGCTTGAGAGAACCTCTGTTGAGATCATGGGTTGAAGACATATATTCCTAAGGTAAATAGTGCTACTCCTCAAATACATGGTTCCTGGACTGTCTAAAGAGATTGATCATAACACCCTGTGGTTATCAGTGCGAAGATAGGAATATTCTGAATAAAAAAAAATGCTTCCCATAATCAAATGTTAAATAAAGCCGTACCATAGACAAAGTTATAGTTTCTACTATGTCAGGTTGTAAATATCAAGGAAAGTGGGGGATATAAATAAACCTCCCTCATTAGACCTGCAGCCTGAGGACAGGAGGGGTATAAGCACCCCACGTGTTTCCTGAGATTTGCAAAACCAGAAAATTAATGAGTGACACAAATCAAGGCAAGTCTATGAAGCGCTATTTAATATTTTGGTTTTCCTTAGTAAATATTCTCCCTTAAATGTCTGACTTCCATTAGGAAAATGCAAATGGTGGCATTTGCCCTTGATGCTTCAGACTTGCACACAAGAAGTGCCTGAGTCCTGATTTGGCAAGAAAGAAATGGTCATCCTGATTCCAAAGGAAATCTCTCGATATTGAGGCATCTTTAAGGTCTTAAAGACATCCATGGGATTCCAGCACACATTTAATCATGTGCCTATGCATTATTTCTGAGGTGGGCCCAACAGCACAATTGAAGCTTTCTGAAAGTCTCCAGTCCTTACAGACCTCAGGCTGTGCTTTCCCATTTTGGCAGTGATCTGTGTGTGTTAGTGCTGACTTTGAGCAGGATGAGAGATCACCCACTTTGGAAATGCTATGAGTTTGCAGTGCCCAGCTGTGCTCAGGAGTTCTGCTCTCCCAGTTTTCCCTCTATACAGAGGATGTGGAGGCATCAGGGCTCATGGGGAGCCTCCCTGCTGAAGTCTTCTACAAGCATCTCCACCTCCATGGAACTCAAATCCACACAGCAGCCAACCACCTTTGCCTTTCCTTTGTATGAAGTCTATAGAATGTAATGGATTCCTAAATAAATGATGTTCCTGTAGCTTTTTCTCCAACAATTTCTCTTTGCTTATAAATTTTAAGCTTAGATTCAATTTCATTAAATGCACAGATGAGCTGCTGGACTCTAATGAAGGCTGAGCATGGAAATGTAATTCCATGCTTTCACTGGTCATTTCACCCAAAGGTGATGTCTTTCAAGGCTGAAAGGAATTCATCAAAGAAAAAGGTAATGGGGAAAGTCAGCCTCTTCTCACTGCCTGCTGCCAGTTCAGGGAGAAGTGAAATGAGCTGTCAGAGCTGAAAGGGAGTGTGAGAGGGAGACATGCCTGTAGCTCATTGTACACCTTCTCCCTAGAGCCTCAGGAGGACATTTTGATGGCACAGTAATCAGAAAGATGAATTCTCTGGTGCTCTGAACACTGCCAAAAGGCAAAGCCCTTTCTTTGCTGCCAAACCCCTGTGTCAGTGGTGTTCTTGCAATGACAAATCTTACTGAACCCCATGTGTCCAAAAGGGAACCAACCCCCGATATCTTTCTCACTGGTGCTGGGTAATCTCCTGCCCCATGACAGGGTCTGAGTGTAGCACAGGACCTTCAATGACAAGAGAACTTTAATTAATAATGAATTTCTTGCCATAAAGGCCACCAACCTATGCCAACCCAGATCCCAAGGCTGCAATTTATATTGTCCTTGCTGCTCTGAAGCCTCTCTCCTTGGCCCAGAAGACAGGTCCCCTGCTCCTTAAAGCAAGCTTCATTTGTTGTTTAACATCTCTTGTTTACCAGCAGCAAGCTTCAATGATAAAATAAAATTAATAAAATGAGAATTACAGAATGGTTCAGGTTGGAAGGGACCTTAAAGATCATCTCTTTCCAACCTCTTTGCCATGGACAGGGAACCTTTCAGCAGTAGAAACATTAAGGGTAAATCTGATCAATTGTAAATATACTAAAGGAGTGTTTCAGATTAAGGCAAACTTCATTCCCGAAGAAGCAAAGAAGCATGTATTTATGCTTTAAAATCAAGGGAAGTAAGGATAGTAGGTTAAAATGGAATATAAGATAGAAAAGCTAGAAGGAGTGATTTTTTTTTTTTTCCCCAGGAAATCACTACTTGAAAATTTCATGGACAACACAGCCACTTGAATAATGAATAAAGCAGACTGGTTTAAATGCAGTGAAATTGCCCTCTCCTCAGCTTTCTTTTAATCTTTTGTGGCCCTACAAGGAGCCTTAGAAGAGGCAGCCCTGTGACATGATAATCCAGCCTCCTCCAGCAGCTGAGCTTAATCAGTCAGTAAGACCTGAAGCCATTATGTTACATTTTCAAGCAGGAGCTTCAAATTCCCTTTTTCATGGCTAAACACTTGTTGGTTTTACATCCGCTGAATTAAAACAAAGAAAAACCTGCAACAAAACCAAACCTAACCACAAACAACTTTAAGGACTAAATCCACATTGCTAACAGTTCCTTAATTGCTAACCTGAAGGTCTGTAGCAGTCCTGATTGTCACTCAAGTTATTTTATAAATGCATGTTGAATTTGAATTTGTAATGGTGCTGAATTAGCAAATGGATTAAGAATGGCAGAAGAGTTTTCTGTGTCAGGGGGCCCTACATTATGAATTATAAGGTTTCCCATCTGTATAACTCCCGGGATTGCAAAACATTTACCAAAAATTAATTTCTCATCACTCAGAACACCCTAGGAAGTAATCAGATGTTTGTGTTTCACAGAAATTAAAACCACAGCTTTAACAAACCCAGTGGCTTCTGTGTATCCTGCCGCGAGGTCCACTGCAGCATTAAGACAGGAAAGCTGATTTTAATAGAAATTTATAGACACATATTTTTCCATGGGGCTGTGTCTTGTAATTAGTTATTGCTGTGTCTAGAAAAGAGGAGACTCCAGCTGGAGTCACACTTTCAGCTCTCTCCTGAGATTCCACACTTCTCTCTTGCAAGTGGCAAGCTCTTCTTGAGCCCCCCTGGCTTAGATTGTTCAGAGGGTCACCTTCACTGCAGGACCCAACAACCTTTGGGACTGTTATTTGACTGGGAAGGGGTAGCAGGGACATTGACAAAAAGAGAAAGAGAATCATGGAGTCATTTAGGTTGGAAAAGATTTCTAAGATCATGAAGTCCAACAATTAACCCCACACTGCCAAGTCCACCAGTAAACCATGCCCCTGAGTGCCACATTACTCATGTAAGAACAGTGAGACTACATTAACCTAATTTTTGAAAAAAGAAGCCTAAACCCAGATTTTTTGCTTTTTATCTGTGCATTGCACAAATCTTGGTAATTCTTATTTTTCTATTTTTTCCTGGTGCAACCAGATAGGCTATAAAACCAGGATCTGGTCCTTGGCAGAGAGCTCAAGTGGTTGGGAAAGCCTGTGACTGGTTAGACTTCCCTGCAACAGCAGGGATTTAATGTATTTCTCCCTTGCTGTACAGAGCTTTCAAAAGAACTGAAATAAGCTTTAAACACTTTTGCTTTTTTTCTTAATCAAATGGTACTAAAGAAATCAGGACAAAGCATGCACAGTAAGAAACTGATTTTCCTTTAATGAATAAAAAAATAAACAAGTTGAGCATGCATCTTCAAAGAACCAGCTTGACATTACTCGAAATTGTATTGCAGAGAGTAGAACCAAATTCTGGCATTAGTTTTTTATATACGTTGGATATTTGGTCATCTTCTTGTTCATGCCTTACAAAGATGAAGGAACTCCAGTGGCACCAAGCCAGCTATATGCACTAGAAAAGCATCCAAACAGCCATGTTATTATTTAATCATCTACTGTTAGAGAATATCATCCCACTATTGAGGTATACTTTTGGTCAGCCTGATATAGATGGAAAAATAGATTTCCATACATTAAGGGTTGACCTGAAGCTCCTCAGAATTAGATCATAATTATTAGAAAAAGTTTCTTTTTCAAAAGAGTTGTCAAGCACTGGAACAGGCTGCCCAGAGAAGTGGTGGAGTCACCATCTTTGGAGATTTTTAAAATATGGGTGGATGTGGCATTTTAGGACATGGTTTAGTGGTGGACTTGGCAATGTCAGGTTAATAGTTGGACTTGATAGTCCTAGAGGTTTTTTCCAGCCTAAACATTTTGTGATTATATGATTCTAAGATATTTACAGGGTTAAAAGTTTTCGCTGGAGAAGCCAACAGCTGATGAATATATTAGCTTAGCTCAACTCCATTTCCCTCCTGACTGGAAAAAGGAGCCACACCAGCATGCCCAAAATGGGAATCAGTTACTCCTCTTTCCCATGCTGCTAAATATTCAGGTCCTGTTGGTGCATCTCCTCCTGTTTGGCTCCAGTTCTCTTGCAGGTTAGCAAGGAAATCAGATGCAAATCACACAGGTGATTCCTCAGCGGGAGGACAGAGCTGTGGCTGCCAGGGAGGAGGCAGGCTGCCTTTGTGTTTGTCGGAGTCACATAGCACTTAGCCACACAGCTCCCATTGACTTTCAAATGGGAAATATGTAGATGCAAGTAAGAGTTATGGAAATGTAGCCTTTCACTGTATCATTAGTTTTTTGTTTCCACATGACAGAAACTCATGATTTATTTTGAATATTTAAGCTGTGCCAGTGCAAGTGCCTTTTTTTTTTTTTCTTTTTTGGTTCTTTTGGTGACTCTGAAATAAGCAACCCCTACAGTTTGGCATGGCAGCATAAAGAAGTTAACATAGCTGAAGAACATTGTGAAGAGGTCTATTTTGCATATCACATAATCTAATTGCTACATATGTAGTCTCCTTATAGTTAAAGTACAGGAATATGGAGGTGGTCACCTGGGTTGTATTCCTCTCTGCTGGACAAATCAATTAGTGTATACTCATCATCTTTAAAGTAGAAATAATACTTTAATCACATGGAAGTTTTAAGCCTTTTTCAAGACTTGAGGAGTGCTCTTATATTTTTGGATTCAGTATAACATACTATCTAGGCCGTATACCAATATCAGCAAGCTTGAGACTTTTATAGTTGCTTCACTCACACCATCCCACTAAACATCTTTTATTGCCACTTATGTGTATGGTTTAAGACTGGGCTACATGGGACACAGTCAGCAAGATTTTCTGTCCTCATGTTAACACCAAAGAAAACTAGAAATTAACTCTACTAAGTGCAAGACTACATCCAGTTTCAAACTTTCAAACTGAAACTGAGCTACAGCAATCTCTTTTTTTTTTATCTCCTGAAAATCTTATACTATCCTGAACATTTAGATTTAGCAGAATCCCTCACCTGATGGTTTGATTTATCTTGCTCCAGCCAGCAAAGCAGTTGAGCTACTTAGTAATTCTGCTGAAATTACTGCTGAAAAGCACAGGCAGATGTGTCTCTCTGAATCATGTCCTTATCACAAGAATTTCAGGGGCTACCAGATGATCTGACCAAAGAGCTAAGAGGGATCATTTCTCTTAACTAAGCTTTTCTCAGAGGGAAATGGCTATTTGCATATTTTACCAGAAGTATCAGGCTTTTATTAGTTATAAGGAAGCATAATGGTATCTGACTATATATTACCCTTCCAGCAGTACCTATCTATACCTTATTTTACAATTCAGGACATTTTGTTGAAGCCTCTACCCTTGTGCAGAACTAGAAATTACTGGCCTCATCCTTTTCTCAAATAAGTGACAATAAATCACGAACAGTTTCACCGAAACCAGTGAAATTTCAGTGATGTGAAACTGGTAGGGAGAGACAAGAGAGCCCTTGATTCTCATAGTTTTGTCTTTAAAACACTCAGTCCAAGGGCCTTCGCCATACAGCCCCTCTCTACTACAGACTGCATTCCAACAGGAATCTGACACATAGTATTTACAAAGAGTGGGGCTAAACAGTTTTGTTGGGGTTTGTTTGTTTGTTTTTTAATGCAGCAGAGCTAAATACTAATACACTGGCACAGGTTGCCCAGGGAAGTAGTTGATTCACCAGCCTTGGAGAGGTTTAAAAGACATGTAGATGTGGTGCTTAGGTTTAGTGGTGGGATGACACATTTAGTGTAAGGTTAATTGTGGGACTGGATGATCTTAGAGGTCTTTTCCAACACAAATGACTCTATAGTTTTAAATGCAGCATGTAACACAGTCTTCCCAATTAACCAGAGAATAAAGGATGATCAGCCACTTCACGAGTGGGACAGCTTGAAAACAGAAGTGTGCTAAATAATTTACTACACACACTCCCCAAGTCTGCAGAAGAATTTGGGTTTAGTTTGATGTTTTGTCAATAACTCAGTAGAGCTAAAACTTTGGAAAAACTGGTGGGTGAAACAGTTTGCAAAGAAAACAGACAATTTTGTAACCATCTGAATCTGTCTGTTTGAAAGGCTTGGGACAGACTATAGAAACAGAGTGCAATTACAGAAGAGGAATGAAATGAATACAGTTTGTTTGTTAAGAGGATCCTTCTTTCTTCTTGAAGCCTTTGCAAAAAACATATTTTGTACTGGCATTGACCTGCTTTTAGGGGGGATCTTGTATTTCTTTACTTCACAGGTTCCCAGAGGCTTTTGTGTGACATTAATATTGGTAATGACTGAGTCTCTTTCCCTAATAAGATATAATGGAGGTGAAAAAGAATTTCTATGACTTCTGCAAGGAACAGCCACCATGTTCAGATCCTGAAAATTCAGCTGTTTGTTATCCTCCTGCAGCCATAGGAAAAATTGAAAATGTGTATATGAGAAGCTGAACAGGTGGAGGGGAAGAAGGCCTGAGAGAAATGAATGCACAGCCTGTTTCCACATGTGCCTGAATCTCTAGGTGTTTGTTGCCTTTGCTGTCAATAAAAGGCTTTACAAAACTTTTTTTCCAGAACGTCTTCACCAATTTTTTTCATTTCTTTCTCTCTTTATTTTTTTTTCTAATCCCTACCAAGGTCCTTCCTGAAAGATATATCAGGAAGTTCTTCACAGGCAATTTTTTTCAGAAAAAGTAAAATGCAGGCATGTTGGCAGCTATTTTGGTTACCTAGAAGCAAAGGTGCTGAAACTGCAGGAAGGAAGGGGAAGAACCAGCTTTTAAGCTAGGAAATACCAGAAACTTACAGGGTTTGCAGGCACATAACCATACTCCATCTCTGAGTATGTGTTTCGTTATCCCAAACTGGCGAGGAAGATGAAACCACTGTTCACAATCTGGTCTTGCAGGTGCAGTCTGAGGGTTTCATCCCTGTGATCTCCAATTGCTCTTCATCCTTTCTTTCAGTTTCCCTTCCCCTGACAATGACAAACAGGGGCACAAAGAAATAGGGAGGAACAGAGTGAAGTGCTGCTTTCCAGCAGCTGCTCGAATTTCAAGTAGAATACTGAAAGAACCAGTACAAAGGAACAGAGCTGTTGTTTTTTCCCCCACTTGCTCCTTGTTAAGCTTCACAGCTCAACAGGTGCCCTACTTTGAAAGAGAAAATGCAACAAAAACATCCACTCACTTTTCTAACTTGTTAATTAACCTTTTTGCTTCCCCTGTCTACATTTCTCTCCTCCAGTGCTCTCTTTCCTAATATTGCCTTTTGTGAGACAAGATGGTGGAAGATGAGACAAAATGGCAGAGGGATGGACTACCAGTAACTGGGAATCTTTTCAAGCAAAACATGTTCAGAGCATATGCAAAGGTGCTGCCTCTCTTCTTAGATCATTCCATTGGCACCAGGATGTGATAGGCAAAATCAAACCAATATTCAGAGATTTTCAGCTGCAGATCTCAAGAATTGGCAAGATTTTTATCACTGTTTTCCAAATGGGAGAGAAAGAGACACGGAATTTGAGAACATATGGTGATAGAATAATGAATGGGTAAACAGACTCTTTCTGGGCCCTGTCCTTCATTAAACCCAAAGGAAATTAACACTCTTAGATTCAGCATTACAATAATAGATACTGATCATGATTTCATGGTCAGAAAGTAGCCACCGCAAAGGTCTGCAGCCTCCTTCTCTCAAAGCTGATGTACAAAAGTGAAGTTAGGAAGACATAAATCAAAACTCAGCACTGTGTTTTGCCATTTTGCTACCCAAGGTGTTCCCACTCACTCCTGTTGGGCTAAGATCAAACAAATCACGGAACAGAGAGGTTAAAACTCAGTTTTACCACCAAAAGCATCACTTATCTGCAGATGTCCCATTCACTAGGAAGCTGCAATTCTGAAAATGTATCTATAAAGATGATAACAGATACAAGAATCTTGTTGTTTACCGGGATATTCTTCTGACCCTGAAGCCATTCACAATCACATTAATCTTAATTTTGGAAATATATTAGGTGCTTAATTTAGCTAAAAACAAAATAATGAGCAGTATCCCAGCAAGTATTTGGTTACCTCCTCATCTGTTTACCATGTGGGGACACATGGAAGAAGATCTGTTGCTGAAAAAGACACTTCCTTTTATTGCACTGGTTGCCAGCACCCCTGAAGTTTAAAAAAATTAAAAAATGGAAAAAGTAATTAAAGCATGCTAGGCCTAATTACTTTCCTGTCTGCTTTGACAGTGTTTTGGTGGGGAGAAATGATAGTACTTCAAATCCCCATGTCTGCTTAGGAACTGCAGTCCCCAAGCCTTCTGCTGAGTAGAAAGCTGGAATTCTCTCTTCTTAACTGGACAGCCTCCTGCTTTCATCAAGAAACTTGACATTTTCCATAGTCAGCTCCACACGATACTCTTTCCACAAGGTACTATTTGAGATCCAGGGATCTGTAGAGGAAAATACTAGTTTATATTCTCAACATATTAAGAATGTTATGAATTGGATGCTGCCTGTTGAGGATATTTAAACTTAGAGGGTAAATACTTAGAAATAAACAAGATTGTTGGAAGGCAGAGGATGGTTCATGCTGAACAGTTCCTGTAATTACTCGAAAGCTGGCTATTTTAGAGGTATAAAGGTTGATACAGAAAAGCCCTGGAAACATCATAATACTAATACACCCAAACTCAGAAGAAAATCTCTGACAAAGAGTGGAAGAAAATGCAAAATCCAAAAGGGAAGAAAAATAACGGCAAGAGAAATCAGAGAAAATTAATATAAAAAGCAAATAAAGTAAATAGTAGCAATCATGCATTGTAGGGCAAAAGTCTACTGTATTATTTGGGGTGCGGATCAATTTCCTAAAAAAAGAAAAAAAACCAACCAAAACAAAACTCAAAAAACCAACAAAACCCAACCAGATTTGAAGCCAGGGGAAAAAAGCTTTTGAAATAAGGGGAAAAAGAGTATTTCAGGAGAAGTACTTTTTTCCCATTTCTTTGCGCTCTAGCTACATCTGGAATACTGCATCCAGCTGGGTCCCCAACAACAGAAGGCTATTGACAAACTTCAGAGAGTCCAACACAGGCCACCAAGGTGATCAGGAGGTTGGAGCACATGATGTACTAGGAAAGGCTGAGAGAGCTAGGTTTTTTCAGCCTGGATACTCAGCAGGGATTTCATAGCTGCCTTACAGCACTTCTGAGCAAGTTTTTTAAGAAGACAGAGCCAAGTTGTGATGCATGACAGGGAAGGATCCATCTGGATTAAAGGGAAAAAAAGATCCAGTATGAGATATTTACGGCCAAATAAATTGTGGGATCTCCATCCTTTGAGATTTTGAAGGCCCAGCTGTAAGAATCCCTAAATAATCTGTTCTCAGTTCAGTGCTGACCTAGCTGTGAGCAGGAGCATGGGCTGGAGACCTTCTGAGGTCCCTTCCAACCTACATGATCCTCTAATTATAGGAAAGCTTCAGCAGAAACATTTTAGATAAAGCAATCTAGGAGACATAAGAGCTAATAAGCAGAGTGAAAGGCTGTTGTTACTGAAATATAGGGCAATCTAGACACAGGCCAAAATATTTGGCATTTAAAATGAAACTTTGGAAAAGAAACTTAGGAAAAGATGCAAAAAAGAAATGAGCTATGGGGAAGGATGTCAGACTATAGTCAGAATTATATTCTGTGAATTTCTTCTTTCTAGGGTAAAGAATAAAGTGTAAGGTGAAAAGTGGGCTAGGTCAGACCATGCTTTCCCTTTGCTTCTACCTTTTGAATAACCATGGAGGGACAGATTTTGCAGAATGTCACTCAGTGCTTTCCTTTCTACCCTACACAAATAATTTTGGTTTATATTTGGTTTTGACCCAAGTTAGCGTACTTTACACATCTATTTCAATGGGAATAGCTTATGATGATGAAACCTTTTTGTTGTCATCCTTCTTATCATCAAGAGCATATATATAATACATTGATGCACGTTGGCTCTTGTGTCTTCAGGCATATCATTAGTCTTCTTTTTATGTGAAGTGCATAATAGGAGAAGCTGACAGATGAACCAGAATATGAAGTTGAAATATTTGGATGGGTTGTAACAAAGTTTGGCCAGTACTTGCTTTAGACGATGCCATAGTTACTAGAGGTGTATACTTTTTTTTATAACAGACAAAAATTGTCATTCACTTTGCACTGGGGCACATTCTGATTGCTTTTTCAGTGTTTGCACTTGACTCCTCATCAAGTTTTGCTGCTTCTTGGGAGACATTTGTACGCATTCCTGAGGGTAAAGGGAGCTTTGGTCTGATTCTGCTGAGACCAAGATTTTAACAAATTGTAGTATGTTTGACATTTAGAAAGAAAATATAGCTCACATACATCACCAAATGGTAGCAACTGTACAAAATAACATTGCTATGATGCTTTCTTTTGCATTGACTGTTATATGTGTTCAGTGGTTTAGGGATGTCCTGAAGTTTCATTCCTTGGAATGGAAACTCAATCATTAAATTTGATGCCAAGCCTGTTTTGCAAGACTTTTCATTACTGTTGCTTTGCTACACAACTAAGAAGTGCAATTGGGAACAAAACATGGTAATTCCCACTCTTTGCTGCCAACTCCTCAGACCTCACCATGAATCCTTTTCCATCTTGGCCCTTCTTTTATTTGCCATTTGTCAGCTACAATGTGTGTATTAGAAAGATTGCCCTCACAGAGAGAGCTAGTGAACTTTTAAAGGAACTCATTGACAGGCTTGAATAAAACATCCATAAGTTCACATGCCTGAGTTCTGTGCAACTGATTTGATCTTTCCAAGATTTGCAATGCCCTGGTGATGATTTTGAGGCATATTCTTGGATGAAGAATTACAGTGTCATACTTCTATAATTCTAAAAATGAAGAACTTATTGCCTTTCCAAGTAATTCTAAATTTTGTGTAGTCTTACATGAAATCAAGTATTTTTCCAGAGAAAATAGGGTGCCTGTTATACATGCTAAAAAAATTCCCACACATTCACATGGGACCACAGGGAAATACGGTGTGGCATTCATATTCCTACCAGCAGTCTGTAAGACTTTATCTACATGGCTTTGCAGGATGATGTGATGAAGAGTCTGATCTAAGGGACATGTTTTTCAACTGAATTTAAGGTCATACTCCCAAGTGATTGTAGAAGTAATTGCCACTGTGTACTCAGGGACAAGTGGTCAGAGACTGGAAGTATCAGGTGATATTTGTACAATGACCAAGTAGCTCTCCTACTGAGATGGGAGATGCCCTCTGAAGCACTTGCCACACTAAGGCTTATATCCACTATATTTTTGATACCTTTTATTTCAAGATCTCTCCAAAAGATAGAGCCTTGAGGCCATCTGCTTTTTTTGGAGACTCTTCTATGCTAGTCATTTCTAGGGATCCAAGTAACCTGGAAAAGAACATAGAGTCTTAAATGCAGTGGGGAAAAAGGTTTCCTGTGATTGCCTCCACTTACACTTCATTGCAGCTGGTTACTATAGAGTTTTAGCTATTCTACAGACTCCAAATTTTGCCCAAATGTGGATAGTGCTGACAGATTGCCGGAAGCCAGATAGTGACAGAAAAAGCAGGACACAGTATTCTCTGCTTCTAAGATGTACAGGGGTGATTTGCTGGAGATACTGAATTTCAGTACCCCATTTGACAGCCACCTTCATCTTATACTTGTGAAGTTGAATAAAGTGGAAATGTTGCCTCCTGGGGTACATAGTCTACATGATTTGCTCAAACACCACTGAAAGCTCCAGGGTCCAAAATTTCTTGTGATGGGCTGGACAGCCACTACTTCTGTTCTGATCCACACCTGACACTAAGAAACATTTGCTGTTACAGAATCAAAACCAGCCACAGCTAAAATTTCTGAGAAGACCCAAAGAAAAATGTCACAAGAAAAGGAGAGAGGGGAATTAAAATAAACTCAGCTGCTTCATTTGGCACTTGATATTCCAAGGGATCAAGAGGAATTATATGAGAAAAATGCACAGAAGACATACTGTGCATTGCTGTTCATTATCAAATTAGCACATTTTATATCATGTTTCAACCTTCTTTCAGGCTTTGTCTTGTAATACATGTGATTAGAAGGGAAGCAATATTAGCAATTTTTAGTGACTATTTAAAAGCAAAAATGAAAAAGGCACTTTTACAATATTTTAAAAGAATAATTCATTAAGCAGAGGGGGGTATGCTAGAGACAAAAAACTCCATGCCCATGAAAACACAGTACAAAATTTCCAGGCCTCTGCCTTTAATTGCACACAAAAGTCATTGTTCTCCAAACAAAAGAAGCCATGGGGTGAGTGGTTTATGTTTCATTGAGTCTTTATAAATTTCCATCACTCAAGATGAAAGACTCACCAAGTCATTGGAGCTATTTTTATTTGCTGGTCTAGCTGCCCAAGGTATTATTTTTCCCAACTGATTTATTTTAGCCATTTTAGCTATTCATGATTATTCTCCTGTCTCACGATATGACACATTCACATGGTGCTTTTTCTCTGGTGACCTCAAATTCTTTAGGCAAGTAATTTATTTTACATCACTGTGCTGCAGAGAAGATGCTCTGCAGAAGACAGAATCAGACTAGTAGGTTGCTCAAAGTCTGAAGTCAATGGGTGAAAGAGCTATTTTTGCTTTTCTATTTTATGATTAATTTTAAATTTATTTTTAAAATCTTATATCTGTCTTATTATAATTTTGTTATTAATATTTTGCTTTATTATTTATCCTATTATCTTACTATTATCTATCACTAGTAAGTGATAGATTACTATCACTAATAGTAAGCATTATCTTACTATTATCACTCTTTTTTAAAGAGTGGTGGGTAAAACTCTGTGCATTCTGTTCTCTGTTGTGCAAAAACACAAGATAAGAGCATGGTACAAAGTTTGAAAAAACTATCCTTGTTCCTAAAAAAAGACATTCTGGGTTGTTTTTTCATTTTACCAAAGTTAGTCGAACAACAAGCCTTATACAAAATACAGTAGCTAACAAGGAAAAACAATATTTACAGTCTTACTGCTTGAAAAGTACTGAGAACTGTAAGGAATATTTTTTCTGCCTATACATGAGAAAATAGGAGGATCCAGACAGAGCAAAAATATGCCCGAATGAATCACACATGTATGTGTGATTTCATTTTCACCATGGGTTTAACTGAAGGAACATATTCCTTTTCCCCTCCTTCTCAAGTTCTTTCCTTAGCCCTCAATTTTTAACATACAACAAGAGAGAGAAGAGAAAAGAAATAAGTTATGGGCATCCTCCCCATGCGTTTGGATACAGAGCTTGGAAAGAAAGATGAGAAAAAGAGCTACAAGGAGATCCTTAAACATGGGTAAGTGTCTCTGGGGTTAGCAGAGCTCAGTGATGAAGGGAAGCATTAGGATTTATGATAAACATGGGGTGCACACAAACCAGACACAGTTAAATCCCATCTGTCCCTGCAGACATGTAGATGATAGGTTTTTCTTTCAAGTAGGCTGGTGACACTGTCAAGTATTGCCCCCCTGTCCCAGTACCTATCCCATGGCTTTTAGCATCATTCCTTATGGAATTCCTTCTGTGAAGAGAGCTAATCAGGAGCAGCAGACAGGGATTTCAGATATTCTGTTGGCAGCATGTACCAATAAGGTTTACCTTCTTTTGTTTCACAGAAATAAGACATTATAACCATTAAAAAGTAAGCCAGTGGAGACACCCAACCTTTATGCTTTGGGTTCCTCTATTTGCTTTCTGGTCAAAAACCAGAGGCAAAATTTATTTATGGAGCATAAATACATGACACTACTAGTACTATCCCTTGACTTTATAGGAAAGTTTAATCAGGAAAAAAAAAGGTGTCAGGCAAACTGGACCTTCCAACCACCTAATTAAGGCTACGTTTGCATACTGATTTCAAGGCTGAGTACCTTTGTCCACAAGGTTGAGTACCTTGGTCCATTCACTTGACATGGACCATATGTAAGCAACAGCAGGATATTAATCACAATGAAAAAGTGTGTTTTCCCCCTTCTTGGACTCACTATACTTGTTTTTTTCCTAAATGTTATATGTTCAGAATCAAGGAATTACTACCATAAGCTATTAAAATGGGGATAATACCTTTCAATTGCTCTTTTGCAATGGGAAGACAACGTATATTTGCTCTGTCTTGGAAAATGAAAAACCATAAAGATGATTTTCTGCTGTTTTTTTCTCCATGCTTAGTAATACTGTTTCTGTCTTTTAGATAAGCATCTCTTCTCTCCATGATCTCCAGAGATAAACTGAAGGTCATTTTGATTTGATCCTTCTCACTTTCCAATCTTCTTATCTCTTGAACTAATGTTCTCCTCCCCAGTCATGGTGTTTTCAAGAGCTGAAAACACTTTGAGACATATCCTCGTTTGAAAAATTCTTCTCTCCCCATTGCTGTGGACTTTCACAGACACACACACATGCACACACACAGAAATTAAATCTTTCTTCCTTTGGTTTTCTTCATTTTCCAGGCTTCACTGCTTCTTTTTTCATCACACATACCATGAACATGATTATCAATCCCAGACCATGGGATGTTGGACTACAGAGAACAGATTAAAGCAGAATTATTCTGCATTATTATGTTTTCATTTCCTGAAGTTTCCTGAGTGCAAATCTATTGAATTTATCATTTTAAACACTATTTTTCATATGTGCCTATAGAAAAACAAAGTAGACACAGAACTATTCATAATAAATGTGCAAATTTAAAGCAGGTGATTGCTATCACAAGCACAGCATACATATAACTCAGATAAAATCGTACCTTGAAAAACCATTTAAAAATAAAACAAGTAAACAAATGAAAGCAGTTCAGTTTGAAAGGGAACAGAGGCAAGAATATACCAGCTTTCTCAGAAGACCAATCTTCAGTCCATCCCCACTGGTTTTGGATCCCTATCTTTCTCCTCAGCTGTTTTTCAGTCACTCTCCCTGTGTGGTGAGTGTTTTCCTCACTGCCTTCAGGAATCTCTCTCTTCTTCTCCTCCTCTTTCACTCTCCATCTTCTTACCCCTTCTCCCCCAGATTCTGCTGCTTATAAAGGAAATATTATTCCCATCCTGGAGTTCTCCTAATTTGTCCCCTGATTATGGAAGCATCTCTCCCAGCTTCTTTTCTTTGGTTCTCTTGCCTATTTTTCTCTATTTGCTATCTTTTCCACAATAATCCCATTTAATTACTCCCTCTTCTTCCTACCTATATTCCCCTTTCAAAACCCTTCCAGAATTCATGCTGGGAATATGATAGGTAATTATTTATTGCCAAGACTGCAGACAAAGGGAAAGTGCCCTTAATGAGCAGACATTGGGGAAGCCCTAATGACAAACCATGAGACGACTGCACGACTCATTTAGGAAAATCAGGAGATTTCTAAAGAGATGAGATCCTCAGTTGGTATAAAAATATATCATTTCTTTCAGAAGATAATCAAGGATCTGCAACTTGAGGATCTGTCCTTCAGATAGAAATACAGAATATAACTAAAATGACAACATCATCCCACATATTTTCAAAATGCCCTGGTTTGCATTTTACATCTTTAATTTAGAGGTAAAGAGAACTGAATTCTGGATACGTTAGTACCAAGGAACTAAATACTCAGTTTGGAATTTTAACTCATCTTGGTTTTGGTTTTGTTTTTGTTTTTTTCTCTTTGTCTTTTTACAGTTATTTTTTCCCCCTAAGTTTATATGCAGCACATAAATCTTTTTTTTGCGAGATAATCAGACTTTTGGTATTATTATTATTTATGTTTAACTCTTATCTGAAATTAGGCAGCAAACAGGAGCTGCTCTGCTGGCTCAGCAAGCTGAGGGGCTGCCATATAGATTGGTTTGTACTCAAGGGACTGGAGGCTGATCTCCTTCCCACACAAGCTATTTGGGTAGAAAAATCACAACTGCTATAATGAGTAGTATCTTTATCTCCATGTGTCAGCTCAGAGGGTGGTCTTCTGGGAGAAAATTAAATGTGACCTTACGTTGTTGATGTGGCAGAAACATACATATATTGCACAAGCTTCTGCATCAATGGCTCCTGCTTGCAGTTCTCTGATGTGCAGTGATCCTTAAGAAGGGTACAAGGCCCAGCACTTTTCTTTGAGGATCCAACATTGTATTTGAGAGATTTTGGAAGTGAGCTGAATATGACAAGCATTTTTGGACAAGCTCTGATTGGCACAAACTAGGTGAAACACTGTTAATTTCAGTGTTGCCCCTGGACTAAACATACAATAATGACAGACTCCGGTTCCTATTTCCAAGGTAAAAAACGGGTTCGGTAACTTTACAAAATCATGGACTCCAGGACTGTGCTGCTCCATGCCTTGAACTACCTTATAAGTACCAGATATCCCAACAAACACACTGTTGGAGATAGCAACAGAATTTATTAAATCAGATCATTCTTCTGAAGTCAATGACGTTTTCAGAAGCATGGAAGAGATCATGGTCCAAACCACTTAACACCCAGCTTTTTAGACAGCCTCCACCACCAGCCTCCATTTCCTTCTCTGCTTATTTCATCTTGGAGTTTGCATACTAATTTTGGCCAGGAGGGAGTCAATTTTCTTCATAGCAGTTTGTTTCAAAGTTTGATTAAAACAGTGTTGCTACACTGTTGATAAATAGTGCTTAGTCATTGCTGAGCAGGGCTTATACAGGTCAAGGATTTTTCTGCCCCCCACCCCAACCCACCAATAAGGAGGCTGGGGGTGCACAAGGAGTTGGGAGAGGACATAGCCAGGACAGCTGACCCCGGCTGACTCAAGGGGTATCCCCTTGATGAGGTTATGCTTATGATGTTGTGCTTAGAAATAAAGCTCAGAGCAGAAGAAAGGAGGGATGTTTAGAGTGATGATGTTTGTCTTTCCAAGTCACCACTAAACATGATGGAGCTCTGCTCTCCTGCATGTGGCTGGACACATGCCAGCCCATGGGAAGTGGTGAATTAATTCCTTGACTTGCTTTGCTTGCGTACACAACTTTTTCTTTACCTATTAAACTGTCTTTATCTCAACCCCCTGTTTTCTCACTTTCACCCCTCAGATTCTCTTCCCCATCCCACTGTGAGGGGGTGAGTGAATAGCTAGGAGGGGTGTTAGCTGCTGTCTGGAGTCAACACACAACAGCTTGATAGATAAAATTACTTCTTCTGTTTAAGTGGGTCCTACAGACCTTTTGTATAGCAAAACATTTCTTACCTTAACCCTTATATTCATTACAGTACAAATTTTGAGCTAATCAAAGGACTCCCTTTAACCAAACATAAATACCGGGTGCACTAAATGGTCTTCTATTTCTATGAGGCAGGACCACTCTGCAAAGAAATTCTCTTTCTCACAAATCTGTCTATAAACAAGGGACAGACACTTCAGTGAACAGTGATGGTCAGTGACTTGATAACATGTGCGTGATGAAACTCTCTTTTCAATCATCTTGGAGAAATGAAAAGAGCGCCTATAATCTGAAGCCTGTTTCTCATTTGCTGTAGCAGACTCATAAATAACTGTGGGAGACACTATATTGCATTGTTTAACGTGGATGAGTCTATGGATCAAAACCAAATTTCCAGGATATAGGGATTCACCACTCGATAAAACCACTGATGGTGAACATATCATTCCAGTGATGCCAGTGGAGTCATACTAGCCTATAATTACACTAATGGGACTGAAAACCCATCCCAGGGGTAAAGATAAATAGATACATAGCATTAAATAAAAATAGACAGTCAGAATAACTACCTCAGCCCTGGGTAATATGTTGTGTAGGAACCTTTACTATTACTTTTACTCATGGGAAATTTTACACATGGAGGATAGGCTAAATTTCATATGGAAGAATCAATGCTTGGGACAACAGAAAATGATGAAGATAAAAGCAATGACAAATATGGCTAAAGGTATCACAGAGAAACAATTGCTTTTCAGATGAACCATCCCATTTTAAATTGACAGTGGACCTCTGTTATAAAAAATAGGGTGTTTCTAAAATCAATATATTAGGCATTTCAGGTCCCAGTTTGGGAAAGTCCCTTTGAAAAGGAGGAAATTTTTGTATCATTCTTCATTAATTCTCCACTTCCTTAAGTGCTTTGGGAATTATCTGTTAAAACAGGAATGCAGTGAAGAAAAACTAAAAGAATGTGAGGAAGTACATAAAGTTGGCCCCATGTCAGCAAAGCCTGAATTGTGATAAGCAAGACTTCATGCAAGGAGTAGGTATTTTAGGATGTCACCATTTTTGGTTCAATAATCAGTTGTCAGGGGTTTTAAGCTGCAATAAAAGCTATCGTTTGCCAGACAAAAAGCTATTTAAAAAAAAAAGGAATAAGGCCTTGAACACTGTTGCATTTACAAGTTACCATTACCTATAGTCATGCTCATGAACCTATGGTCTAATAAATTTTGTAGAGTCCAACAAGTTTTCTGGAAGCCAAATAATGTGATCCCATAATGCTGAGTTTGCCTCTGCCATCCCCATTCCCAAAAAGCCCATCCATTCCCATAAAGCACAAATCCTTGTTCCACTTCCTCCCCTCTGCTGACAGCAGACAAGATATAGCTGCTCTCTCCTCTAATTGGGATGACTGAAATGAGAACACCTGAAAATATAAATTGGACAGGAACATTTCTTTCTTTATAGTCAAGTCTTTTGGGATTTGCTCTTCTTCTTGTTTGACCTTAGACTATGAGAAACCATGGGCCAAAATCACCAAGAGATAAATGGATGCCACAATCCACCAACTATCTTCTCATTTAGCTTGCTCTTTATTAAATTTTATGTACAAAAAGGGGTCTTACTCCATGTAGTCCAGAACTTTATGAAGTGACTTAGCCCAAGTATTCTCTTGTGGGATTTATCTTGCACTGGTGTAAATGGCTGCAAAATGCAATGCCAATTAAGAACAAGGAGGGCAAAAAAGATGCTCAGAGGGCTGGAACACCTCTGCTATGGCTGAGAGAGGCTGAGAGAGTTGGGATTGCTCAGCCTGGAGAAGAAAAGGCTCCAGGGAGACCTTAGAGCACTTTCCAGTACCCAAAGGGGCTACAAGAGAGCTGGAGAGGGATTTTTGACAAGGACGGGGAATGACAGAACAAGTGGGAATGGTTTCGGGCTAGAAGTGAGTGGGTTTAGTTTAGCTATTAGGGAGAAATTCTTCACTTTGAGGGTGGTGAGGCACTGGCACAGGTTGTCCAGAGAAGCTGCAGATGCCCCATCACTGGAAGTGTTCATGGTCAGGTTGGATGGAGTTCTAAACAACCTGGGATAGTGGAAGGTGTCCCTTTCCACGGCAGGCAGAATGGAACCAGATGGTCTTTAAAGTCCCTTCTAAACCAAACCATTCTATGATTTTCTCCATCCAGTGGCCACATTAATCAGGTTTACAGATGTTTGAAAATATCCAAGTAAGTGAAACTTGGTGGTGGATCAAATTCTTTTGGTTTCAAGTTGTCTTATTTTGGTTGCAGTTTGAGGGAATGTATAAATGAGCAACTCCAAGCAAGGCACAGTAGTTTTAAGAAGCCAGCAGCCTCCTCTGCCTCCAGACCTGTTCACATGCTTGTTCACAGCCTTTCCCAGTGCTTATATCTCAACTTCCATACAGGCATAGGGTTACTCTAAGAGATGCATACATAGGCAGTATAGAACAATGCTAGGACCAGGTCAGAGTTCCAGCTTCCATTTCAGTAACACCAAAGAAAGGAGAGAACAGTTTTCCTTTTTCCTTACTTTTTTCTTTGCTTGCTAATAAGATTAATGGATTTCTTGTTGTGTTCTTCTTAAAAGAAAACAGAACTCTGTGTGGTGGGAAAGCAGTGTTGCAGGCTGGGCCAAACCAGAAAACTAAGAGGGAACTTGAGACTGCAAAAAACCAAATGTGGTGCATAATGGGACCCATCTGCTTGTACTGAGATCTCTCTGGATGAGCAACAGATAACAAATTTCAGATTAAATAAATACTATATATTCATATCCATGCTTTCTCCACTTCAAACCACTCAAAATCAGAAAAGAACCATTTTCTCTTTCCAAAGTCGACCATTTTTAGAAGATTTATTTCACTTCTGTATCTATTCATAAATTCCAGTTCAGTCTTGACCCAGTAGAAGACACTTGAATTTCTGCTGCTTCACATTCTCTATCTCTTGTCACATATGGGGTATACAGGGATGTAAACTGCTATCAAATTATAAGTGATTTGCATTCATTTTGTACATATGCAGATTAGTGCAAAATATGAAGAATGGCAATCAATCCAGATGATTAAAAGAAAACCTGCTTTCTTACATGTTCAGTTTTCTTTTATTCAGATTTAGGACAAGTGAGTACCTCTGAGCAAGCTCTTGACAAGCAGAAAAAAAAACCCAACAAAAAAACCCTGAATAGTTCTGAAAATCAAAGCTCTGCTCAGGAAATGTAGTTGTCGCTACTTCTAAATGTGCACAGGGCAAAGATCACCACTATCCATGTGGGAGATTGCAAGAATGAGGTCCTGAATAGATATATATTGTGTATTCAGAAGTTATACAGATAAGAGGGACCACTAAGAAGATTCTTCATGCAAGACATAGCATAGGGTGTAGGTAATTCAAGCTTGAGCAAAAGTATTTACTAAAAAGTATAAACCCCAAAATATATTCCTCATCATTACATTCCTCCTCAGGTTATTCCCTTCATAGTAAATAAACATGCATTTTGCTTCAGGACATTTTTTACTGATGCCTCTTTGCTACATCTGTCCAGCAGAGCCCCCTGCCAGTGAATCTCTGTTGCCTCTGCAAGTAGCCAAAATGATCCCATCACTCCTTAACTTGCACTTTGAGGAGCTAAACAACTAGTGTTTTCCCTGTTGTTCACAGTGTGATCTCTTACCAAGACTTTAATTATTCTCATATCTCTTCTCTAGTTTACCAATATCCTTGCCTTTTCCACTGGTACCCAACCAAAGAAATATTTCAACAGAAGGTAACCCATGCCACATAGCGAGATGGTTTCACTATGCCTACATGAGACTTTTGTGTTTGAGTAAAGTTTCACATTAAACTGAAAGCTGCTCTTTTACCTATTTATTCATAATGCCAGAGAAGTGTTTTGCAGGTTTGGAGTGCCTGGATAGAGGATCCGCAATGACAAGCTTGCCTTGCTTTTACTTCTCTTTGAAGAGTTTATGTTTCATTACATTAGAGATGAGATCACTTGCCTGTACACAGCTCACCAAAACACATAAGTGTCTGTCAGTATCTCCTACTCTTCCATTACTAACTCCCCCTGATGCCTCAAAGCATCACCCCAACTTTTTAGATTGCCTGAAAACTATTGGAAATGGCCATATTTTTTATCCCAAGTCACTGATAAACATGGGCAGCAACATAAATCTAGGAAATGGAGCCTATAATCTTGAAAAAAGTTAATTGGAGAGACATATAAGAAAGTAAAAATATCAATAATAACTTATGGAGAGAGACTCACACACTGTAACCGAACAATTCCCTTTATGAGTAAAACTTCAGGCAGAAATAGCTCTTCTTACACAGACAGGGATTAGTTAATCTGTGTTGCTGTGTCCAATATACTTTATGAAGGATAAAAACCGTTTTGAATTAATGTATTGGGGTTATTGAGAGTCAGCTAACACCTGCAGATAACTACAGACAAGCAACAGGAATACTTAAACCATTATACACTTACTCATCTCACAGAGGGGCCTTTAACCTCCTGGCTTTCTTCTTACATAGCTTGATTACTAAAGCAGCTCTTCTGTCATCCTAAGTCCTTGGCAATACTAGATCCCCTCATGATTCCAAAAACTAAACCCTTTACTGTAAAACAGTTTTGTGGAATTTTTTCCTTTTTGAACTATACTCAATATCCTCCTGCAATATATAATTTTGCAATGCCTCTGTCTTTATCTCTTTCAGTCACTGTTTCTCAAGTTGGAAGTAATATGCCTTGGAGTTATTAATAATCATATGGAACTTTTTCAAAGAGTAGTTGGGGTGTGAAGAATATATACCAAGGACATCTGTGTCATTCTCATACCCTCTTACCTAGGTGTTAGCTGTCTTATCAGTCATAAAGAATTTCTAATTAGGACCGTCAAGATACAGAGCCAATAACAAGAAATGACAGGGAGTTACTGGCATAGCAGTTTTACCTCAGAAATACTTAGAAAACCCTAGAACTTGAAATGGGCTTTCTTACAAACTATGACTCTGCCTAATTTTGCAAATAAAAAAACCCTACAACGTGTGGTCCCATATGCCTGTCCTATATTGAAGTCAAGAATATAAACTGACCTGATTTGCTGGTAAGAACCTAATTAGTATGGCTACAGGGTGAGCAGTCCCTCCAACATAATAATTTATTAGCTAGAATTCCCTGGGCCTTGGCCAATGCAGATTCCTGCCAAGCAGATCTGAAGAAGAGACCAAACCCACAGGATTTTACGAATCTTAACACAATGGGTTTTGGCAAGGAACCTTTCCTCACCATGTTCACTGTAACAGGAGAGGAGAAAATGGATTTGATACCAGTTGGGCCATGGTAGCTACTTTAATTTCTATTAGTAAGCTGCTCTTTGGAGACCACAAGTCACTGTCCAGAGTTTCTGCACTGTCCCTTTATCAAAGAGAAAAGCAGCATCAGCTTTGGATAGGCTCACTAAATAGGGGCTTTAACTGGACAGATGCTGGGCAAGATGTTGGCACCTTTGCCTCAGAGTTTTGTTATCTGTCTTCATCATATCTCCCACTGTAGCTTGTAAGAGAAGACAGAGATTTCTTGGGTTAATCTGCCTAAAAAATATTTTCCTACTCTTTTCTCTCCTCTGGATGGCCACCCAAAATGATGTCTAAACTAACATAATTATTACGAAGGTTTGGAAAGATTTAGGCTTCATCAGCTTACTTTGGATCCTCCTTTCCTGGTGTTTCTGTCTTAATTGGAAGATCTGATCTTTTCTTATGTATTCTTCTGGCTCATTCTGTATGGCCCTTTTATATTTTTTTTATTTTTGTGGCTTTAGTACATCTGTTGTTCCTACCAGTCACAAGTTAGAGAAATCTTTAAAGCTTTAGGAGGCTTTTTCCACTTCCCAGTCACATACTTCTCCCAACACCTTCATTCAGAGAGGCAGAAAGCAGCCTGGACATAAGTGATACTTGACCAAACAGTTGAGATAACTGTATGTTTTGATTTTGTCCTTTACATGGTTCTTTTGTAAAACTAATGAGGAAAAATTAAGACAACAAAGGAACTTGCTTTCATCCAGAAATGCAGACCTTTTCTCTATTTGCATGCCAACTAATCTGCTTCCCTTGGCATTTTCTGTCTCCACCAAAGTTTTCAGGGTAGAAAACACTGAGTCATTGCTGATAAAACAAGCAGGAAAGTTAACTATATTTTTACCACCTATCAACTTCCTATATGAGGGGACTGTATCTAAACTGATTTAACGGGTTTGTCACCAAACACTCCACTAATCTTGCACCTGAGATAGTTTTGACACCTTATTCCTCTTTTAAGACTGTGCTTGGGATGAGAAAGTAGAAAATTTGATCACCAAGGGCAGTAACTTGGAGTGATTTTGTACCCAGGTCTTCTTTGCATCCCCCTTCCTCGCTTATTGTTTTTTCCCCCCCTTTCCTAGAAGACAGAGTCATAGAATCATAGAATGGTTTGGATTTAAGGGGACCTTTAACTCATTTAGATCAACTCACCTGCAATGAGAAGGGACATCTTCAACTACAACAGGTGTTCAGAGCTTCAGCCAGCCTGACCTTGAATGCTTTCAGGGATGGGGCATCTACGACTTCTCTGGACAGCCTGTGCCAGTGTTTCACCACCTTCATTGTAAAAAAATTTCTTCATTACGTCTTATCTAAATCTACTCTCTTTGTTTAACAACATTACCCCTTGTCCTATTGCTAAAGGCCCAACTAAAAAGTCTGTCCTCATTTTTCTTACAAGTTCATTTTCCATATTGAAAGGTTGCTATGAGGTCTCCCCTAAGCCTTGTCTTCTCCAGGCTGAACAACACCATTTCTCTCAGCCTGTCTTCAAAGAAGAGGTGCTCCAGCCCTCTGAGCATTTCTGTGGCTCTCCTCTGGACCTGCTCCAACAAGTCCATGTCTTTCCTGTGCTGAGGGCCCCAGAGATGAATGCAGAGCTCCAGATGGGGTAAGGACAACACACCCTCCAGTCAAAGTGCATGCTCTGAAATTATCAATCTCTGATGAATATAGGATCTGCAGTAAGGATATATATACTTTTTGCAAGAGTGACACAGGATTCAGCTCTTTTGGTATAATTCAGAATTCAGCTCATTTCTAGGTAATTTGGGACAATGCCGGTTTGGGAGTGCACCTGTTCTGAACACAGCCTGTTATAGACAGTGCTGGATCCTGTGAGCCCCTGACAGCTAAAAGGCTAATCTTTTCAAAGTGGAAGTAACAATTCTGTCTCATACAGAACATTGGACTTGTAATTCAAAAGATCTGACAAATTTAGAAAGGATTTTGTTCACGTGTTTGAAGAAACTGACATTTTTACAATCTGGCCTGGAATCGTTGTATCAGATAACATTGAAGGGATCAAAGTAAATACGTGTAGGAACCTAATAAAACCAAATGTCCCAAAAGACAGGTCAACTAACTTTCTACTTCACAGTGTGACTATAAATCTGATTCCCATTCAATAATTTTGTGTAAAGAATGATGGACTGAATTTCTACAGCATAAAATGAATGCTACCAGGACACTGCAGTGATATATTAAGGGAAGGGAGAATGAGACAGAGCTTCCAGGACTCCAAAATGATGTGGCAAGGAGGAAATAACTAGGAAATTATTAGAAAACTTCTTCTATGGACAGATTGAGACAAAAACACAAGTGAGTTCTCCTGGCTCACAAAAGAGACCTGCAAACAGATCAGTAGTTCTTTCAACTACTTTCCATGGTCAAGGTGTCTTCTCAATAACTAGTCAGTGTAACTAGATCAGGACATCTGGATTTGTTTTATACTTATGTTTCAAATTTAAAGTTGACCCAGGAACTGGAAAAGGTGTCCTGAGGAGTATGCCCTTTAATTAAGTTCTCTATAACAACCATGAAACACTAACAGAAAAGGCAATCATCTAACTTGCCCTGTTGGACATGATCTGCAAGACTGGGGGTTGTTCAGCTCTTGCCCAAGCTGTCTGGCACATATGCTGTAAAAACAAGTGTCAGCTAGTGGAGCATGCCCTTATGCTCAAGGAGAGAGCAAAATGCATAGTGCTGCATGTCCCAGTGGAATTGGGCTCTGGACAGTTGGAGACCCACAGCCACGGACAGGCTGTACTTGAAGTGTCCACCAGGTGTTAACATTCAATATCAATCTGTAATTTCCTTTGTTTTCCCTTAAAGCTGATTCATCTGTTTGACAGCTGTCATTCCAAAATTATACTTTTTTGGGTAATCTCACTTAGAGAAAAGAACAGCTTCTATCCTCCTTTTGAGTAGGATCATGGCTGCATCAAAGTTGATCACAATCAAATATTTTGTCTATATTACAGACAAAAGAACAATAACCTTGGACAAAATGAATCAGCTTGACAACAGAAATTTAAAAAATATTTTCTCCAAGGAATTAGCCTGAAATCTACACCGTAGACATCGGGTTAAAATCAGAGGTGAATGACACTAAACTTCCTTTGTTCGTTGTCCCAGCTGCAAGAGTCTTGCAGTGTTTTACCTAGTGAGACAAGGAATTATTGGAACTGGTCCAACTAGACCATGCAAGGCAGCTTAACAAGCAAAAGCACCATTTGTGGCAATTTTCCTGATGTTCCAGAATGACTCTCGTGGAACCTCAAAGGTGAAATGATCTAACAGAAAAGTGGAATTGTTTTGAAAATGAAACCCCCACATTTCACATTAAGCGGAGCTAGGAAATAGGACCCAAAACACCTTGCCTCCTCCTGCTCTGACAGAAAGTGGTTAATTGCTATATTTGGTGAGAAAATGTATTTGAAAGCATAAAATTGAAGGTTTAATTATATTTGGTATGTGTTACTGGCAGAGCTTCATGAAATGATCAACAATTATCTTTCTCATCCATCAAGTGTTCAGGGATCACACAAGGACAGGGAGTAGGAATATGAAGTAAGCTGTGCCAGAAACATAAAAATGTTTTGTTTCTCTTGTAGCTTTCTTCATTTTTCCCCCCCACATTTTCCATGCACATCATTCAAATTAAAGTGGGTTTTTTCAGCATAGCTACTTTCTGACTTATCTGGAAGCAATCAACCCCACAAAACCTTTTGAGCATCAAACTCGCTACAGGACACAGTGGAGTCTCATTTTAAACCAAGAACAAATTAATGCATTCCAATTTAACTTCAGCACTTGATTAACCCGAAATGAATAAAAAAAGCGCTGTTCATTGACATGCAAACCCATCTTTATTATATTGCTACTCATAGAACTTCATATGCAATGGCATAACTCTGCCAAAACATTCAGACAACAAAAACCAGATTAATTTTGGATATTTACACATGTTTCTGAAAGACTGAGATATTTCATGTCTACAACCAAACTTTAAGTAGTGCTAAAATTACAATACAATGCATCCCATCAAAGTAGGCATGCTATTTATAGTTGTATATTTTACTCTTGGGTTGTCAGGTGCTCTGTACACCGGGATCACTAACATCCTGTTTAGCTAAGAAATTCAGAGCTTAAAACACAGCTGGAGGGGGATGCACAATATTCCATGCTGTGAATGCCACTGGAAGGATGTAACTCATGAACGGTGGCTTTATTAGTACTTACACGCTTATCTATTTGCTTTGTCATTATTTCTCGTTGAGGTACTCGGCCTATTTGTGAAGGACGAACAGTAGAAAGCTTGGTGCTGCTAACAGATGTGGATGCACTTAATGGGAAAATCCATTACTTCAGGGAAGGGCTGAGATTTCTGTGGGATTCTACAAAAGGCTAAGCTTTTGACACATATAAAAGTCTCAGAAGAGCAGTTATTTGTTATTTATTATGAGGTGATATTTGGAATGGTAGCTTGAGGCCTGGAGTGTTCTAAATTCATCACGTAACACGCACAATTTTAGTTCCCCACAGGGGATCACAGCTTGAGCACCAGTATTTGGTGTTCCAGCCTGACCACCATAACCAAAGCACAGCTCTTCCTGCTTTCACCATCCAAAACCGGAATTCAGAGAAATGGGTTGTCATAATGGAAATGTTCCCTACCACAACACAATGCGTGGTCTCACTCACAGAGAGAGTCAGTGCTTGCCAAACACTTGGGAATTTAGTTTTGTCCAGCTTTTATTGAAGACTCTTATCAAGCAGAGGGAGCAGGTAACAGGGTGAAGGAATAAAGAGCTCCTTTAACTTCTGTGCTTGAAGTCTGTTTGCCCCCAATTACCATCTGTCAAAGCAATTCACTCAGGTGCTTGCATTTAGCTGGGATGAACAGGTACACAAAAACATGGCAAAGCATGTTGCACTCGAAGTAGAGGTGACACAGAGCACTTTATCCACAATGTTATGAGGGACCTATAGCAAATATTTTGACCTGGGTGTTGTGTGGAGCCAACTTCCACTCGCCATGTCAGATATGCTATTAGCACTGCTTAGGTTTAAGGATCTCAAGTTTATGCCAGTTAGTGCTGGTTAGATAATAATGATGGGATGCTTTGAAAACAAATCTATATTTTCTGTTTTTAAGGACAGAATAATCCAGTGGCAATTCCACAAAGTAAAAATTAGAGAGTCTGACTGCCCAAAAGAGCTACTTTTAAAGGTCATATGCATTGTTAATAAAAGCTTGAATAACAGCAAGGAAAAAAACCTGTGAAATATCCAATAACGCAGATGAACAAACAAATACCAGGTTATAGACCACAGAAGCATGAGGCATGATCCCAATACATAGATTTCCTTTCAAAGGTGGATATTTACTTGTAGATACCCACTAAAAGCCCACACATTAGTTACAAAGGAAAAAAGATAAGAGTTTAATTCATTTAGTTCTTTTGTTCCAGGTGTTTCATGCTCATCAGTCTGAAATTTTGAAAGAGGCCCACATTGAAGACAACCCTATAAACAGCATAACTTGGGACTTAAAAAAAAAATGTAAACTTTCCCCACATATGGTTCTAACAGATGTGGTTTTAAATTACCATGGGGACATAATAATGTTTTTTGAATAGACTGAATGTTAAATAGTTGGCTCTTCCTATGTGACAGACATTAGCGCTCAGTGGTTTAAGCAGAAAACTCCCCATTTATGTATTTAGCTGGCATGTACTTCATTTTCAGCCCACGCCGGTCAGTATGATTTAATACCTTGGCCTGATGTCCCTCTCACCAGCAAGAAAAAGGATAAAATAGGATTAAAGACATGAAACAAAACAAAACCAGGCAACATCACCCCCCCCAGCAGCCAATGCCAGGCTCCTGCATTGTTCCTTATACAACAACTCCCGCAGCCCTGCAATGGGAGCTCACTGGAGATGACAGCTGAGGAAGAAAAACATTAAATAATTCAAAGCCACTAACATCAAGTCTGATGTAGGTATAAAAATAGTTACAAAACACCACTCTACATGTTTTCATTATAGGAACTTTGACTTACTTGGAAACGTCAAGGAAACCTCAAACCTATGCCACTCCCAGCCTCACATGCTCAATTAGTCCGGCAGTGGAAATGACATCCATTTCCAAACTAGCCTTCAATTTTCATGGCCATTTTGTGCTTCTGCACTGGGGGAGCCAGCACTGTTCCACAGCAGGAGTGAAAAAGCCTGATCCAGAGACCATTAAAACCAACAGGAGCTTTTGAATTAACGGTAACGATTCTCGGATCTGGCCCTGGTTTAAGTTAAAGTGTTGTGGTGCTTTGGGGATTGAAACAAGATCGAATGTGATTGGCTTTTGTTATCTTCAAAAAAATCTTTGTTGCTGGGAGTGTCCACTTTCACATATTCCGTCTGCCAAAGCAGTGCATATTTTAAAAAAAGGCCTTCATGAAATTCCTTAATAAGGAAACATGATGGCAAGGTGAGCTCCCACATAGTCTGTGTAAAATTAATTCCAGGTGTTTTCATTTGAGCAGAGGGAAGGAGAGAGAAAAAAACAGGAGTATTGACATATGAAGAATATATGCCCCCACACATTAGATTGGGCAGCTTTGCTGGGGCTGGGTATCCTGATTTTATTTATTTATGTATTTCATGCACAGCAGAGATGTTACAGACATTTCAGTCTTCCATGCTCTGAAATGGAGGGTGGGGAAAAAAAAACAAAGGAAAAAAAACAGAATCAAAGAGTCTTCAGTGCACAGAGCACAATAGAGCACCAGCTGCAGGAATTCAGCTCTAATGATGAAAGAGTTGGTAGAGGTCCCTCTCTCCCTGGTGTTCCCCCATTTTCTCACCCCCCAAAAGATCCACTTTTCTTCCCTAGTGTCAGCTTCTGATATCCCCTTCTTCTCTGTTACCATCTTCTCAACTAGATGCTTTCTGTGTCTGATAATCTCTAGAGAAGACATCAGCCAAAATAAATAAATACATAAAATTCAACAAAACATTAATTATGCAGAAGGTATAAAAGAATACAAAACAAAGTGATGCAGGTGTACAATAACGTTGCTCTCCAGAGCCTGTGATCAGCAGCGTTCAGCACAGAAAGCCACAAACAGATGACATTTTAAAGCATATGGGGGGTATGCAGGGCTGCAAGCAATGAATTGCAGCTTCTATATGAGTCATTTGTGCATCCCTCCAATCCCAAATAAGATTGTGAACAGCAGCAACAATAATAAGCCATAAAAGCTAAGCCCTAAAGAAAGCCCTGTTTAGGTAGACCCAAGTGCTTGCCATCAAACAGGGCTCTAAGTGACAGGCAGGTGGCTTTGTCTGCTCACACTTTCTTGTGAGATAAAAGCAAAACCAAGGGAATAGGAAAAGTTTCAAAATCCCAGGTGTCTTTACAGTGCATCATGAACACAAGAGGGATTTTAGGATAGAAAGAAGATGGAGGTACAGGGGAAACATGTCAGGCTGTGAGAAGATGATCATTAAGTTGTCCCTTGGTATCAGAATTCTGGTGCTTCAGCATGAAGGAAGCAAGGGCATAATTTGCTACTTTGGGGAAGAGCAAACACTGGCTAGAAAGAAGTATGAGAAAAAAAGACTGTTAGATACTGACGATGGGAAGAAAAAACATTTGAGCAACAGACAACTTCACAGTCAGATGTCACAAGACAGGCAGGCTGGTTGTTCTTACTTTATATAAAGGGTATTTTGTTGTTATATTTTTGTTCAGATTATCCCCAGGACAAGAATAAAAGTCAAAATGAGAGCCTGTTTCATTGCTGGGCTTTCTGATTCTCTCATGAAGCCTCCGACCATTACACTACAACCTACTTTCACAGTGCTGGGTAACAAGCTGGGTGATAAAAACATCAGATGAAATTCAGTATCAATAAAAGCAAAGTAATGCATAAAGGGAAAAACAATTCTAACAATGCATACACAATATTGGCTGTAAATTAACTGGTGCCACACAGAAAGTTGGTTGAGAAATCTTCATGGGATGCCCTCTACAACTACTGGCTCTCTGCTCGTGCGAGTTAAATGTGCAGGAAAAATTCTGAGCTACATTAGGGAAAAAATAGAAAACAAAAAGAGAAAAATCATAGAATCATTTATATTGGAAAAGACCTGTAAGATCATTAATCCTAGCCATTAACCTAGCACTGCCAAGCCACCCCTAAACCGTGTCCCTAAGAATCAGATACACACACTTACTGAACTCTTTCAGGCATGGTGATTCCACCACAGCCTCATTCCCTCAGCAGCCTGTTCCAATGCCTGATCCCTCTTTCAGTGAAGAAAATTTTCCTAATATCCAATCTAAACTTCCCCTGGTGCCACTTGAGGTCATTACCTCAAGTCCTGTCACTTGTAACTTGGTACAAGAGACTGACCCCCACCAGGCTATACCCTCCTTTCAGGGAGTTGTAGAAAGTGATAAGGTCCCCTCAAGCTTCCTTTTCTCCAGACTAAATATAACATGGGATGATGTTTTATAAGGTAACATGCATTTCTGTCTTAATGCTGCGTATATTTTGGGTCTACCCATGTCTAAAATACAGAGCAGAATTAATAAAGACAGAGGAAAAGGAAAAGGCTGAAAAGATTATCAGGAATATGGCAAGACTTGCAGAATAGATAAAGTAGGGTGGGGATTTTCATCTTGGAATAGAAAAACAAAACCAAAGAGTAGAAGGAATTTATCCTGCTGTATAATCCACAAAGTAGGAGTCATCTAATGAAATTACCAAATTGAGAGGTTAAAGTAGAAAAACAGGAAGGCTTATTCACTCATTGCATGACTTTAAATTTTGAAACTTTTTTTTGTGGCAATCACAACTACATGCTGGGTTCAAAAAGAATCCAGCAAATTGTTAGAGGACAACTGCTTCAAGGCCCACTAAGCAGGATGGTTCAAAAGACTGTCCTGAAGATAGAAGACTGTAATGAAAAGTGCACTCTGTATTTTAACATGAATAAAATTAGACTTCATATCAGTACAATCAAACTGCTGTAAATAGTTGGCAACCTAGAAAAAAACCCTTGGTCATGGGACTAGCCTAAACACTCATTACTTCCGCAAAGCTGTTTGTACCCTCTTCTTTCTCTCTTCTCCTTGGCAAATGCTTCCACCACATTGACTCAATGTAAGACACTAAGTCATCAGAAAAAAAAAAACCAAAAAATAAAAACCAAAAACCCTGAGCAAAAGATGGAGCTTGTTTTGTCCTGGGTTGATAAATTCAATTGTAGAATCATAGAATCGCTGAATGGGTTGGAAGGCATCTTAAAGATCACCTAGTCCCAGGCCTCTCTGCCATGTGCAGACACACCTCCCACTAGAGCAGGCTGCTCAGAGCCCCATCCAGCCTGGCCCTGAACACTTCCAGAGATGGGGCATCCACAGCTTCTCTGAGCAACCTGTGCCAGTGTCTCACTACTGTCACAGAAAAGAGCTTTTTTCCAAATATCTAATCTAAATCTGCCCTCTCTTATCTTAAACCATTACCCCTTGTCCTACCACTACATACCCTTGTCAAAAAGGCATATATCATCAGACATGTTCTGAAGGAGTCAAAGGACAGAAGCTGGGGAGGGAGGACATTGGGATGGGAGGAGAGGGGGAGAGCAGGACACCTCTCCTTCCATGCCAATGGGTCCTGAATTTGGCCCTGATGTGAAACTGTAGCCTGAGAGTCACCTGTGATGATGATAAAAGAAAAAAGCTGGTCACATCAAAATGCAATTATCTGTTCTTTCAGTTTTCTGGGTTTCTATTTGGTTTTTTATCCCACTTGTTTTATTGGCTCTGGTTTGTGATAACAGTTGCTGTTACAATATAATGTTGCTATACTAAATAAGAATTCCTCTGTCAGCAAGACACTGAACCTGAGGGTGGGATACATGGGAATTTGTGGGATTGTTCTGTGAGTGCAAGATCTCCTGAGATTTCTTTGGATTTAATCCCATCCTACAAATCCTGCAATGCTGTATCACTTTGATGTGACTTTGTGGGATTCTCATTACTTGTATTCACTTCAGTTTCCAGGAAGCTTGAGATTTCATCATCTGCTAACATATGCTGAAATGCATGTGTCAGTTCTATAACAAATTTCCAATATAAAAATATCTATAAAACACACAAATACTGAATTAGTTTGTAACACAATCTCCAGTTCTCTGTTTATTAGGGAAAGGCGAAGTTGGTAGTACTGTCAATTATGAGAAGAGTGAGGCAGCTTTAATAATAAAACAGCATTCACAGTTTCTTATAACTATACTAAGCAAATTGTTTGGCCTGAAAATTTCCATGCCAGCTGTCTGCCTCAGGCTGAAGTTTTTTGGAAAATTTCAGTCAAAACAGTTCAGCAGATTCTGAGAACAAGGGTAAGGAAAAATATGTTGTTTTAGTCATGTTAACAAAAAAAAAAAAAAGTCTTTAGCTTTCTTTGTGAAACCTCCTCTGGGATTTTTAGGACTTTAAAGGAAGGACTTGAAATTTGCCTGGGAGAGAACTATTATTCTTCTAATGAATTTTGTGCATATCTGTGTGAATTAAGCCAACTTTAGACATCTCTGATAAAAACACCTTTGCTACATGCTCCTGGGTGCATTTGTACATATTTGCCAGTTTCCATCACTTACATTTCTACCTGTGTATGACTAAACAAGATGTTTTATGCTATGGGAAGTGCCAGGTCTGCATCCAAGTGTCAGAACTACAATCAGAGATGTTCTCTGGTTCTTGGTATGATCTCAAGCTGGTAGGAACTGAATAAAGTTGGGATGAGAGACTTGGAGAGTGGGAGTTAGAGGGGTGAAAATGGAATTGCAGAAAGGAGCTGGATGAGGCAGGGCATGAGGAGAGGACCAGACCGAGTGCGATGGACTGAGGGATCTGTTTAGAGAAGCAGAGCACTCTGTTAAACCAAGCCATTGACACAGAGAGAGACCAAAATGAGGCAATGTCACAAAGCTACTAGCTCTTGGATGACTCAATAAAATCAAAAGAAATCAACAAAAACTAGACTAACAGACCAATAATATGATTTAAAAGTATATATTGGAGACCATAATTTAAGTAAAAAACACAATGAAAGTTGCCTTAATCAATGTCTGAATAATGAAACAGCCATTATTCACAAGACAGTGTTTTAAAAAGCAAGCCTGGAGAGGAGGCAATGAGAATGAGGAGTAGAAGAGGAGGTTTACAATCCCTGTCTCACCCATTGCAGAGCTGGGAGGTTTGTAGTAACTAAGCAGAAGATTGTGGAATGAGGACAAATGTGTTTTAGATTAAGGTAGCCAAATGATGCCCCAAGACTCTGGGCAATGCTGGGCAACTCCATTCAACCCAACATTTCGTAATTGTGTCAGAGTGTGTTGCAGCCTATGAATGATCATCTTGGCTGCTCAGAGTCTGATCTGCTGAAGTGTCCAACATCCACAGCAGCAATTAAAGGCTGTGTGAACTTTGCATTGTTTTAGCACCACCGTAAGGAAACACCATAAGGAATCCCTGATCACATTCCTGTCTGCAGGAACACATTGGTCAGTTGGCTCTTGAGATGGTTCTCTGCTTTCTAAAAAAAAAAAAATCTGTGCCAAAAAGCTGATCACACCTTAAACCCAGCTGCACAAAGGGTAATTTTCTAGAAATAGAAGCATTTGCTTGTTCCAAACTGACAGGATCTGTGCTGCCCACAGCCCAACCACCTAATGGTGTTTGTATCAACAGGCAGAAAGCAAACTCCAGTGTCTCTCGTGCTCTGTCAGTTTTTCCAACCACTCCTGGCAGTCACTTCTAAAAGCTTTTTGGCTAACCAAATTCTCCCTTCCTATTCTTCTTTATGTTACAGAGGTAAGGATTAAATGGTTTTCAGCATCCAAAGACACAGAGGCAGTTCAAAAGGAATCAGCAGAATATTGAAAACCTTCCATTATAAAATCTGGGGATTCAGTTCATTTCTAAGACTGGCCCATTTAAGTCCAGGTGACCCAGTGGAAGAGATGGTTTATAAATTGCAGACCTCCAGGACTTTACTCTTATGTGAACAGACAGTACTTGAAGATGCTCCTGTCCAGGAAATGAATCCTGGCTTCTCTTATATTCCACACAGCATGATATCATAGAATCATAGAATACCCTGAGTTGGAAGAGATCCATAAAGTTCTTTGGGTCCAACTCCTGATATAGAAGACTGAGATTGATTTTGTGAATAGACCCAATAGTCCCCAGAAGGAACAGGCCCAGACTGGATTTTTTTAAAGCAATTTTAAGATTTACGGTGCACATTTTGGAGTTTGAGGGGGTGACAACAAAGCCTATGAGCCCTTATTGCATACATGATGCAGGGTTGGACTAAAACAGAAAAATAGGATTTAATCTTCTGTTTCTAACTTTTGACTGTATAACTAATCAATCTCCAGAATACTTTGAAGGTTCAGTGTGTGCAAACACATGTGCAGGCAAGTGATACAGCTTCTACTCAGTGCTTTAAGCGAGAACTGCACTGAATAATCACCTAAAACCTAAATTAATGGGCAGTGAGACATCTCCTGGTTTTGTGTTTGCTGTGGTAGCCGGGGTAGCACATCTGCCACCAGTGCCTTAGCGGTGATTACTGCAGTGGAACAGCATTCTGGACTGCAGTGGTTATCCTAGAATGCAGCAGATGCTACTTCACTAAAACATGTGGAGATACCTGTGAAATCTCACTGAGCTATCCCCATTTAAATGAACTGATAAATGCAGTTCAGTGAGCTCCTCCACCTAAATTGACCATCAGTAACTCCTCTCTCCTTCTTCCTTCTTCCCCCCACTTAAAAAAAGAACAAGGATTGTGTCATATCCTAGAAAGCAACTCTCACTCGGAAAAAGAAACTTATCTGTCAGCCCTCATTCGTTTCATGATGCACTTTCCTTCTTCTTGCTGCCAACACACTGGAAGAACAGAGAAATCTGTGCCTGCTTTCATGGACATCTTCACATTCAAAAGATCACCTCTGCTGATACCCAGCAAGGCAACATTCGATGAAGTTTGAATCCCCCTACAGCACAAACAGCTTCATTCCAAGCAATTTGGTATAAAGGCAAAAGGATTTTTGTGAGTACGGCTCAAACTTTCCAAAATTTGAATCTTCTGTAAGAAATGTTTGTCACTGCACACAGACAAGGAAACATGCCCTCCTACTCACATTTCATCTCTGCCTCTACAAGATGCTCCAGGGAGAGCAGAACAGCTGGCAAAAAAAAATTGTGTATTTCTAACAAAATTATTTATCTATCAAGTGAAGCAAGGGTGAAACAGCACAGAAGAATTGTACATTTATTCCTGACTACTGTAAGTCCTATAGCCACACTACAGCACCAATCCTCATGTTAGGGTGACATAATTAAGATATAAATTTCTCTGTTATTCTTTTTCCTTTTAAACTAGAGCATAGAGGAAATACACATATATACTTACGCTTTAAAAAAATGTTACATTATAGGACTTTTTTCTCTGAAACATGTCGGTCAAGGATCCATGAATACCCAATTCACTGACAAGTGGTGCAAGTTACTCTGTCAAAGTACCCAGCAAGGCTAATTTGTCAGTTCGAAGCAGAAATGGAGTTTTTTCGCTTTTAGTTACAATAAGCTATGCTGATAGACCTTGTAACAGGGCAGGTAACAGCCAGTCTTTAAATCTGAATTGACATTGATTTACAGAGTTTCATTTCTTTGAATCAAATCTGAGAGAGAGCAAGTTTCAAGCTACTTCATCTCTTGAAATTACAACTACACAATTCTTAAACACAAGAGTTTGCTTTAAAAAAAGAAGAAATAAAATCTCAACTGTCTACACAGGTAAGATAAAAGGGAAAAGTGATGTTAAAGATATCAAACTAGCAAGGTTTTGTTTATTCATCTTTTTTTAATTCTGCTTTTCTCCTTCATACATTTTTAAAACCACCTTGATTTAAAATCCTAATAATAAATATGCCATGCAACGTTCCTCCTGTCAAATCTCTCTCTTCATGGTATTACTGCAATATTTGTAACTTTTGATCTGGAAACATCAAGTTACATAAGATCATAGTTCTTCTTCTTGCAAAGATGTGGTTCTGTCAGAAAATGAACCATTGAAGCAGGAACTCAACAGAACTGGAAATGACTTTCCCAGGGAAGAGGTAGTTCTGCTTAAGCATCTCAGCTATTTTAAAGTGCAAGAACTCAATGTTTTATTCTCCTGAGCAGAGAAATGGCAAACTACCAGGTTAAAAATAATCAGAGTAGGCTCTTAATTGGAATAGTGTACATGTTGTAGACAGAATGAAATAACATTTCGTTATTATGCACTCCAGGAAACCAATAAAATAAAATAAAATAAAAACTTCACTTTGTAAAACAAAAATAACATTTTCCCTTGCCAGCATACTATCTGCTCACCAAAACAAAAGGAAAACATCTATTTTAAATGAGTCAAGGAACATAATTAAGCTACATGGACTTAAAATTGCAGAGTCTTCTCAGCCCAAATCTCACTCTTTCCCCAGACCCACTGAAATTAGAGAGATGTTTCTCTTCTTCCATCCATGTAGTAAATTAAATTGGGGGGACGGGGGACTATCTCCCTACCAACGAAAACCAGATGAGCAGCTTTACCCTCATCTCTCCATAATTTTTCCCTATCCTTTAAAATTAGAGAAGGCAAATTCTCCCCAGAAAAGCCTTTCTAAACCAGGACCCCTTGCTAATAAGAAAAGGAAACTATGAAGTAAACTTCTGCATCTCCTTTTGCCTTTTACCCCTTTCATTGCCAAAGAACAACCTGAGGACCTTTTCCATATTAATGACCCTCTTCCTTCACCAAAACATGACATTTCTTCTCCAGGTCACACAAATAAATAACAGATGAATTGAAAATCTCCCCTTGTGACGATGTGTACACATTCACATGCGTATGGATGAGAAAGGAGGGTGAGGCACAGAGGCAGAGTCTCTGTAAAGATATAGTGCATCTCAGTGCAGTGGCAGTAATTCCCAACCTTGGTGATTCTTTTTTGAGGGGGAAAAGGGGGAAAAAAGTGAAACAGATTATCTGCAAAGGCAGCTGCCCTCCTCCCCTGCCCCAGTTGTGCGTGCAGACCCCTTTCCCAGGACGGTGGGCGCAGAGCAGTGGTCCTGCTCTCAAAGAAAGTGTAACATGGGTCACATTTTCAGGTGCCTGGGAAATGCCCAGCCACACACCGAGACCTCAGGGTCCCCTCTCTGCCTCCAGACTGGCTGCCAACTAGCACAGAGCCTATGTGCTAGTTTGGCTTTTTCTTTGGCCATGCACTGACTTGGGGATTGCATTCTCAAGGGATCATGGCAGCAAAGAATTCTCCGGCCACAAACCAGCCCATTCCAGCAAGGACTGATCCAGCAGCGTGCCAGAGTCTGGGAGCTGGGAATTTTACAAGGAAGGGCAGCTCGCAATGGCCACAAACGAGCAAATTCCTGCAGCCTTATAACACAGGCAGAGCCAAGCGAGCTGCTCTGAAGTCTTGCCTCGCTGCAAAACAGTGCAAGAGACTCGTCTTCCTCCCTTTATGCTCACCCCCCACCGCATTAAATATATTTATATATATATATATACACACACATACTCCTTGTTTTTTCCACCCAAGCCTATAAAAGTGCTGCAGGCAGAGGCACTAAGTGGGAGGCGCCTGGCTCTGAAGAGGCCAATGAAATAAATTAAATACAAATCGCTGGCTCAGCCCCAGCCTCCCCCAACTACCAGGGGAGAGGTTGGGGTTCCCGATGGCCAATCCCCAGCTCCTGCCAGAGCCAGAGTGCGGGTGGCATACGCGGACTGCTGGCATGCTATAGGTGAATATATGTTAAGCCTTGGGTGTTGCAGGCACATATGGTGCACATGTTGGGAGCAGAGCACTTTCCGTAGGAGAGGAGGGGCTACACTACTAGTAGGCAATTTTATTAGGGTCAGCGAAGCCGAAAGAAATGGGATTGGGATAGGCTGGGAGCTGCCAAGTTCCCCTGGCCAGCTCCGGCACCTCAGAGCAGGGAGCAGCACACTAACAACTTGCCAGGCTACAGCAGAAGTTTACCTATAAAAAGCACACAGACAACTTCCAACTTCAAAGATTTGCTCTCATTTTCTCATTTTATGGCCCTCCCTTCACCTGGAACTTTTCTTAGGGAAAAAAAAAAAAAAAGAAAGAAAAAGATGCAGCTGTAAATTCAAGGTGAGGCTTCATTGCAAAAAGTTAAGGAGGAAGATAGGGTTGAGGTGGAGAGACTAATTTTTAGTTTGATTCAGGAGTTTGGTGTTTTGCCTTGTTTATTTATTATTTTTAAATCAGAAGAAATTGAACTTTCTAGGAAAAACCATGAGCAAATGCATTCAAGATGCAGAAAGATCTTGCCTATCTATTCAGTGAGCATTTAGTCATTTTTGGCTGTATGAAAAATGTATTTCAGACTGTGTATCCCATAAAACAAGGCAGTGGCATAAATTTGATTTTTGGTTGGTTTTTTTTGTTTGTTTGTTTGTTTTGTTTTTGTTTTCAAATCATGTGCTTACATGGTTGTAACTACCGTGAATTTCTAAGTGTGGACATGATAAGAAAGTAAATAAATACTGCCTTGTGAATACTTTTAGAGTTTGGAGGGGTCTAATTATTATTTTTTTAAAGATTTAGAAATTTCTTAACTACCACTTGTTTTGAAATAAAATATCCCAGGTATTTTACATATATTTTCAATCAAAACAAATCCCAGGAAATAAATGCCCTTTGGTAGCAGCCTGGTTTCAGGTTCAACAGCCCAAATTTGTGTTTGAGAATGCAAATTGCTGAGAATACAAGCAGGAGTCTGAACCACTGCATTTTTTCCAGGCACTCCAGCATCTTTTATCCAACACCACACTATTTGGGCGATCTTTTAATCTTGGCAGGGCATGGCTGGAAGCAAGGCTTTAACATTTAATGCCTAAGAAACAGACTTGTCACTCAACTTGCAGTCAGACACATTTCTTTTTTTTTTTTTTTTTTTTTTTGCTTTTTGTTGGAGGCAAACCCACCTTTCCTTGGAAAATGGGAGACCCCATCCTCACCCCCGATTCTAGCACGGATCCAAATGTAAACATACACACACACACACACTTCCACCACGCACCACCCTGCAGCAGGACATGAGTAGGGGGGGTTCAGACAGAGCCAAAGGAGCCTTGTGAGCTGAAAAATACCAAGGCACTTCTTTCTTATTCTATTTTTTTTTTCTGCATCCTCTCCTCCCTGCTTTTACTATTACATAAATAACACCGATTGATCTTAAAGCTGCATCCTTGCTCCAGTGCCTCCCAATCTGCACTGCTGCCTTCCCCCGGCACAGCCGCACCGCTCGGGGTGCAGAGGGAAGGGTCGGGGAGCAGAGGGAAGGCTAGATGGGAGAATCTACTCCAAACATACCCTGAAGCAAGGTTTTGGCAGCCTGGGGGTGCCTGATCCCCCCCACGCCCCAGCCCGGAGCTTCCCGCAGCATCTTTGCCTCCCTCCGAATTGCTGCAAACTGTGCGAGGGGAGGGCAGGGAGCTGGGCAGGAAGGATGGATGGATGCTGGGGAGGGAAAGCCAGGGATTCAGGGAGCTTCTCGCCAGCCCCAGCCTGTGTGCCTGGCTGTTTGGTGGGAAGAGGGAAGGGGGAAGGGAAAATTCAAGAGAGTCTATGGCATAAATACACTTTTCGGAGGAAAAGCGAAGCTTACCATGTCTGCAGCTTCCCCCCACCGAAATGCCACTTCTGTGTCCAGCGATCCCAAAGTGGAAACTACAGGCAGGAACCGGAGCTCATCTCCGCAGGCAGCTCAGATACACCGCTGCCACCCCCAGAATCAAAATCAAAATAAATTTAAAAAAGCAACCAAAAAAAAAAAAAAAAAGAAAAAAAACGACTGGTCCAGCTTCTTTCCTGACAGGAATCGTCCTGGTAGGACTGCCCAAAATAAGCAGCTGCAATCCAAAGGCTTTATTTAAAGCTTCCCCCCTCCTCCTCCCTCTCTCCGTGCTCGCTCGCTCTCTCCCTCTCGCTGTTACACACAGAGAGAAAGAGAGACACACACAGGTTACATGAATGGGAGGCAGGAGCCGGCGCTCCCGGCTGGAATGACAGGCGCACATGCGGCTGGCGGCTGCCCACCCCAGCGGCGTGGGAACAGCTCGGACACGGCCTGCGGATGCGTGGAGAGGGGCAGGGGGTGGGGAAAGGCGTGGGGGGGCCTGGGCATGGACATGGCAGAGGCATGGGGCCGGGGAGGACACAGACACGGGCACGGCATGGGCGTAGGGCTGAGGAAAATATAGACATGGACATGGGCATGGTCAGGATCGTAGAATAGACGTGGGCCAGGGATGTACATAGACATGGGCATGGCATGGGGAGAACATGGACATTGGCATGAGATGGGAATAGGCATAGGCATGGGCATGATGCAGTCGTGGCATAGGCATGGATCAGGGGAGGACACAGACATAGGCATGGCATGGGCATGGGGAGAAGGGCACAGGCATGGCATGGACATGAACGGGATTTGGGCATGCATGACATGGAGAGAGGGTGGACAGGGCTATGGGGAGGGGATGGACATGACGTGGGCATGGACAGATATATGGGCAGGGTGATGAGATGGATCAAGTGTGGGCATTAGAATGAGAAGGTAATAGGGACAGGAGAGGATGTGCTTGGGTACGATAGGAACGGGTTGGGCATGGATTAGGCATGGGGATGGGTTGGAATGGCATTGGCTTCAGCATGAGAATGGAGTGGGGATCAGGATGGAGGCAAGAAGAAAGTGGAGGACTGCCTCAGGTGGTGCCTTCGTGTCCTGGCCATGGTGAGCCTCCCTTTCTTTTTGGGGTCAGGTGGGGTCTAGTTGCAGCACGCATCATGAGGAGCAGGAAACCTCTGTTTCTCCTGTGCCTCTAGTTAGGCAGCTTGCATAATGTCTTGCTTTTGGGGTCAGGGACCATCATCCACAATGGTGTCAGGAGATGACATCACTATCATTATCAGTTACTATTACTATTTTTAAACCTTTTTTACAGAATTGTGCTGTTTGATAATTAAAATGAAATTCTCAGAAAGAAGGCCTGCAAGATTTAAGGTTAGGTCTTCTTGAGGAGGAAGATCAATGCTACCAGTTTCTGCCTTTTATTTATTTGGGGGGGGTGGGGGCAGGATTGTTTTGATTTTATCTGTTTTTAATTTTTTTTTAACAGTAGTGACAAGAATTTAGGGCTATTTAATGCTGCTATTCAACATGCTCTCAAGAAACAAAGGGTTATGGTGCTACTAAGTGTCAGGCCCTGCTATTGCTTCACTGCCTGACCTTGGGCATGTCCTCAATAACTTATCCCTGTCAGGATATATCACCCATTGCCATTTACACTCAGCCTATAATTTTCTCATTCACCAAATAATCACATTTTTCTCTTTCAAGTCCCTCCTCAAAATTTACTCTTACAAAACTTCTCAGCAACAGCCTCTTGTGTTGACATTACAAATCTTGGAGTGACACTTGATTCAGCCCTAAAACCGCATTGTAAGAGGAGTGCTGAACATAATGGACTGCAGTACTTCATGCAGTGCTTTGAGCTACATGGGAATCATCCTCTTCATGGCATACCTTTAAATCAGCCAGGTGCGAGTCTGCTGTGGTCTGCCTTTTTCTCCTGTCCTAAAATTTCTAGCCTTTGTGGAAATCAAGAGGTGAGATATGTGCTTTATTCCAAATACAGAAATCCCAGTAAAAAGGTGCACAGTAAATCGGAACATCATCCTAAAACAGCAGAGTCCTCGACATAAAGATCTGCTTTGCAAAACAGCTGCTGCTGTTCACTGTTTTTTTCAGACATACATATTAAAAATGAAATATATTTGCATTGGCCTTATTACCTCTGGAATATATTCCACATCAGGAATCTAGACTCTAGACAAAGGTAATTTAGGTCTCCGGAAGGAAAAAGTTTAACTGAGAAATATATATATTGTTAGGAATAGACCTCATCCAAATTCAATGGTAATTGTATAAGCCTTTCAAAAATCATACAGTATGCAAGCTTCCAAAATTTCAGAACAAGAAACATTTCCATTTAAATGCCAAGAAGCAATTTTTCCTCTCTTGTTCAATACTAAATCAGTCACATGAGCAGTTTGCATTTGATTTTAGAAAGGAAATGGAACATCTTCTCTTCCAATTACATATAACTTTTTCTTTTTCTTGTTCTTAGTGCTCTTACAGTTTGCATTACTTTCCCGCAGTTTTGAAACACTAAGTTGATACACCCATTCACCTCAGACTTTTTTTTTTTTAACTCAAGTGGCATTATTAAGAGAAAATCAGTAAACCCAAGTGTGGAGTACAATGCTGTTTATTTGAATTCTGGCTGCTGGATTCAAGTTTAACAGGTCAGCAGTGTTTGTGTAATTGGCCTTTCTCTGTTAACAGAACTAGACAATAATGCTCCTGGTAAAAAAAGAACAATAGTAATTTAATGGGAAAAAGCAACTTCACTTAGGAAAATCCTGCTCCTGCTTCAATTCACAGTGAATTACTGTGGTCACAGAAGTGTGCTGCATACCAATTTGGAGCATATTTTATGAAGATGTACATTCATCAGTGTTCATCAGCCTGCCACGTTATGCCTGTGTGCTGCAGGCTAGCAACTTTGCACTTTGCTCCTTGAGAACAGTGACTATTGAGCCAAGTTCTCCTCCACACAGTGTTTGTGAAGAGTTTCTAAAGAAGCCACATCTGTGGGACAAGGAGGTGAATGACAAGACTAATGGACGAGCCTGTTAGACCTTGTGTGCCAGAGAGCAAGGACAGCAAGTCCTGGAGCTGCCACTCCAATTAGCACCTAGTGCTCCCAATGCCAGCTTGTGTTTCCATGTTGACATTCGCTCCAACAAAACAATGAAAACACCTTTTGTAAAGTCCCTATTCATCAAGCAAAAAAAAAGTAGCAACATCTGGTGGTCAAAGGCTTTTTGCTGGCCAAGTTGGTCTGGTGAGCCCTTTGCCTTACTGGAGACATCTCCTAAGGGGCTGCACTGCTTGACAGCCACTACTAAAGATTTTAAATTTTTTTTTCTACATCCAAGAGAATAATCCAGAGGGAAAACCCATGTATTTTAATCAATAGAAGTTAAACCATTTGCCTTTCAGAGACTATAAAATACACACCCCAGGGTTCAATGCTCTTTTCTACTCCTCCAGAACATTCTTAAGGGGAAATCACTCTTTTCTTGATGAATGTGCAATTCAAATGTGGAAATATGCCATTCTTCATGCTTTCTCCATAGGGTGCAAAATGATTTCTGTAATTAAACCCTTTTTGCCAGCATTTCCTGATGAGAATTTTTTTTTTTTTTAATACAAGGGGAAAAGTCATGTACAAGAGGGTTTGCAAAACCAGGTCTAGAGTGTTTGACCTTTAAGCCTCTATTTGAATTAGCAATTTGTTTGAAAGGTGCATGAGGATGAGGATGAGGAACATGAGTAAGGGCTGCAGCCTAAGTTTCCAATCAGACACTGCTGAAAGAAATGTCTACAGGAGAAAGAAAAATATGGGTACCACTGCTAATATTAGTATAGCTATTAGGGATGACATTAGCACTGAGAACACATAACCCACTGTTCAACACACTTTAGCAGCCCCAAGTGTATAACCAGGGTCCATGTGGGGATCATGCTGAAATGTGTGCTACGGCATCAGTGCTGCACTGGTTCCCATGGTAGCTAGATCAAAGAAATCCAGCTTCTCTGATACATATCAAGCTGTGAGGGGCAGTGTAGACAAAATTGGAGTCAATTAAGGAAAGCACCTGTGTGAGCTTTCGTAGGTCTTGGACCTGAAGTCCACAGCACATTGCTTGCCACCACAGCTTGGGCCATGTAATATACAGAGATCAGGAATTGGGGCTTTTAGCCTTTAGCCACCTACACAGTTAAAGGGTCAAACCCCATTCTTGTATGATAGATGGCAGGGCTGAACCAGAGCTAGATGCAGAGATGAATCCTGAAGTTCCCACTTTGGGTTATGTTTCTTTGACAAAGATCTTGAACAAGGTGGTGGAGCAGAAATCCCTGGTGCTCTTTATCAAAAGCAGGATTTCCTTCCTCTTTCCCTTCACTCCATGAATTCCTTCAGTTTAAATCTGAAGTGATGGGTAGAGACATCTCTCTTGTCTGTGTTGACTAGAGAGATGTCTCCACTACTGGTACCATAAGATTATGTCCAGACTGGGGATGGAGAAATGCTATCACATATTGAATCACAGAATTATTAAGATTGAAAAAGACCAACTGTTGACCCAGCACTGTCAAATCCACCAGTAAACCGTGTCCTCAAGTGCCACATCCACAAGTCTTTTGAACACTTCTGAGGACGATGATTCCCCCATATCCCTGAGCAGCCTGTTCCCATATCTGATTCAGTGAAGAAATTTTTCCGAATATCTAGTCTAAACCTCTCCTGGCACAACTTGAGGCCTTTCCTCTCATCCTGAAGATTTTCTTTTTATAAGGGTCTTTCCTTTTATTAGCAGATATTTAACAGGCTGCTAAAGGCTAGAGAGGGTCATTCTATACTGACTGTGCCTTTTGTAGAATCTCAGTGGATCTTAAGTCTTGAGAAGAACAGAACTGAGCATCTACCCACAGTACTGTGTCTTATACCCTTCCTTTCCTTCCTTGCAAAGCACCAGTGTCTGTTGTCATACCTGAAAACAAGCCGAGGCATATGATGGAGCTGAGAGTCTGCTCTGACTGCTTACTCAGGAAAAGTTCCCATCAAGTGAATTGGCCATTTGCCTGAGTGAATGTTGCAGGATTCGGCCCATATGCTTCTCAGCTCTTATATTTGCATAGTGCAGAATATGCTTACAGTACAGTGCCAATAAAACAAAACTATATACAGTTAAGCACAGAAAAACCAAGAGCACAGTTAATACCATTTACAAACAGCAGCTGAGCTCTGCAGCTGACATCCAGGCTTATAGACCATGCTCTGACGTGGGTAATGTGCACAAGACAATTATTTATAGGCAATTAGGTGGAAGGTCCAGTAAGCATATAGGTCTCTATTCGCCTTTCCCTAAGCCTATTAAGTTCTTTTTCCCTGTGCATTGTTTATATTTTAACCCTGTAAATATGTTCTTTTTTTCTTTTATTTTTTTTCTTTTTTTAAACTAAGGAAAACATTTGATGAGACCACTTCCATGGAAGACAATTGTTCATGAAGTAAGTGTTTTGGGATTGTGTAAACATACTGTGTATACCTTATGAAGTGAACTTCAAATGGGATGCTGGTTCATTCAGTCTACTGAAGTAGAATGAGGTCTCTCTTACCACCAGAAATTCCAGCAATGTCTTAGGAAGAAGAAAAATCTTCATCAAAAAGGTGTAGACTATGTCAAGAATGGTATAAATCGCGCAGAGGATCAAATTACACCTTTTCAAAGACATATTTTCCTCTCTAAAAATCTAAAGCACTTTTTTTTTTTAATCCAGGGGTAGGATAGAATAGTTCTCAATTCACAGCACATGATAAAACAGCCATGAACAACTGTAATATAATACATCTTCAATACAATTGACCATAAGTATATTAGAAGAAACTCCAAAAAATAATTACCCTATTACCACACTGTGACTTCACATCCAATTTTGTTCACCTCACTGTACAAAACAGATGGAATAGATGGCTTTTATATTTTTAATAATAATGGAATGTTCAGGATTTGATATAGAAACCTGGATGCCAAGGTAATAGGTACATATAAAATCCTACTTAGAATAGCTGTGTGAATAGGAATTGCCATTAAATTACAATGAAATACTACAGCATATCAAACAATATCATATAAAATTTAGAAGGCCAATCTGCAGCCATATTCAAGCCATAACCTCATCATGAAAAAGACTTTTTTCCTGATGAAATATTCTGGTTTAGGCGCATGTGTGGTAGTTTTTAATTCTCCAATAAGGCCACGTATCTAGACTAACTTTGTGATGACTCCAAATTTATGCCTGTGCAGCAGCAAAATTCATAATAATAGTCCGATTCACATGCTAGGTGCTCTTGGGAAATGAAAAGCCAGTTATTTCAATCACAGAGAGTCTTGGTCTTACTAGAAGAACAGATCTGGAGACATCTTTGCCCTTTAGAGAATAACGTCTGAGCCAGCAGAGTAAAGCCCCCACTTCCCCAGTACCTTCACTTTTAGCATCTCCTTTTCATGTGTTGAACCAACCACTGAATTCTGAGATGGCAAAGTACCCACATTATTGTAGGATAACAGAGAAAAAAGGTGATCTTGTGGTATTGACACAGAAGATCTGAGTACAATGACTGGTTCTGATACACATTTCCAATCCTTGACAATTTTTAGGACTCTACTCTGAGCCTCAGTCTCACTGAGTCCTCACCAGAACAGTAAGTAGCATCAATATATCCCTGCTTCCTGCCTGGGCTGCCTCCATCAGCTGACACATCACCACTCACAAACAGGGAGGGACCGAGCTCTGCTCCCAGTTCCTGCTCTGTCCTCCAGATAAATTGTGTTAGTTTACTGGCAAAATTTAGTTTTTATTATTGTTTGCACTTCAGAATCAATATGGATATGTAAGAATAGGGTGAAATATATGCCTTTTGCATCCTTAATAACAGCGTGGCCTCTCCATAGCTACGTGACAATTCCCTAACACTTTATTTAACAGTTGCAATTTATCATGTCTGCTGTATCACAGTGAAGTAGTTCAGTATCCCCAATTTACAAGAAGTGCTGTTCTCTGTGCCTATTTGTACTGCTTATTTCAAGACAGACCAAAAGACTGAGTGCTAGCTTTCAGCTTGGAAAATCCAGATTCAGTTCCCTGGCATAGCAAAAACAACTGTCTAGGCTTCGGTTTACTCTGTATAATATTACAGATAAAAATATTTCCTCGCTTTATCAGATGTTGTGAGGATAAGTGCATTAAAGACTGCAAGTCCCACCAGCACTCCAACAGCCATAATTACCTCAAATAGATACACGTGGTGCAAGTACAGTGATATTTAATACATACCCTATGTGTATAAACCGTGAGTCAGGGCTGATAGGAACACAAGCCATGCTAAGGAGTTAGAAATGCTGCTTACCTGTATGCTCTTCCCTGGCCTATGCTCCATGGAAGTTTGTGTGTCAGAAACCAGCTCTGGCTCCCGGTCGCGATGGAGCGCGGCTGCTCAAGTCAGTGGATTTATTTCAGTCGCACACTCCTGGAGGCAGGGGCCCATTGTCTGGGCTGAGACACTCAATCTGGAAGGGAAAGAATAAAAAGGCTCCAGTGTGTAAAGTCATTCATTACAATCTGGAATGAACAAGGAAATCAGTGGGGTTGCTGGAGGTTAAGCAAGGGCAGAAATTGGTCTTTTATCATTGAAATGCCATAGGAAAAAAAAATTACACAAAGTAAGGGATCTAATCCTGCACATCTCTACTTGCATCTCTTGCCTTTATTCATTGCAAGGGGTCACAAAGAAGCAATCATGTACATTTGCAGGACCAGATGTTAAATGCATTTATAACAGAATTTCATAAGCAAGCAACTTCTTTTTCCTTGGACAGAACTCCAATGAAATTTTGATACAACCTTTATATACTTTCAGATAAAATAAGATTATTTGGATTGCCATCCTACATAAGTAAATTTTCTACTGTAACTTCAAACTCAGAGGCATGAGAACATGCTTCAGAAGTCAGCAAATATTTTTTAAGATTGGATCTGGTGTTCTTTTAAGAGGAACTTTTGTAGAGAAAGAAAAGTAAAAGGATTCATTACAAAGCTTTCAGTACTGAAGGTGCATCATATTACTGGAAAGTGTGGAGTGAAAGTTGTTCTGAAAATCTCCAGCTGCATCTGTGCTTATTTTATTGTACTAGTTACCCTTGGCTATGATAACTTTATGCACAGCATCAAAATAATGAGATGTTTTCACAGCTATCCTACAAATTTAAATAAAACTGTGAGCAACACAATTCCTTTCTAAAATGTAGTAATTGACATTATTTTCTGAATCTTTTTACTCTCTCCATTTCAGGACTGCCCGCATTGCAGTGAGCATCCACAACCCAACATCCAGGCTTCAGATGACTCCAGCAGTGAGGACAACTCAAAGCATGCTTGCTGAGCAACAGTTCTTTAAGCAGGAAATTGGGTTCATCCAGGGGTTCCCACCCACTTTCCTGGTGGGAATTCCATAACCTCTGGAGCCAGATTTTGTTCATGTATCAACTCTGTACATGATAATCCTCCCATCTAAGGCATTTCACCTTTCACTTCCTTTATGTTCCCCACCTCACATGGTAGCTCACTGTGGGGCCGGGGATGCTACAAAGGAGGGATGCTACAAAAATTACTATCTAATAAAATGGCTAAAACAGGTGGTTGATCCTGTAGACTGTTAGGTTGATCTATAGGTTGATCCTATAGACTGTTACTCAGTCGTGAGTCTAACAGGGACCAGTCCAAAACCTGTGCTAGTGCACAACTACTACTAAACCCCAGAGAAGAGTTTCAGAGGTAAAATACCCTGCCCATGGAATTGGGGTTGGAACTAGACAATCTTTAAAGCCCCTTCCAATCCAAGCCTTTCTGTGTGTCTATGAATTTTTGCTGTAGCATTTTTATATTTAGTGACTACAGATTTAGAAAATGAGGTTAAGTTGTGGGTTTTAGGACTCAGTAAGCAGTACATTTAAAACTGATTTCTTTTTCTTATTTGAAATGCCCAGATGTAGACTATGTAGCCTGTTAGACCTGATCATGCCTGATCCAGCAATTTTCAAAGTGCAACTGAGTCAGAGGATGGGTTCAAATAATTTTCAGGGTGAGGGACTACAATCTTAATATGCTACTTCATTTACCCTATTTGGCTTGGTAAAAAAACTGTCAGAAAATCTTTTATGAGCCTATTGGGTGAGATTAGGAAAGGCCACATGAATGCCTTTAAATGACAATACACAAAGGACTAATGGAGCTAGCGACATATCTGCCTTCCTTTCCCTTTCCCTTTTGAATGTGTAGCTATGCCAGTCTGCTGTGAGTTTACTTGAGACAGAACAAGACTTAAACTCACACCTGCAAAGCAAAACAAGGTACTTCCCTTACTCTCCCTCTGCATCTCTCTGCAGGAGTGTCTGACACATGACATCTGTTAATGAGGGTTATAATCCCCCCCCCCATCGATCCTATAACCCCGTACTAGTAGTGCTTAGACCCAGCGGCCTCTTTTCCTAAGGAAATAATGCTTTTATAGGAGTGCTGTCTGTCCATCTGGCTCTCCATCTGTCAATCCTGTGCCCAGCAATGTATTCTGAACCTGGTGGCTAATTTCACCCCATTCTCTAGAGAGGTAAAAGCTTAAAAGATATAAATATCCTACATATATTATGAAAATCAGTGGTGTGTGAGACAACGACAAAGCACAGCTCATGTGAGTGAAAGGCTGTGGTATAAACTCGTTAGCTAATTGCTTGGCTTGGGCTGCCAGCTGGCCAGTCAGTACATGCAAACCAGCCAGCTCAGCTACCTGTGAGTGACTTCTTGGATCTTCACACAATGCACCTGGCAAGCCATCAGAAGAGAGGAGACCTTTGTAGAGGGAGTAGGTGTGCATAGGGAGAGACAAAAATGGAAAACAAGACATGCCAAGGGCTGTGGTCAAAGAGAAAATGGTGTTATTGAAGGGGAGAAGAAAAGAAAAGTTGGAGGGTGTGATTTTTGTGGGGAGGAATCTATGATTTAAGATGTTAATAGAGTGACTTGGTTGCTCTTGATGGACAGGGTTCAACTTAATATCTTGAGTGAGGACTTTCATTCCCTTTTATCTTCAGAGCTTAAAAACAACCACTCTGTTAAAAGTAAGGGTCCTTATAATCTTATACCTTGTTTCAGATGGTTGCAATTAAGGAAAGAGCGAAAAAAGAGGACACGAGCAGAGAACAGCTTATGGAATGAGCCTTATTATTCCCTCCCCACAGCTAATAAACAGAGGCACCAGAAGACAAACTGGATTGTATTTCAAAAGTTCAATTTGAAATACTCTCAGTAAAGGCATACAGTAAATTTGCCACAGTGTCAAAGCCAGAACCTCCAGTCTCCAAATCTCTGGTGCTGGAATTTCCCTGGTGTACATGGCAGCAGAGGTGCTCTGCTCACCTCTGTGTTCAGCTGACAGATGCTGTGTTCCGGTATGAATTACTACCCTTGCCCCGTCAGTGGAGAATGAAACCCCACTTCTGGCTTGGTTCTACCATCAGTTAAACAGATCCTACCTCCACTCCTCTTTTAAGTACATTTTGGCATTATTTAGTACCATTTCACTGCCAGAACACTTGGTTTTCCCATTCCCCATTCTCCTGCTCCCTCACCCCCTACATTCCTTTCTGTGTTTGATGCATGTTCAACAACAGCCTAAGAGATAAAGAACAAACATTCAGAACAGACAGGCTCCTAAAAAATCAGCTGAACTCAGGATTCCTAGTGTCAGATGATAAGGTGCCTGAGCTAACCTACTGATAAAGTATGTGGTAAGCAAACCCTGTGATCTACACAGATAGCTTAAGCCTCTGCAGTGCTAATTACTATTACAACCTTAAGCTAATATTTGAGCCTTTCTTTTGAGCAAGGATGTGTAACAATTAGATTACAGGATTTGGAGCATTACAAAGAAAGATAAAAGCAGCAGTTTTGTCATGGTATGTGGTATTTTGTTTATATAGAGATAATAGCAGTGATGATAATAATAATTTAATAACAGCTGTTCTATTTAGGTTCAAATTCTGATTTCAGGTGCATCAGACCTGCAACAGAATTATCCTGAATTCATTTGGATTCAGGATCTCTAGTTAGAGACCATTTTGAAGTGAATTGCTCTGAAGAGCCCAGCATGGTGTACAATGAGTTCTAGCTACTCATGGTAGTAAATAGTGAGCCAATACTTCCAAAGAAGGTCCTGGGATTGAATATTTCTCTTCCCTTCTGCCCTGAACATCGCTGAGAACTCTGATGGCATGTATTGCACCCTGATCCTGATGACAGCTCCAGCAATGAAAGGGACCTCTGTTTTTTTGGTCTCTGCCACCCTTATGGTTTCCTCTCTCCCCGCTCCACAAGAACATGCATATGTAAAAATACAATATGCTTGAATACAGTGGTCATGCATAGAAGAACAGAGAACAGAAGAAACAGAGAAACAACAGTTTACTCTAGCTGTGTGCCAGATTTAATACATGTTATGTTTTAATGTGCCTGGGACATCACCTTTAGAACTTTTGACCGTGTACTAAAAAGAAAAGGCATCTTTTCTGCATGATATTTGGGCATGTTTTTCTATGTCTCACTGTTTTTTTTTTAATTTTTTCTCCTAGGCACCCAAGGGGAAAAAAAAATCACCCCATGTCCATGACAACAGACAGCTCTTCTGATGAACCGTAAAATTCCTTGCCTCAGAGATAAGTCAGCTCATACAAATGAGCATTTGGCCCCTGAAATTTTGTTGCTGCTGAGATCATAGAAAATAAATGACAAAATCACCCTTTGCCAAAAATTGAAATCAAGATTTTCTTCTGCTTTGGAGACTAAAATCAAACTTCCTAACTATGACAATTTTTCAAGTATTTACTGCCATTTCCTGTAAAACAGAATCACTCACACAAAGCAAAGCTAATTTGTATATCCACTCAGGAATATTAAAAATGCTATTTTAGCATTAAAAAAATAAACCTGTCTCCTAGCAGTGGACTTAAAGAAACTCTCAGCAGCTGAAAATCTGGTCCCAGAGTCACAAGCAGCAAACAAGCAAGGCAATTAACTGAAAAAAGACAAGGGCATGTTTTAGCAAGCCCTCATTCCACTTTTAGTCTATCGTAAGTATATAGGAAATCTAAAAGCAGGCAAGGTAGCCAGTTAGGATATTTTTCCTTACCCATAGGCACCAGGGTCTTTTCAGAGAGCTGCATCTCCCAGACAGTCAATACTTGGTTGAAAACTTGAAAAACAGGTTTTAAGCAAAAACTCTTCTGAGAATTAGATCCAGACTCAAGAGGCTAAAAGCATCACTTGAAACAGCCAGTTTAATTTATTCAAAGAAAAGCCACATAGCTCAAGGACAGGTAAGTAGGTAAATAAACCATTGTCAGCCCCTTCGTGGCAAAAAAAGGTACCATGAAAAGCCTACATTAAAGGAGAGCTCTGCATGGGAAATGAAGGAGCCTCAGGTACAGACATTTGATTTATTTTTTTCAGAGTGTGGCACAGGGGAGCGTGCACTGGCTCAACCTGTTGTAATCTAACATGTGGGTTGCTAGTTGTTGCAATGATATTGCAGCAGCCTCTTCATTAGAGGAGCTGTGTCTTTAGCAGCAATGATTAGTTTTCTACTTTTAAAATCAAGACATTGTCACTGCTGCTGTTGCTCTCTGTTGCTCTTCCCCCTTTATCACCTTTTTTTTTCTTCTTTCTTTCTCATAGTGAGCAGGAAGGAATGCAGAGAAGGATTGATAGGTACTATATGTTTCTTATTTGCTCAGCTGACAATCCTTTTGCTACTTCATTTCACTTTAATAGGATCTTCTTGTTACCCACCTACTGTAACTCAGCATGGAAAATCCTGGCATTAAAAGGTTGAAAGCTGGAGGAAAATCTTGCCTCCCTGCAGCTCTAGATGAGGTGAGGATGAGACAAAGTCATCTGGTTGCTTTGCAAACAGTATTAAGGCAGTTCAAGGAAATGTAGGTAAAGGACATTATCTTCCCCATGAATTAATCTCCAGCAGGCTTTTGCTTTTTCCAAAGGCAGAGAAGATGAGGGAAGAGTCACATGTATTTTAGAAGTGTAAAACTGTCAAAGAGAAGTGGTCAAACGATTTCTTCTGTATGAAATATCAAGTGCATCTCTGCTCAGCCTGTGTAGGGTGTGTGTGTGTGTTTGTCCAAAAAGGCTCCCTGTGTCAGAAAGATGTGTGACAAACAAAAGAAGAGTGGAAACTGTGTCTGGGCAGCCTCCAGCTGTGTGTTGGTGTGCAGGGATCTGTGTGGGGATTCACTTGTAGGCAGCACCGGGACCATCTCTACAAGCCCAAGACAAGTTCCTCTGCCATATCTACTGATGAGTTTCAGGAAAAGGCAGCCCTGGTTTAAAATAGCCTCTGGAATATAATATGAAAACCTTACACTTAAAACCAAAACTGCTTTTGGAGCCCTATCTGCACCTCTATTTCCCAGCAGTTACTCTGGGTTTTAAAATCCAGTATCTTATATAAAGTCTCATTGCAGGGGGGGTGTTACTGAGAATTGGATGGGAGTCACGTCCTTTCTTGGTCTGGGGGAAATCAAGGGCAAGATCAATGTGACAAAGAACCAAAGGGGATTAAATCAGGCATTTGTGTTGGCAAGGGGAATGAGGCAGGGTGGTGGCAGGGGGAGAAATTTCAGCTCTGCAAATGCCAGACCTGACATTTCTGCTGTCTGCTCTGCACAGCGGCAGCCTGGAGCACGCTGGGAAGCGTGTGTGTACCACTTCCCTCTGCTGGAGGCAGCTCAGACTGTTACCTGCCTCCCTCCATCCCACAATACTTCTATAGGTACTAAAAATGCTCCAACCCCTACCATCTGGCACAGCAGTGATAATGAAGTGGCCACAAATCCTTTCAGCAACTTTCATTCATACAAAAGTCTCAGTGCTGGCTGGGAGGGGGGAGTGGAACACAGCAGCTCTTCCAGCGCAGAGAAAAAAACAGGATGAGAGGAAAGGGACGTGTTTTGCAGAGCTTGTTTAAGCTGACACATTTTGAAAGGAGCCAGAATACCACAGCCTGGACATGTAACACTTCTTGAAAGAAGAATGAACTGTCTGATTGCTCACAGCTTTGCACAGCCACGCACAGCCTCCCCCACCTCCCACACTGTGCAGCACCAGTTTGGGGTTGTTTAATGTACTGGTGCCCGTATAACCATGCACTGATCAAGTTTGTTTTGGAGCTTGTGCAAGATCACAGGTCAAGGGAATGTGGGGAACTGAATGAATTAGTGAAGAGAAAAAGAACCTGTCTGCAAGCTGTCTTCTCTGTTCACTTCTTGCATCATCTTCAGGTGTTAAAATATCTAATATAACACTGTGTAACTAATAGGTCTCCCCATCTAATCCCTTTCTTAGAGATTGTAAACATCAGTGGTTTTATGCCCAAGGTCAACTATAGGCTGTAGAAATGGATAGCTCAAATGGACATGTTCTTTTTTTCTCTCGAGTTCAGAGAACATTTCCTAACATTTAATATTTTATATTTGCCCTTGGATATATCCTATTTACATTCTTCAGTAGCCTTGTGGGACAATCCCCAGCTGGACCAGTCCCAACAATACCAGATTGGATGGAGCTTTGAGCAACCTGGTCTAGTGGAGGGTTCCCTGCCCATGAGAGGGGTTGAAATGAGATGATCTTTATGGTGCCTTCCATCCCAAACCATTCTGTGATTCTTTGTTGTATGACCACCACTCCTGTAAGGCCACTGAGTGCCACAGGCTTTAGGAGTACAGGTAGTGTGAAAGCCCTGGAGAGGCTGGAGGGTTTTGATACTCTGCCATTTTGCTGATGTCAGCCTTGTCATTATCCTCTCATGAGAGCTCTTCTAAGAGGAATCACAATCTAGTAGATCTTTGCCATCAATACACTAAACCCTATAAAGTTTTTTTTTAAAAACCAGAGTGCCACTGCAGGAAGACACAAACATGTTACAGTTACACAAACAACAACAATTTACAGTGCAAGAAGAAAACACTATATTTATTACAAAGATATTGGCCATTAGAACATGAAAAAAAGAAGTCGAGCTTATGTTTTGTGCAAGAAATGTTCTTGTTTACCTTCCATTTTCCTCAGATATACTGATTTTGTAAAGGGTATGTATTACCCCTAGCCTTCCTGCCATCCCAATGCCATGGTAGATGATGCTACCTCCTCTGTCACAGTCACCCACACCTCTGTTGAAACAAGTTTGCTCTGTGATTCATACTGAATCTTGTAAATCCAGCCTCAGTAAAACAAATCAACAAATACCTATTTAGTAAGAAAAATAGGGAATTAGTAAATATGGAGAGATTCCATAATTTAATTACTTATTTATTTATTTTTAAGGGGAAAGGGATGGCAATGCCTCACAGACTGAATGATGACACCCATCTATGCCAACAGAGATGCTTGCTGCAAACAGGAGCTTATTTTTGTTAAACAAGCCACCAAATAGAGGTGTAAATTAAAAAAAAAAATGAAGCTTTTTGTATCTTATGTGTGTATCTACACTGGCATTTAACTTTGCATCAGATGGGTGCTATTGAGCACCCCAATCTGTTGACAGCATTTTAGCATTTCTACAGGGACTAGAGGGTTAAACTAGTAGGACAGATCTTGTTATGATTATGGAAAAAGACAGCTGAGAGAGACTAAAACCATTGTATATCAAGATATTCCTAGATGTCAAGGCAGAATTCTTCCTAAAGATCTGTGACACAGACAGGAGCTGTCATACAAAGGTTACCAAATATAAGTGGAAAAACTAGGGAAGAACATCATCTAAGTACTGTCCCTCCAGTTAAATGCCTAACACTCAAATTTTGAGAAATTTCTTTATAACTGTTGTGTAAAACAAAAAATTTGGGTTATTAGCTCCCATTGACAAATAATTACTAAATTTATCCCATGTACAACTGCACTGAAGTCAAAGACATTACAGAACTGAGATTAGCCTGTAGTGGCCACTCATGTCTTTGAGAATTTAATCTCTTTGGAAGTGTGAAAAATTAGATTTACACTTCTGTATCAAATCAATGGCAACCTCCATAGGCACTTCTTTATTCATATTTAAAGACAAAAGATAAAAAATAAAGAAATAAAGACATAAAAAAAGAGGTGAAAAAGATGGAAAGGAAATGGGAAAACAAAAAAGAAAAAGAAAGAGAAGGAATAGGGAAAAAGGAAAATATAAGGGAAATCAAGGGGAAAAAAAAAGACAGAGAAAGATGTAACCAGAATATTTTAAGATGTATATTAAAATGAGTGCTGTCTAAATGAATAGGAAACAACAGATTTTCTTCTTTCTTCCTTTTGATAAAAAAAATTCTGATTTCCTTACTTCAAGGAAGGAAAGATAACTAAATGAATGAGCGTACTGGTCACACTAGAGATGCTTTAATTCCAACAACATTTGATCTCTGTCTAATATTCCTGATTATCTCCACCCATATGAAGCACTCAGGCAATGAATGTTCCTGCAGGTAGGGTATGGTACTGGATATGATGTTAAATATATTAAATATAATAAATATTTATTATAATAAATATTTATTATAATTATTATAATATTAAATAGAAATCTCTCTAACTGACTTTTAAAATTATTTCCATCCTATTTTTTCAAGCATTCTCTGTCATTGCCACTCTCCTTTGACCAGAAAAAAAATCAGACACATAAACAAAATCAGAAATGGAATATACTTTGAGGGTGATTTCCTGTGCAAAGGGAATTAAAAGGAAAATGCTTTTCCTTCTCATTAGAGA